>JAHTLZ010000175.1:1188090-1214309 GCA_023846285.1 Phrynocephalus versicolor
ATAGATAGATAGATAGATAGATAGATAGATAGATAGATAGATAGATAAGATTAGGCGGGTTGTAAGATTGCTTTGAGTTTGTGTCTTTTTTTGCCCTTTGGTCTTATTTTATTCTATTTTTGTTTCTTCTGTTGTAAGTTGCCCAAAGGAATGGCAGAGTACAAATTTAATAAATAAATGGGCAGGGTAGAAATTTGATGGATGGATGGATGGATGGATGGATGGATGGAGACACACATAGACTGTACCTTTAAAGACTACAATCTCTTCCTCTGTGGAATAACTCCAGCCATTCTCTCCTTTGTTAAACCGAGAAACTGGGGGTGGAGTGCAGCAGTGCCTTCTCTGGGCTGTTACCTCGATGAGAGAAAAATTGCATTTTGCCCAACAACGCCATCACTAATGAAATCTTGAAGTCAATCAACCAGTGCAATGGCAACACTTCCTGCCTGATTCACTTCCTTTTAAAAAGCATAAACATCCTCTTTCTTTTCTAGGATATGGCATTCCCCTCCTTCATTTTCCATAGGGGTCTTCCATGGGGGGTGGGATTATTGGACGGAGAAAGGTGCTCCTTGCCAAAACCACTACAGTGAACCCTTGTATAACAAACAGTTTGTATAACATAAAATCTGTACAACATAAAAAAATTCCGGAGATAGGGGAAATTTGCTTAACATAATTGCCTATGGGGAAAATCTGTACAACATAAAAATGGGATTATTCCATTTTCAATGCATTCCTATGGGAATTTGTATAAAGGAAAATTTGCTTAACACAATTTCATTTGGAACGAATTAATTCCTTTATACAAGGTACCACTTGTAGTTCTAATTCTCATGTTCCAGCCTTAGTTTGGCATCCAAGGCCCTCCTTTTTATAACTCTTTCCTTACTTTCTTTCTGCCCTACCCCTCTGCGGAGGACTCTCACAAAAAGCTAAGAATAACAATATTTCAGAAACAACAGATCCTTTTTGGAAAAAAAAAAACATTTCAGCCAGCAAAGGGCATCAAAACTTAAAGGGTTAAAATAAGTTTCTAAATGGTGGTTAATCACAAAGAAAGGTGGGAGCGTGTCCCATTGCCAGAGTAAGAAAGTGGAACAACGAGATGTAACTGGTGTATTACATTAGGCTTTTACCTAGAAGATGGAGACTAATAAGATGGAGAGTAATAAGGTTTTATTATTGTTTTAATTATTTATTCATATTTGATGTATTAACTGTTTTAATTCTTTGATTGTAAGTAGAGATGGGCACGACTCAGAAAAAAGTTTTCGTTTTCGTTTTCGTTTTCGGCTAGGGTCCGTTTCGTTTCGTTCCGTTTTCGTGAGCTAATTTCAAATTTTTTCGTTTTCGTTTCATTACGTAATGAAAACAAAAACGAAATTTTTTTCGTTTCTCCCCATTTAGCTCCAT
Source organism: Phrynocephalus versicolor (assembly GCA_023846285.1). Taxonomy (NCBI): domain Eukaryota; kingdom Metazoa; phylum Chordata; class Lepidosauria; order Squamata; family Agamidae; genus Phrynocephalus; species Phrynocephalus versicolor. Next base: position 1,189,510 of record JAHTLZ010000175.1, read on the forward strand.
TATGTGTTTTTCCAGTAACGAAAAACAAAAATTGGCTCAAAATTAGTCGTTTCGTTTCCGTTTTCGGTCCATTTTTGAACCGTTTTTCGTTTTCGTTTCGTTACATAATGAAAACGAAAAAACGAAAACGAAAACAAAAATACCACTAAGTCGTGCCCATCTCTAATTGTAAGCCTTTGGGTATTGGGCGGCATATAAATTGTAAAAATAAAAATAAATCAAAATAAATAATCCCATAGAACTAAAATGATATTGATTCAGCCACTGATTTTTTTTAAAAATCCATTCACATGATGCACAGGTAAAATTGATTCATTCGGCCTATTGATTCTCCCCACACACACACATTACTTTGCTAATATGGGCTTTTTAAAACAATCCAGTTCCTGAATCACTGCTATCCACATTGAGTTGGTGTCTATTAATATTGCTAATGATTTTTTGTACCTATTTGGGACTGCAGGCCCTTGTGCGTGTTCCTTTTTTTTCCAAATGTAAAGCAATGGATCAGAATTCCCTCGGTTGAGTCACTGGAGCTGGTCTCCAGGAAATGTACACCCGATCTAAACTGCCAATGAAGACCTGACGCAGGTCATTTGTTTATTGGCCAAAAAGGGAACTAACAGACCCTGCCCTTGAGAGGCAAAAGACCTCTAGAGATCTGCTGCCAGCAACAGGGTCAAAGGTGCTTTATAGATTCTGATGCACAAGGGGAGGGGGTGTGGGACACAACCGATGGTGTGAGTTGAAGGTAAACAAAATGGACAAATGGTTTATTTATTTTATTTTATTTTATTTTATTTTATTTTATTTTATTTTATTTTATTTATATACCGTCCCATCTTCCGAGACAGAACTCGGGGCGGTGTACAATAAAAAGTGAAAAAACAGCAACCAGAATCATCAATTTAAAAAAATAGGAGGTTACAATACCCTCAGCACAGAATGGCATGGGCGGCCACAAGGAAAAAACAAAACAAAACAAAACAAGCTCCAAGTAAACAAGGAAATACAAAGTTGTCTAATGGTGCCAGGCTTCAGGTAAACAAAAAGTCCACAGCTGGTCAACAGTCCCCAGGGAAAATCTGGATGCAAGTCCAATGTTTGTGAAACAAATGGAAACAAACTTTGTTGTAAATTCGTTTATTGTCTTGCCTGGTTCTGTAGTGGGAGGAGGGGAGAGGAGGGAAGGATTAGGAGTGAGACGGAGTTTTCCTACACTGTTTACAGATGGAAATTAGAAGAGAATGATGAGCGTAATTGTGGGTGCATCGTTTGTCCAGCTCCTGCATTGTAATCTCAGTCTGGGTGTCAACCTGGGAAGGGAAGGGAAATTAAGGGGATAAAGAGAAGGGAGGGGTACTTACGTGCAGGGGATTTGCTCACATAATGCTCAGGTGTGGAAACAATTGTTTCTTCCTGTGGCCAGCTTCCTCTTTAGAAAAAGAAACACTGCTATTGCTATTTTTCAGCAGTGTTAATCTGGGAGCGTTGGGCAGGCTTGGTATCTCTTTGAATCCATATCCTCATTGCAACAGGGAGAGGCCAAATTCTCAGTTTCTTTCCTGCTGGGAAACTTTGCTCTGCCGAAGACACATCTAGGGTGTGTCTCCATGTTTTCCCCACAATGCCCTTGTTCCATGACTTAACACCTCCTTCAAGAGTTTACCATGGCATCACTTTCATGTTGTAACATTCACCTTTTCCACTCACCCCTTCCCTCATCAATGTGGATAAACGTCCCAACTAGTGTCCTTTAGGAAATAAACCACCCTAAAACCAAAGAATTACCAAGGAAAACATTTTCCAATACTGCTGTCTAAAGTCTTTCACGTTTAGATGTTGCTTTAGTGATCTGTCATTAGATATTTTTTAAAAAATATTAAGGCAATTTTATTTTATTTTTATTTATTTATTATTTGAGCTTATATACCACCCGTCTTCTGGATGGAACTCTGGGCAGTTTACAACAAAAGGAAGCAAACGATAAACAGAAGTTAAGAACAACAATACCATGAGGCAATAGACAATTCACATAAAAAACCAGTAATATAACATGTGGTTATGTATTCATATATGTTGATATAAATATAATAGAAATTTGAAACTCTTGAAATGGCCCATGTGACTAGGCCCTAAGAATCTCTTCTTAGCGATAAAGCTCACTAGGCTGCTATCTCCTGGGGAAGATCCTGATCTTCGGAAGGTCCGGCTTTTCCTCTTCCTCCTGTCACGTGACTGAAGATGTGGGGCAGCAGTTCCCACGTTCAAAGTTTTTTTAAAGTGCAGTTCAGCCCCATGACCAGCAGGTGGTGCTAGGATAAAAAAGGACCAGCTGACTGGCACTAGGGGTGTGGGAAGTTGAAAAATATTAGCACCGATTGGCCAGCTGCCTGGCACTAGGAGGGTGGGGGGAAATAAAAAAAATAAAAAACAGCACCAGACCAGCCAGAGGACCAGCTGACTGGTGCTAGGGGTGGGAGAAACTTAAAAAAAATGTCCAATTGCTCCCAGGAACAGCTGGTTGGTGCTATGAGAAAAAAAAGAAAGAAAACCAGATCATCTTTGCGGTTTCACAACGTCTGCCTCCTTAAAAGGTGGATTTTTTAAAAGCAAGGGCAAAAAAATTCCCTACCTCTCCGGTAAGTCTTGGAAACCTTGCCTAAGGGGGTGTTACTGGGTTTTCTTTTCTTTCTTTTTTCAAAAAGTCCAGTGGCTGGTGGGATGGCATTTTTGGACACAGTTTATCTACAAATTTAATCTGCATTTAAAGGGATGTGGGATAGGGGCTATATTAGCTTGCGACTGTCATAATCTTTTGTTGAACTTACCTCACAAAGTTGTTGGGATAATAAAATAGAAAAGGTTGGAGAGAACTGGGACCATTCATTTGAATTCCCGGGAAGAATGTATGCAGTGTTACAGATTATTAAACAAGAAACACTCCCAATACAGTCAGGGAAGACAGTCTTTAAGCACTATGGGGTGGTTCTCAAGCAAAACACATTTTGGTCATTCGTAATAAATCTTCACACATATCTTGTCTGTCCGCTTTTCTCTTGCAGCTCAAGGTCTTGTCTGCAACGTGTGCAAATATAAAATTGGTTCTCTCTGCCTCAAGTCAGATGAGCCCTGCCAAGCAAGTGAAGGCCAGTACTGTGAGACGACCAGAGTTTACATGGGTAAGAAGAGGACATTCTCCTCCTTTGCTGTGCCCTGGTCTAGACTGTGGAGGTTGAACCCAGAGGGAGATGACAGTGATGGAAAACCTGTAATCCTGCAGCTGTTGGGCTATATACCATTGTTTCCCAACCTACCTAATGCCGCAACCCTTTAATACAGTTCCTCATGTTGTGGTGCCCCCTTGCCCTGCTTGGAAGAGGCCTCAAGCCCCCTTTGGCAGGCCATTTCCACAGGTGCCATAGAAAACTTCCCTCTACAGGCACCCTCAGCCAATCGCAGCCTCGGGTGCCATTGACTGACATCCCCTCCAACCTATCAAGCAACAGCTCACTCTTCCCTCCCTTTCTCACCCCTCCTCCTCCAGACCCAAGTCATTTGTGCCTTTTTCTTCACGGGCTCATGGTGACCCCTGTGAAATGGTAGCTCGATCCCCAAAGGGGTCCTGACCCCCAGGTTGGGAACCACTGGGCTATACCAAGGAAAGCCAGAGGCACTAATGTGGCCATATTACAGCATGTGAATAAAAAGCTAGACATTTTCAGTACCATTAAGAGAAGAAAATTGCAATATTTGAGTCACATAATGTGCAATAACAAATATTATCTGCTGCAGGTTATCCTTTGAGGAAAACTAGATGGGAAGTGTGGCCTGGGGTGTAGAAGAACATTCTGGCTTAAGATGTTAAGCCAATGGTCCACAATGGGCACCACTTTTTTAGAATAGCTTTAGATAAAAAACATACTAACCGCCAAAGTTCTACAAGGACATGGTGCTTGAAGAAATGGCCTATAACTCAAATCATACTGTGCTGGTTGGGATCGATGGAGGATGTCATCTGGAGGGCTACTGGGTCCCTTCACCTGCAATAGGCACTGGATTGCTAAGTACGTTGTTGGCAGGATCTATAAAGAACATCTGGTCTTATCTCCCGCAATGAGCCTTACCAACCCAGGCCAACTAGGTAGGGGCCCCCTCTTCTGTCCAACACTCTCCTCAGTGCAGGAATCTGTTCTCGGTCTTCCCAGAGAGGAGGACACGTAATAATGGGCTTAACCTACAGGTAGCTAGATTTAGGCTGAAGATCTAGAAAAATGTTAGAGCAGTATGACAATGGAATTGTTAGAGCAGTACAACGATGGAAACAGTTACCTCAGGAGGTAGTGAATGCTCCAACGCTGGATGCATTCAAGAGAAAAAAAATGGACAACCATTTGTCAGATCTGGCCACCCCACCGTAAGCCTGGAAATCAATAATTCAGAACTGGGCCTTCTCTGTATTATGGAACTGGGTCCTGACAGCAGTGGAAGAGGTCCTTACCTTCCTTGGCTTAGAAAACAACTGAAAACATAACTGTTTGCGCAGGCCTTCCACAGCCTGGATTGGTTTAATTTGTGATTAGAGATGGGCACGAACCGAAAAAAATGGTGATTCGTTTTGGTTCAGTTCATTTTCGGATTTGGTTTGGTTCATTTCGTTTTTAATGAAATTTTTAGGAAAAAATTGTTTCATCGATTCGTTGATTCGTTATTCATTTTCCGCCGCTTTGCACGATTTAATCAATTTGACAGTGCGCAGGCAGGAAAAAAATGTTCCAAAAAACTAAAAATAAAAAACACAGATGTTGCAACTGCACAAACTGGATGGACAACATCCTCATTCTCATAATCCACATCCCCATCATCATCTTATCAGCGGCAGCGGGGCAATCCTTTTATTTTATTTTTATTTTTATTTTTTATTTTATTTTTTACTTCTGGGTTCCTGGCCCGGCCCGCGCTACAGCTCTAGCGCAGGCCAGTTTCCCCCCATATATTCATTTCAGGGTGCCGACCCAGCCACCCCTGGGGCCCAGTCGGTGCTCCTTTATTTTATTTTATTTTATTTTATTTTATTTTATTTCTGACCACGTGGGCTTTTCTCTGCAGCCAGGAACACCGAAGACCAGTACCAGGTAGAAGATATCGCAGCCATTAATGAACGGAACCGAACCAATTTTTTTTGTTTTGTTTCATTTCGTTCTAAATTCCTTCTGGAGTTCGTTATTTGTTTCGTTAGGTAACAAAATGAATAACGAATAATGAAATGAACTAAACATTAATTTTGTTCCCATCTGTTTGTGATCACTTGTTCTGTTTTGCCTGTATGGACGCCATCTATTTCACCTTTGTCATCCCTGTACTAGTTATTTCGTATTTCGGGATTTGGATCTCTTTGTTTTTCTTTGATTTTTGACTAGATTATCCCTGCAGCTTCATTCTATGTTTATGTTATGATTGCAAGCCACCCAGAGTCAGGGCCTTGGTCACCAGATGAACAGGATAAAAATTGGAAACGAATGTATTAAATAAAATAATAAATCCCACCCTTCTTTCTCCCTCTTCTCTCTCCTTCCAGGTGCGATGTTGCTTTATAAAAAGCATGACTGCGGCAAATTCTACGAGCTCTGTGAGAAGAGGGAGAAGAGGGACAGTGCCTTCAATGTGACCTACATTCGCAATTGCTGCAACACTGACTTGTGCAATCACTGATTCTTCCGAGGTCCTAGCCTCCTGTCCTGAAGGGGGCTTAGCCTGGCAAACCTGAGGGGGGGTGTGGCCTATTTAGTAAAAAGGCTGATGGCGAAGATCTTCTCAAGCTAGCAAGAGACAACCTAAAAACTGTTTTGCCCCATCCCCTTGAGCGTGTACCCTTCCCAATTATTCTCTTCCAATATGTCTGTGAAGATTCTGTGTCATCCACGTGAGTTTATCTGGAAGTTGACTCAAGGCAACTGGACTTCTTTTTTCTTGAGAGTTTGAAATGTTCCGCTACTCATCCAAACAGCTTCGTCAGTCCGAAGAAAGCTACTTGTGAGTCTTCCATTTTACAGCTCACTTTGACCTCTTGTCACCCTGTTCTGAAATAGATTCATAAGATGAACAATGGCCTGAATAGGCTCGATAGGTAGACAACAGTCTCAATCGCCTTAAGGTGAGCAATTCATGTGAGCATTGTAAACTCCTGCTCAACAGAGGTAGAGGCCTCAGGCACAGTCTATCTGCAACTTATCAGGCTGTGATTTCAACAATACCCAGACAAATCAAAAATACCTCATGCCTTCACCACCAAGGCCATAGCTAACGACCCATACTTTATGGGTTTCAGCACCTTAGGCCATTGTTCACCTTAAGGCTATTGAGACTGTTGTCTACCTAAAAAGCCTATTCAGGCCATTGTTCATCTTATGAGCCTATTTCAGACCAGCAGGTTGACAAGAGGTCAAAGTGAGCTATAAGATGGAGGACTCGCAACTAGCTTTCTTCACACTGTTGAAGCTGTTTGGATGAGCAGCGAAACATTTCAATCTCTCAAGAAAAAGAAGTCCAGTTGCCATGACTCAACTTCCAGATTCTCTTCCAATGGCTCCTCATATCACTGACATGATGATGATGAGATCCAGGTGATGGTAGGGGGTGTTGAGAAGATGGTGATGCGCAGTGGCATATGAATTCACTGCATGTTTGTAGAAGTGCATTGGGAGCATCTGTGTGTGCTCAACATTGTACACCAACTCTCAAACACTTCTTCTACCCTGTTCCATCATCATTCTTGAATGAGCTCAGTTATGAGGATCTGCTCAAATCACTTTTTCAGAACACTAATGATGGGTTATCTTATCATTTGGCCCTAAAAGAAAGATCCAAGGCTTTTTTTCACATTTTAGAACATCCTGCAGTTCTTGTCTCTTGGATTCCAACTTCTTACCTTTTTGATTCCAAATATGTGTGACTTTTATACGCACAAAACACATGGATAAATCTATGCAAGTGGAGCATCTTTATCTCCATCATATACTTTTTAAGGGTTTTTTTTAAACGCAGGCACCACTTCAGTCAAAAGACGATGACACCCCTTTCCCCTTTCTCAAGATGCCTGCTGTCTACAGCCAACTCCCAGGTTTAGAGTCCAAATCACATTCCTCCTGAAGAAACAATTAAAAATATGGAGATATTGCTTATTGTAGAAAAAGATCTTTGGGAGAAGTTCGGTGTAGACGAATATCTGGGGAGAAAGAAAATTAAACCCACTCCATTCAATTGGCTCCTCTAACAATTAAAAGAGGGATATGGGGATAATAATAATTAACTATACTGTATGTACAGCTTTCTGGCATAAAATAGGTTGTTTCCGGGCTTGAGATTTTCCTCTGAATACAAAGTTTAGAACGGTCATGTTTTATATGAAATGGGAGGCTGCCCTTTTTTTTGCTTATAGCAGGAAAAATTGTTTGTTCATCCAATTCCTTTTAAAATATACTCCATTTACTCTAGCAATGCCCAAAATCAGATCCGTTATATTATACCGACCAGTAAAATGAAATAAAGCTGAACGGTGGTGTACTGTGTTTTACACTTCTGCCGTGCTATGTTTGAAGATTGATTTTGCTTTGAAGTTGTATAATTACTATGACCTGAACGAAACAATCTGGTTGGTAGCCCACATATGTCTGCCCTCCTGCCTTCCTGTCTATCTGTTTAATAAAGTATGGTCTCTGCCTACCTGCAGTCTCGGACAATGTGCAATAAAAATATCAATCAGATTTATTTTGGGGAAAAAACAACCAAACAAAAATAGGACAGCCTATAAAAAGGCATTATACATCACTTATATACCTCCCTGTAGTGCTTAAAGCACTCTCTGGGCAGTTTACAAGCAATTAGGCAGGTTTCACATTGCCTCCAAAAGCAAGCTGGGTACTCATTTTACCGGCCTCGGAAGGATGGAAGGTTGAGTGAACCTTGAACCTGCACCCTGGAATTGAACCCCAGGTCATGAGTACAGATACAGCCACAGTTTAGCCACTGTGCCACAAGGCTCGAGGCCAAAATATAATACTGGCTATTAAATAAAACAGGATTTACTGTATGCTTAAAGGCTAGTAAGGAAGGAATCGAGCTGACCTCCCTGGGTGAATCTTGATTAGGTAACCTCCCTGGTAGACAGAGGCAAATGCTATAGATGTATATATCTTGAGTTAGGCAAAGCTTTTGACAAAGTTTCCCATGATATTCGAATTAGCAAGTTAACTAGGTATGGGCTGGATAAATCAAGTGTAAAGTGGACACACAATTGGCTACAGAATCGTACTCAGAGAATGATGATCAATGGCTCCCTGAGGCTCAGTCTTGGGTCCGATGCTCTTCAACATTTTTATTGACAACTTGGACAAGGGAGTGCAGGGAATGCTTTTTAAATCTGCAGATGATACAAAAATGGGTGGAATAGCTAATACAGTACTCTGGAAGACGGAAACAAAAGTCAAAATGACCTTGATAGGATGGAGGCACTGGTCTGAGAACAACAGAATGAAACTTCACAGGGATAAATGCAAAGCACTGCGCCTGGGAAGAAGAAACCTAATGCACAGGTACAAGATGGGGGGCACCTGCCTCAGCAATACTGCCAAGTGAGAAGGATCATGGAATTCTGGTAGATCACAAGCTGAATATGAGCCAACAGTGTGATGTGGCCACACAAAAAAGGCAAATGCTATTTTAGGCTCATTAATAGGATTATAATGTCCAAATCTTGTGAGGTACTCGCCCCCCTCTGTTCAGCACTGATTAGGCCACACCTTGAGTTTTGTGTCCAATTGCGGACACCGCACTTCAAGAAAGATGCTGACAAATTGGAAAAGTTCAGAGGAAGGTGATAAGGATGGTTGGGGTGGTGGTAGTGGTGAAAACCAAGTCCTAAGAGGAAAGACGGGAAGAACTGGGCAAGTTTAGCCTAGAAAAATGAAGACCGGGGAGGCAATATGATCACACTTTTCATATATTTGAAGGGCTGTCAATCATCCCAAAGCACAGGATACGCAACAATGGGATGAAGGCAAGAGAACCCGGCTTCTTTCACCACTGGGATTATTTTGTTCAGTGAGGCTTCAGGAGATTTCAGAAATGCTGAGGTGCCTGAACTATTCCTTTGCAATATTAATTTGCTTTCTGCTGGGATCAACAGTTATCTCTAAGGTCTGTTTCCAGATTTATCAATACTCTTACGACTCTCTCTTCCCTCTTCTTCTTCTTCTCAATTTCTCTCTCTCTCTCTGTCTCTCTCTCTCTCATGCACACACACACATACATACACACACACAAACACACATCAGTCATGGCAACTGGACTTCTTTTCTCGAGAGATCGAAACGTTTTGCTACTCATCCAAGCATCATTGTCCATCTGAATGTTCAGATGAGTAGCGAAACATTTCAATCTCTCAAGAAAAGAAGTCTAGTTGCCATGACTGGACTTCCAGATAAACTCAGCTGGGTGACTGAGAATCTTCAAAGACACATACCTATCAGGTAACCCATGTATGTATGCACTTTCCACTCCTTCCCTTTAGGCACCAGCAGTTCATGACCAGGGCAGGGGCATCCCTTGACATTTTTTGGGGTGGGGGGAGGAAACCCCACCATCCCAGTCCAGGAGTCACCTCTCCCTTAAGGTCTAATGTCCTTCACCAGTACTTTTAGAAGGTATCTGAGAACGTGAGTCCTGTTGCAAGCCAGGGGTGAGAGCTTCTGGGAAATGCAATCCAGGAGCATCTGGCAGCTCAAAGGAAAGCTGTACCTCTTAAATTTCTCCCCACAGCATTGGCTAAATGCACAGGAGCACTTTAATAGGAAAACATTAAACAGATAGCTATGTTTAAATATTTGAAAGGATGTCATATTGAAGAGGGAACAAGTTTGGTTTCCATGGGTTCAGAGACTAGGACTAGGGGTAGTGGTTTCAAACTGCAGGAAAAGAGAATCCATTTGAACATTAGGAAGAACTTGCTGACGGTTAGAGTTGTTTGGCAGTGGAATATGCTGCCACAAAGGAGGGTGGTGGAGTCTCCTTCTTTGGAGGTTTTTAAGCAGAGGCTGGATGGCCATCTGTCGGGAGTCCTGTGATGGGGGTTCCTGAATGGCAGGGGTTTGGACTGGATGGCCCTTGAGGTCTCTCCCAACTTTATGATTCTATCTTTCTATGATTCTATGGCCATGTTCCTCAAAGGGACAGCACAGCCCATGCAGTGGTGTGTGTGGTATGTGTATGAGGTGTGTGTTTGGTCATATCCCTTAAGAGAGAACCTGCACGTCAATAGAGCATTTATTTGATATCATTCTCACACAATCCATTTGGTGGACCAGCCCACCAGCTTTGCGGTCCAAAAACAACGTCCTGTTTCTGGACAAGATCGCTGTCAAGCGAAGGTCAACCACCGATCTTTGCTTTGGCTTGGGTCAGATATATCACACACTGTGGTCCTCCAGATGTGTCACCTTTCGGGGCCAGTATCTGCCTGCTGTCTGTCTGATGACACCTCCAGAACATCAGGTGACTCTTCTTCATCATCATGGGATGGATGAGATGCTTCTTTTCCCTTCCCCATTTCCTCACTCTTTCCATAGATCTGCACTTCTTCTGTTGCTGTTCCACTGGGTAAACCCACTGAACCATCATGTTCCCTTTCTATCCCACCACTGCTGTCAGACCTTTTTCTTCTCTTGGTAGATAACAACACTTTTGACCCACAAGAGTGTTTTTCTTCCAGTGCCTTAGAACTGCTGGATGGTCCTAGATCCGTCTTTTTCCCGTCTGATAAAGTCCTTCCTCCAAATGACATTGCTTCTTCTTTCGCTTTCCTGCTGTTCGATGCAAACTCTTCCAACTCGACCACACCGGGTGGACATCTTTTGGATCCTTTCTCATCTGAGGAGCCAACGGGTCTGTTGGACGTTCTCCTGGCTTGGTTAGATGGACCCTCCTCGGCTCCTCTCTTCCCTTCTGACTTCCTCACTCGAAACGATGGCCCTTCTTTCCCAGATCTCCCACCCAGTGGCCTCGTGGGTTTGCTGGACGAAGGCCTCTCCCCCAATGCAAGAACCACTTCCCTCCGACAATGCTGGTCTCCAACAATGTTGAAGATAGAAATCCAACTCTCTCCACGCCCGGAAACCATCTTGAAGTTCTTCCCATCGCAATCTATGAAGACGGTGGCGTTTGCCCGGTGGTGTGGGGACAACGCATTAAATTCTTGCACCGCCCGCTTGAGGCACGCCCGGAAGTCCACCGAGCATCCTTTCAAGTTCTCGATTTCCTTCCACACTTTCAGCAAGTTCTCGGCGGTGAGTGGCATCGGGCGGCAGCTCAGCCGGTCGAGATAAACATCGACGCAGGGGACGCGAACCCTGTAGCGAGGTTGCTTCCCAGTCGAGAGGATGTAGATGTGGGACCTTCCCTTCCCAGAAATGAAATCTAAGCAGGAATCACCACACTCGACAGTCAGTTCGGCATCATCCTTCACCGAAGGCGGCTCCTTCTCAGTCTCCGCGAGGGCGACATCCAAGCAAGCACACAGTTCCTTGGTGGCCTCGTCCCACTTCAGGAGCTCCTGCTTCACCTTCTGCAAGCTCTCGGAGGTGAGGGGAGGTGGGGAGAGGGACAACCGATCCAAGTACATGTCCAGATTGGGGATTTCAATGGTGTAGTAGGTTTTCCTCTTGAACCAAGCGATGACGATCTTGTTCTCACCTGCCCCGGAGACAAACTCCATCCGTTTCTTCCCTTTCACCTGAAGAACCAAGGTAGCGTTGTCTTGGAGGCGGCGTGGCTCACGAGGAAACTCCCGGAGGGCGTGCTCCAAGCAAGCTCTCAGCATCTCGTCCGCTTCCTGGCTGCCAGACTCCAAGCCGTTCTGGAGCGTCAGTAGGCTGTCTACGCTCAGGGGTGTCGAAGGGAGTTGTTTGGGGATGCAGGCACCCATACGAAGGAAGGTCAAGTTCTACGGAAGCAGCACCAAGCAGCATGTCTTCCCATGCAGTAAGTGGTGTTAATGGTCCTTCAAGACCTGTGGAAAAAGAGAATGTATTTGGGTCTAGGGAGTTTCTCCAGGCATAGGCAATTGTTTGTTGTGTATTCGGTGAATCCCAGTTTCCTTTCGGTACCAATGAGGAACCCCAGATTAGATCTAGGCGATGAGGCTATGAGGAACCAGTGAGGAACCATTGACCAGATCTAGGCTATGAAGCTATGAGGAACCAGTGAGGAAGAACTGGCTATGAGGTTCTTCAGTCCAGCCTGCAGCACTTTCCCCAAGTCAGACCACCTTACCCTCCTCAGGAACAATAGGAATCTCCATCACAGCACACTGGAGGGGAAACCGAAAGTTGAGTCATGGCAACTGGACTTCTTTTTCTTGTGAAATTGAAACATTTCGCTACTCATCCAAGCAGCTTCATCAGTCTGAGGAAAGTTAGTGGGAAGTCCTCCAATTTAGAGCTCACCTTGATTTCACATCACCCTAGTCTGAAGAGGCTCGGTAGGAGGACAGTAGCCTGAATTGGATTTCTTTGGTGGACAATGGCCCGAATAGGCTTGTTAGATATACAATGGCCTGGGGTGCATGAAAGTCCCACCTATGCAACCCTTCCCATCACCCATTCAGTATGGGTCGTTAGCTGTGGCCTTGCTGGTGGAGGTGTGAAGTGCTTCTGACTTACCTAGGGACGGATGAAAAGTCCGCATGCAAGTCATGCATGTGTGTATTGAAAAAGCCTTGTCTGAACAGAGGCAGTGGACTCAGGAACAATCTGTCTGCCACTTATCATGCAGCCCTTTCATCAATCCCAGACAAACCAGAAGCATTTCACAACACAGATTGAAATGCACATATCTGTTATAACAGGACAAGCAGAAGCCAAAGTTGCGACAGCATGACCTAAGACAGGGGTCCTCAAAGTTTTCAAATGGCGGGGTGATCCACCACCCCCCAGACACCACTGGGGCCAGAATACAGTAAAGAAAAAAAAGGCCAACATGGAAAAAGGGGGGCAGGTGGGGGAGCAGAGATCCTTGCCGTGGCCCTCCAACTTTGAACTGAGCCACTAGCCAGTGTGCCAATCATCTGGGTGGGGGGTGGAGGGAGTGGAGGAAGCGACATGGCCCACCACTTTGCAATGCCTCAGCAACAGCAGCAGCTGCGGAGGCTGCCTTGCTCGTGAAGCAGGGGGTAGGTGGGGGGGGGTCTGCAATTGGTCCCAGGGGCCGGATTCAGGAACCTGGGGGGGGCGCATCCGGCCCCCAGGCCTTAGGTTGAGGACCCCTGATCTAAGACATTCACATCTAAGACATGAATGACTTAGTCTGCAAAGGGCCATGCAAAGTCTTCACAATGGGCCATCAAGCAGCTCTTCATAGATGCAATGGATGCCAGAGAAGAATTGCTTGTTCGCTACCGCCCCTGTAGTAAAGCAAGCTTTCCATTGAGCTCTAGCCTATTTTTAATAGGATCTGCTCCAAATTTTATGCCATTGCCATGCCAGCCAGGCTTAATTCATTTAACTCTAACCATGCTAACTCATTTAATCTGCCCCCAGCTCCCTAGTAAGTTGTTCGACTACATTCCATGAGAGGTGATGCTTAGGAGTCATGGTGTCAACTGACCTGGGTCATTTTACCCATTCCTGATATCAGCCCAGATCTCAACAGGATTGCTAGCTTAACTTGTTATTGAAAGCTGAGTAATGTGGGGTAATTAAAAATCAACCCAAGTGGAGATGTCAAGCTGCCTCCCCCTACCTTGTGTGAATTCAGAGCAGCTTCTGTTACATAGTTCTCAGTTATCAAGAACATAGCTTGAAGACCCTGCTTCAGTGAACCATCCATGCAGTGGGAGCGGGAACAGCCAAAGCTGATAAGCATCTGAATATCTATGGGCCAAAGTATTGAAATGATGGTACAGGATAATTAACAGGTATTCAGTGGTCTTGACTTTTATGCCTTCAGAGCCTGGGTAAAGGAAAATACTGCAAAGCCAAAAGTGTTCTGCTTATACCTGCCCCAAAGTGCTTATACTCTCTGGATGGTTTACAATTGAATTATGCAGGCTACACATTGCCCCCCCCCCGCCGCCACCCCTCCCGCGATCTGGGTATTCATTTTACTCACCTCAGAAGGATGGAAGGCTGAGTGAACCCTGAGTCTGCTACCTGGGGCTGAGCCCCAGGCTGTGGGAACAGCTTTAGCTGCAGTACCGGCATTTAACCACTGTGTCACGAGGGAGGTTTGTGGGCCAGGACAGAAATTATAGGCACAACAACTAGGGGAGCTCAGTCTTGAGAACAAGACGGTGTCGTTAAGAGTCACACAAATTAACTTACCTCTGCCTCGGGGTTCATAGCATCCATGGGGAGTTGGGAAGAGGCTGAGGACCCAAGAGAATGTGGTGTGATCGACATTGGTCTTTTGAGCCGTGATGTCATAGACCCATCACTGGGAATTCCATTCCATTGTGTATTTTATGAAAAGGAGAGGCTTTGCACTCTCTCCATTAAGGAAGGAAGATCAGTCAATTTCACTTGATTAACCCACCTCTTTCCCAAACCTAGGGAATATGCAGTTTGTTAAGAGACCCTTCTTCCATTTGGAATAGGAGCCACAGGGCAAAAAGGACCCTTCAGGATGATCGAAAGTGGTTCCTGGAGCAGTTCTATGAAGGGGGTGGTCATTGTGCTGTCTTGGGATGTGTCTCACCATTGCCACTTTACCAGGAATACTTTCTGTAGTCTCACCTCGTCTTCTCCATCAGGTTTGATAGAGCATTAGTTCCTTTCAGAAGATAAATAAACTTCATAAGAACATAAGAAGAGCCATGCTGGATCAGGCCAAAGGCCCATTTAGTCCAGCTTCCTGTATCTCACAGTGGCCCCACCAGATGCGTTTGGGAGCACATGAGACTAGATATCTGTCTCCTGATACCACTCCCCTGCATCTGGCCCTTGAAGTACTCTGGTTTTAAGCCTGGAGATTACACATCCCCATCATGGTTTGCAACCTGTGATGGACTTCTCCTCCAGGAATCTGTCAAATCCCCAAGGCCCATCCAGTCCAGCTTCCTGTATCTCACAGTGGAGCCATCAAATTTGTCCAGGAGTGCATGAGACTAGATATATCTGTCTCCTGATACCACTCCTCTATATCTGGCCCTTGAAGTACCCTGGTTTTAAGCCTGGGGCACGCCACTTTTCTCCTCTCTCCATTGTGAAAATTGCCCATTTATGCCTACTCTTTTTTCCTGGATCTCAGCCAGTTCTCAATCCATAAAAGGACTACATCCATCATGTAGCTATGAAGTTGGGAGTGGAGCAAAGACAGATCCCTATGGAATGTCTGCAGGGGAGGGTTGGTTCTCACTCTCCATATTGACCCTCATAGTCAAGTGTGTGAACTATTCCATTGGCTCCTACATCCCCTAGAACAGTGGTGGGGAAACTTTGGCACTCCAGATGTCTTGGACCACAATTCCCACAGTCCTTTGTTGTTGGCCATCTATGCTCAGAATTCTGGTAGTTGTGGTCCAAAACATCAGGAGTGCTGAAGGGTCACCACCACTGCCCTGGAATAAACTCTGACCTCTGTCAGAAACTGGCCGAACTCTGCTGAGGACTCACTGGATAAGGGAGCAAGTAAGCTGTCTTTCCCAGAGCCTTGAGACATCCTCTGAGTGGTCTAACAATGACTACTACTGTTATTGCTACAGCATACTGTCAAATTGAATCTGACTTGGGGTGACTTTTCTCAGGATGTTCTTAGTATGAAGTACTCGAAAAATGCCTTCTCCCGGGAGGAATCTGGGACCATGTAGCTTGCCCAAAGCTACACAGGCTGGGTCTTCTCCCAGCAGGCCCAGGGTGGAATTGAACATTCAACTCCCAGCTCTGCACCTGGCTGCACCCTCAGTTCCTATGATGTTATGGTAGAGAGATATTAGGATTGTGGCCGCCAGCTGAAAATTGATTTCCTTCTATTCTGAAAGGGGTATCAGCAGGCAACAGGGTGGATTTAAGTTAAATAAATTCAATTTAAATTGCAAGTTAAATCTCTGCAGGGGGAGTAAAAATCAAGGGGTTTTTTTTTTTACAAAAATAAAACCGTGGGATTTAAAAAAAACTAGCTCAATTTTTAAAACCTTAAATCAGATCTTTATTAAACAATGGATCCAAGCACTTACTAAACAATGATCCAAGCACTTATTAAACAATGGATCCAAGACATTGAGCGTCAACAAGATATAGCACAATCTCCTTTATTTAGGGCTCCTATGGAGACCAGATATGTTATGAGAATGGCCAACTATCTCTCGCAGCTTGAAGATCCTGCTTATCAGTCAGACTTTACTTTAACCCACTGTTCAGTTATTCCTTCAATGGTTTTAGAAGGAAGATATAAGAAAATTCCCTATGAAGATAGACGTTGCACGTGTTCCCAAAGGGAGGTGGAATCAATGGTACATATGTTTTTTCATTGTCCTCTTCACCACCTTTATAGAGAGAGATTCATTCACCCATGACTAACAGTAGATGCAAATGAGGTGGGTTTGGAAAGATTTTTAAATGATGAAAACTCTTTTATTACCAAAAAAGAGCTAAATTCTGCATTCAATTTTCTGTATCTTTCCCTTTCTCCCTTGTATTTTGTGTCCCTTCTCTCCTCCGCTATTTGTAGGGCCTCGTTGGACAACCACTTTGCTTTCTTGCATTTTCTTTTCTTTGGAATAGTTTTCATTGCAGCCTCCTGTACAATGTTACAAGCCTCCATCAATAGTTCTTCAGGTGTTCTGTCCACCAAATCTAGTTCCTTGAATCTATTCTTCACTTCCACTGTGTATTCATACGGGATTTGACTTAGATTATACCTGACTGGCACAGTGGTCTTCCCTACTTTCTTCAGTTTGAATTTTGAGATAAGAAGCTGATGATCTGAGCCACAGTCAGCACCAGGTCTTGTTTTTGCTGACTGTATAGAGCTCCTCCATCTTTGGCTGCAGAGAACATAATCAATCTGATTCCGGTATTGTCCATCTGGTGATGTCCATGTGTAGAGTCGCCTTTTGTGTTGTTGGAAAAGAGTGTTTGCAATGACCAGCTTGTTCTCTTGACAAAACTCAATTAGCCTTTGCACTGCTTTATTTGGAACTCCAAGGCCAAACTTGCCAGTTATTCCTTTTATCACTTGACTCCCTACTTTAGCATTCCAATCCCCTATCATGAGAAGAACATCTTTCTTTGGTGTCAGTTCTAGAAGGAGTTGTAAGTCTTCATAAAATTGGTCAGTCTCAGACTCTTCAGCATCAGTAGTTGGTGCATAAACTTGGATTACTGTGATGTTGAAAGGGCTGCCTTGGAATCGTACTGAAATCATTCTATCATTTTTTAGGTTGTATCTCAGCACTGCTTTTCTCACTCTATTGTTGACTATGAGGGCTACTCCATTTCTTCTATGGGATTCTTGCCCACAGTAGTAGATGTGATACTACTGTTTATACCTGATTAAATTCCATACTAAGAAGACGGACTAGTTTTAACTAGAAAAATCTCTATTTTCTTTTATTGGTTCTGTTTCCTTTTTCCTTTTAATATTCCTATGTATATTATTATATCTACACTGTTTTTGTAACTCTACAATTTTGTATTTGTGTTGGTCTTTAATGACTATTATGGTTTTATACTGAAATAAAAAAACCTGATCTTTTTTTTAAACCATTTAAAATCACCCAGCAGAGATTATTTAACCTGTGACTCGATTTAACTCAAAACACCCAGTTGTCTGCCAATACTCCTTCACCCGGCACTGATTTCAATCTTCATTTCAGTGATGACTTCAGGTTCATTCCCAGCCGAGGTTTACACTGTGTGATCGTCAAGTCACATTAGGCTAAGAAAGATTTTCCTTCCTGTTTCCCTTCAGAGGCTGAGGAAATATAGGCTGTGGGGTGGTGTGCTTTGGCTTTGGAGAAAAGAGTCCGAACAAGAGAAAGCAGTGATATTTGCAACTTACACCCAGACAACCTACATACTGTCCGCGAGATTCAGAGAGCAGAAGGTCCAAAAAAGCAATGTTTCCTATGAAGGGAGAGCATGCATCTGAGCAGGGGTGGATTAACCATTAAGCCAGTGGTAGCCAAACCTCAGCCCTCCAGATGTTTTGGACCGCAACTCCCACAGTCCTTTGTCATTGGCAATACAGGTTTGGAATTCTGGGAGTTGTGGTCCAAAACATCGGGAGTGCTGAAGTTTGGCCACCACTGCATTAAGCACAATAAGCACGTGCTTAGGGGCATAAAGGGAAGAGGGGGCACATCATAAATTTTCCATAGCTGAATTTACCATGGTACATGGGCAATATGGTGCTGTAGTGCAAATGATGCAGCTGAACCAGGATCCGCAAAAAGGGCCCTCCACATTAAATGAAAAAATTACATACAGATACTTATAATAACAAGAGCACTCAGAAAGTGTAGACCTCCACTAAAGGTTATGAAACTGAAGGGGGTGGTGGAACAAGGCAGGCTGGTACAGAAGCCGATGTGTTATATAAGATGAGTTTTGAGGATCTGATCAAAGACTTTGCAATTTTTAAAAAAGTAGGAGAAAACTTTTCCAATATAAATAAAGTGGAAGTGTAAAAAAATAAGCATTATTTTCCATCTTACTGCAAGTTTTGTTTAATTTCAATAAATAAAATTGTATTTTATAGTTTTCTATTGTTTATATTTTGAATTACATATATATGGGGGGGCACCAAAATCGTTTAAATGCTTAGTGCCCCTAAGGGCCGTAATTTGGCCCTGTATCTGAGTATCTCCTCCCCCCCCCCAAGGGTCTTATCTCAGTAGATTCTTCCAAAGGCCCGAAACCGACACACATTACCACCTGCTTCCTTCCCATGAAACTTCAGTCCCCAAGGAGAGCAAACACCTGCAAGAAGAGGAAGGTTCGTTGTTCTACTGCTTTCAGTTTGAAGTGGGGGAAATGTCACAGATGGTGTTGCCTCCCCCGAACAAGGAAGAAGTGGAAACGAAAGCAGAAAGGGCAGCCTCATCTCAGACGATGCAGCGATAGCCAGGAACTTCTGCCTTCGGGAAAAAATATCAAGCACTTTTCTCCTGGTATTGGTGAGAACCTCCCCACCCCCATTTGATTTTGATAAGAACTTGCTGAGGCCTTCTGGGAAGCACTTGGGATTATTATTGTTATAAAAAGATGCAGATACACCCTGGTTCTGGGTGGAGACGTCCCAACTCAGAGCCAGGTGGTTTGAGCATTTAACTCTGAAAGTATTGGTTTGAGTCTGTGTCTACTCCGCCTTGTTGGTGCTGAAATATGGTTGCTATCTCAGTTGTTTTCAGGTGCCCCTCACCTTAGAAGAAGCATGTCTTCTCTGTCATGATTGTTATGGGTGTTTTTTTTAAAAAAGAGGCCTGCTGCTGTGCTACTTCATGATTGTTGTTGGCATCCAATGTGTGTGTGGCATGGCATGACAAGAAACATTGCAATGAAGTGTTGATTTTTATGTTGGAGAGTGTGTGTCTCTTTATCTCCCTACATGTAGCGTTCTTTCTGTTGTTTACCTTTCTCTTAAAAGTACAATCTGTTCTCTGGGAGGCTAGAGACTGAAGGGCCTGGGGCACCCAGAGAAAAATTAAAATACAAATCTCTATTGTTGATACACCATTATTGTACGAGTTCCTACAACCTGTAACTCAGAATCTGACAAGCTGCCACTATGACAATCAAGTTATAGTTCTGACTAAAATTCTGCAGATCCTGGAGGAATAAAGGTCTACAAATCATCTGTTACACCAGTGACCTGGAAGACCAGGATATTGTAATATAGGACCTAGAAACACCACTTCCATATTTACACGTTGCAACATAAGCATGTTCAGTTGATGGGAACAGTATTGTAGAGTGGCCTTGTTTAGCTGAAGAGGTGCCTAATTGTTGTGCAATAACTTTGGTAAACTATTGTTGAAGCCTCAATGCCAATCACGCTTTCATTTTCAGAGCTTTTTCCACACCTCCCCCCCATTTTCCCCCATTACGTTGTATACATAAAATTTCACCTTTCGACACATGGAAGTCCAGCCAAAGATCCAGAAGTTCCTCTAAATATGTGATCCTAGTCTGGGAGGGTGAGGGAAGACAGTTTGTCCTAATGCTGAATCAGGGATTCTGGATTGTCACTCGGATTCTGGTTTATGGCTTCTTGACAAGCCAGCATCCAAATCCTGAGCATAAAATTCTGACTCCATTGGTTAGTCCCAACAAGCCAGAAAGCAACAACCAAAGGGTACTTGGTAGAGATGGGCACAAATAGAAAAAAATTGGTGTTTTGTTTCGTTTCACTAAGGAGTTAGGTTCGTTTCGTTTCATTTTTTGCAAATTTTCACGGGGAAAATTCATTTTGTTGTTTCGTTATTTCGTTATTCGTTTTTACTGCTTTCCCCCCCAGCATCCACTGTGCGGCCCCTGGGGCCCGGTTGGAGCAGCATGGGAGGAATAAAGAGGGGGAGCAGCGTCGGAGCCGCACTCCTCTGGCTGCCTAAGTGTGGCCTCCTTCTTATCTCCCCTCCCAATCGGCCCCACGATAACGGGCTGTGGGAGGGAGGTGCAAGGGGGCAGCGGCTTGGAAGCCATGCTGCTCTGGCCACCTAAGTGCGCCCTCCTTATCACCCCTCCCGATTGGCCCTGCAATAACGAGCCGCGGGAGGGAGGCGCAAGGGGGGAGGCTTCGAAGCCGTGCTGCTCTGGCCACCGAAACGCGGCCTGCTGCTTATCTCTCCTCCAGAGGCTGGGCTGGGGCTCGAGCCCACCGCATCTCTCGATGGCACCGACGAGGTGCGTGCTCCCCCCGTGTAGCTTGGCGCGAAAGGACCTCCAGACCAGCACCAGGTAGGAGACATCTCCGCCCCCCCCCACTTAACGAACTGAACCGAATCGAACCAATTTTTCTCGGTTCATTTCATTTCGCGTTAAATTTGCCCCTAGGGTTGTTATTGGTTTCGTTACATAATGAAATGAATAACGAATAATGAAACCAAAAAAAATCATTTCATGCCCAGCTCTAATACTTGGTTCTTTGCTTCTGCCATGCTGCACCTTCCTTGTTAAGCAAGCATGGAGTCACACAATAAATGCACCCGGTGCCTTGCATATAAGAAAGCCAGGTCTTCATGGAGGTACACCTGAAGCAACACACAATCTGCTTTCATTTTAAGAGGCCACTTCCATAATTTGTCTCTCCTTCTTTCTTTTAAGGCAACCAACCAGCTGAAGACAACATGCCACAGCTAACTACGTGCTTAGTTTTCTCACTCTCAATGCTTTTGGGGATGTACATCTCTTGGAAGCATTCAGAAGACACTCAGCATGAAGTGGCTCTTTATGGCCGCAAATATCCGTCTTCACAGGAGAAGTACCAGGACTTTTGGTCCAGATGGACGATTTCCATATTTTCATTTTTCTCCCACTTCCAAACAGAAGAGCTGAGCTTCCGAGGGCTTTTGAAAACAAGGAAGCGCCTGGAGCAGGGAGGAAGGCTGTCAGAAGAAATGGACAAATGTCTGGTAAACCTCATAGAGATTCTTGGTCACGAAGCCCATGCCTTGCTAAAAAATGCACAACTGACCCTTCACTGCGATGGGACCTTGTTGGAATTTGTGTCTGGCAATGGGGAGAACGAAATTGCTATGTACAGTTATGGTGGTAAGCTTTTTTACCAAACCAAGGAATCTACCTGGGCAGCCTATTTCATGAAAATCTTCAGAAAACTTCCCAAGACTGATTAGCAAATAAGACAATTGACAAAAATCTACTTGTATGTTGCAAGTAGAGGAGGGCCATGGAATCAACTGAACTTACATAGGTGTTGCCTCATCAAATCCCAACTGATTCAACAACTGCTTTAGTTTTGACTTGGGATGGGCACGAAATGGGAAAATAGCGTTTCATTTCATTTCTTACGATTTTTTTCCTTAAAAAATGTAACAAAATGATATACAGTGGACCCTCGTATAACAAACAGTTTGTATAACATAAAATCTGTACAACATAAAAAATTCCGGCGATAGGGGAAATTTGCTTAACGGAATCGCCTGTGGGGCGAATCTGTACAACATAAAAATGGTCGTGATTAGGGATTACTCTGTTTTCAATGCATTCCTATGGGAAATTTGTATAAAGGAAAATTTGCTTAACATAATTTCATTTGGAATGAATTAATCCTTTATACAAGGTACCACAGTACTCATGAAATGGTTCCTAAGTATAAAAAATGGCTCCCCGGCACCAAATATGGCTCCCCTGGGTCCTAGAGGCACCAGATTTGGTGCCATTTTTAATACTTACAAACTGTTTTGTAAGTAACAGGAAAAGCTGCCATTTCGTTTTGCTTGTAATGAGACACTGCTCCCCCATTTAATTGTTTTGTTTCATTAGCTTATGAAAGAGTGAAATGGCATTTTGTTTTTCGCTTTGTGCCCATCCCTAGTTTTGACTTACTACTGGATTTAAGCCAATGATTTAGTTCATTCTGGAAAGTCCCTGTTGAATACTAAGTGGGCATGTTCACCTCTACCAGCTAGTGCTAGGCTTGAGATGTGCTGTATATGTAATCACCATGTGTGCATGTCTGATTATTACCTCTGCTTGTTGAGATCTCATTTATATACTAGGATGGATAAGGTTATCTGTCTCTCTTCTGATCTCTTGCCTGATGGATAGCTGATGGAAATTAAATACATTTAGCACGTTTTTAACAGTAGTGCTCCCTCAAGTGGTGAAAAGGGTCTGTTTCTCACAGCATACAACTGTCCAATTCTATGCATCTTCAGAGTGCTGATATGATTGTTCATTGGAATATAAACACATACTTGATATGCAAGTCTAATGCCTAAGCCATGTATCTTTGACAAACACCTAGTCACTGGAGAGAAAAACATGTTAAACAGAGATTATGCCTTCTCCTTATGTGCTTAGCTTTGGGACAATCTGACACTTTTTATCCCCCGTGTTTCTGCCCTGGCAGTACAGTACTTCCAGTAGGATAAATCTACAATTGTACAGTTTTTTGAGAGGTTCTAGATCAGATCACCTTGTGGGATTTTGCTTTTGGCTAAATAGGTCTGTCAGCTTTTGAAAGATAAAAGACACACACAAACACACACACACACACACACTGTAAAAACCAGATTGTGCACTCTTATTTCTTTATGTGTCACAGTTGCTTAGCACTTTTCTCCAGCAAACTTAAAGTAGTTCACATGGTTCCCTTCCGTGTGGCTTTATCTTCATGACCACGGTGTTGCAGGGTGTTAGAAGGTACAAGTACTTTAAACCATATTCCAAACAATGTTATGTGACCCTTAAAGAGTCAAGGCTCGACAATTATGCCAAGGAGGGACAGACCACTTATAGGATCGTGTATGTGCTACAAAGATAGTCTTCAGTCCACAATCACATGAAGTACAGTACCCCAAGATGCTAAAAATAACAACTATGACTTCATAATTCATAGCTTTTGATTTCTCCCTCATCGAATGTAACTTCTAACTTACTTCTTCCTCACAGAAGGGGAGGTGGTAGTAAAGGAATTGTGCCACTGAATTCCACTACTGTACTCTAGGGCAACATATTCTGGTAACATGGGGTTCTCCTCCTCGCTGTTATTGTTCTACTCTGTTTTATCCAGATACCCACTCCACCCCCACCCCATTCTTTGGGCAATCCAATAAGCCAGTTCCATTATTCATGCCTGTGGTTGGCCATCCAAGCACAAATCAGCTCTACCAGCTCCTTTATGTCCTGGCATGACCATGCTGGCTTATCCATGCTGGTTTATTTACAACAGTGGTTCCCATCCTTGGGTCCTCAGATGTTCTTGGACTGTAACTCCCAGAAACTCTGGCCAATGCAGGCTTCTTGAAGTTTTAGCATGAGCATACCTTGAGAACCACTGAGTAGAAATTGAACTTATTAGGATACCTACTTTTTGTTTTGTTTTATTTTTATTTCTATACTGCCCCCTGCACTGCACTCATACCTAATGTGCTCACAGTGGAAGTCATGTAGATTTTCCTAACCCTGTAATGGCCTCATATGGTCCATGCTAGGCAGTGTATAGCTCAATAGCAAAGAAAAAGAAAAGAAAAATGCATTTTAGGAGCAGAATGAATGCCAATGCAGCAAAGCAGTTAGACTGTTAGAGCTTGAGAAACTGAGTAGCCCAGGGTCAGTCAGCCTTTGGTTTCACCATTCTGTGGGGGCCAGAACCTGGATACCCCCACATTCAAGCACAACATTTTTAGTTTTTCATGTTGTGGCAATGGGGAGTATTCATTCCTCACTACGCAATCCTCAGGGGCCACCTTCTCTCTTGTGTGTGTTCGTGTGTGTATATGGGGTGGGGGGGGGATGTCTCTTTCCTTTTTCTTCCTTCTTATCTCCTTTCTCCTTCTTTTTCAATGTTTCTGTTCATCAGCTAACTCCTCTCTTTTAAATCTGTGGTCCTGGGGCAGGCGGGTGGGTTGGGGATGTTAAGGCGAGTTTTAGGAAGGCATAGATTCTTTGGGGAAGAAAGGACAGGCCTTTCAGTCTCTGGATGGAACCTCTCCCCAAGATCACCTTGACAACGCTTAAGAATTCTTGGAAGACCTGCATCTACCATGAGGCCTTTGGGCCACACTTGCAGGTGACTCGCCACCTACCCGACTCCCTATTATGATCTGTTTGTTCTGTGTGTTCATTATG
>JAHTLZ010000175.1:1214809-1244193 GCA_023846285.1 Phrynocephalus versicolor
CATCAAGCCGGTCACAGTCCTGTGGTTTTACTAAGCAGAAAGACCCACCCACAAGGCAAGGTGAGATCTGACTTACAACGGAAGCTTCAACAAATCTCTGTGGAGAAAAAACTGCTTTTCATCTGGCAATGGCTGCACTTGTAATAAGCAGCAGTATGATCTCATGATGCAGTGCGATTGGGACCGTCTGCCCAGTGGAAGCTCAGGAGGGGACCAAACCCCAAGTCCCACTACAGGTGGCTAAAAATGGACAGTTCTCCTTCGCCCTTTGCTGGAATTCAGCCTTGAACACCTTGGCCTTAGAAATGACCAATTTCCCTGTTGAGCAAACCCAAAAAAATAGATGGCTATATGGCCTTGGCCCCATAACACACGTCTGGAGTACCAGGTTAACTTCACTGCACATGTGCATTTAAGTATGCATATGCGCACGCACACACACACATTCCCGTTTGTTCTCTCCCCCCCCCCTTGTGACAACATAAGATCTGGAGCTTCCTGCTCTAACTGCTGGTCCTTATTCATGGGGAAAGAGCCCCAAATCTTTTTGTTTTGTTTTGTTCTAATTTCAATAAATGGGTTAATCTTAACCCTAAAGCACATAGAGCAGGAGCGGCGTCACTCCCGCCACCCTCTCTGTGGGGAGCAAAATCGGGGATTGTATACAATCGGAAAACTCCCGCAAGCCGCCCAGAGACCTTTGGGTAGTGGGCGGCATATAAATTGAATAAATAAATAAATAAATAAATAAATAAATAAATAAATAAATAAATAAATAAATAATGCAAGGATGTCTCTGGCCTAGTCAAAGGCTGTTTTCTAGAAAGCGTTTGCTTGCTACAGAGCTGCCTCGGAGGTTGGGGGGGAGAGGTTTTCTTCCCACGTTCGCTAATAGCCCCCCTTCTGGAAGAAAAGAAAAACGTCCAGAAAACGGCCAAACAGCCGGGAAAAAACACCCAGACAATTATCAGATCCCAGCCGTGAAAGCCTTCGAGAATACAAGTCGCACTTTTTCTTTCGCTCCTCTAGCGAGATGCTTCCCCGTTCTCTAGAAAGTCGTAAAAATGATGTCACGGTCTATACATTAAAATGTACAAATCTGGGGTCCTCTTTGGCAGGGGACCCTGGCGCTTTACCTCCAACTGGCCCTGAATCCCAGAGCAAGCGACGGGCAGAACCGGAGCAAAGCACTTGCCAAGTCCCTCCGCTTCGGAGCAGCCCCCACCCCACCCCCTACCCTGCCCGCCTCCCGCCCACCCCGGATCCCCGAAAAAGGCTCTATTAGAGGGCTGTTGAGCGGAATGGGGATCCCCGAAAATCACCCAGGGGCACCTTGTCAAAAAAAAAAAAAGCCCAATTTCGACTGATTGAACCCGAAGGCACAAATCTTGTACCGTGTACTTCTTGGTCTGAAGGAGACGCCCAGCCGAGTCACTCTCCGGCATGCACGAGCCACGTCTGTTCCTGTTCGCACTCCCCACAAGCGTCTCGGTCGGCTCCGCTTCCTGCAGTGCGGATCCGAAACTTGGAAGTTTCGATTTCCCCGAAATGACGCTTCTTTTTAAACGCAGTTTTATTCCCTATTCTCCTCCTTGCAGCTGCGCCAGTCGGACCGTAGGGGGAGCCCGCGGCTCGGAATACAAAGCCGGAGGAGAAACCGGGAAGCGAGAAATCCATCTTGAATACTGTCGCAGTGGGAGATTGATTGGAAGCCTGTTCTTCTACCTTCCCCCGCCTCGTTTAATTGAAGCCAGTAGCCCTGAAACAGATCTCCGTGTGTTCAGAAATTTATTATTATTTTCTTCATAGAAACTGGATATAATGGGAGTTCAGGCCACAGAAAGGATGAGTTCCAGTTTGGAAGAAGGTGTGGCATAGAAATGCAACAAATACATAAATAAATAATAAATGTCTGGAAGCACTCAGTTGAGGACAGAGTGACAGTGAGTATGTGCAAAATGCCCTGATCCAGAAAAAGGCACTTAAAAACATCACCAGCTGCTTTTTTTTTTTTTTTTTGGTACTGTCTTGCCTCATGAAGGGATCTGGTGGTCTTACAAGCACCCATATGTTCTCTTTCCCATTTGGTTGCCTCATTGTTGGTCATAATTTTTATATGCTGTTGGGTTATTTCTGACGTACTGCCACCTTGACAGAGCTTTGGAGACATGTGAGATGTTCAAGGAGATGATTTCCGTTGGTGGCACTGGCCGTAGTTGGGCTTTTTGTCTTGAGAAGATCAACTCAGCTGTCATGGGACTTGGTTCAGCATTTGCTCCCTGGCCTCATACTGACAAATCAGAAGCACTTCACAACTCCACTAGGAAGACCACAGCTAACGACCCATACTTTAATGGGTGTTGGGCAGGGTTGCGTAGGTGGGACCCCAGGCCATTGCCCATCTAACGAGCCTCATCTAGACCAGGGTGAAGTGAAACCAAGGTGAACTACAAAATGGAAGCCTCCCACCAACCTTCCTCAGACTGAAGAAGCTACTTGGATGGGTAGCAGAATGTTTCGATCCCACAAGAAAAGATGTCCAGTTGCCACACCTCAGCTCCTGGATAACCTCACCTGGATGGCTGAGAATCTCCACAGACGTCTTCATTGCTACCACTGCCACGAAGTAGGCTTTACACTGAGCTCTAGCCTAGGATTAATGGGATCTGCTCCAAAAATTTCCTCCATTGTCACGCTAGTCTCTGTCCGATGCATTTAATCTTCACCAGCTACCCAGTAATAAACTAGGTTGCTTGATTACACTTCATGGTGGTGATGGTTAGGAGTGATGGTATCAACAGACCTGGTCTTGACAGGATCACTAGCTTAACCTGTTATTGAAAGCAAAGTAGTGTGGGATAATTAAAAATCAACCCAAGCAGATATATAAAGCTGCATCCCCCTACCTTGTGTAATAATTCAGATCAGCTTCTGTTACAGGGTTCTCCATTATCAGTGACGTAGCTTGAAAATCCTGCTTAAAGAACCATGCAATGGAAGCAGGAACAGCCAAACCTGATAAGCATCTGAACACCTACAGTATGGAGCAATTCCTTGTTACCTGTCTATACCCTTCCCTGGTGGCCTGGCCTTCTTTCCACTTCCTGTACATTTCCTCTTTTTGGGGGGTGGGTGGAGAAAGTGGAACAAGGACTGTGTAGTTATGAGGCTGAGAGTGGAGCAAGAAGAGATCCTTAAGAATTATCCCCAAGGGAGTTTGGATTTGGGTTCTTACCCTCTTGTGGCTTTTGTCTTCCATAGGAACTACAGTAAGTCTGTAAACTGCTCCATTAGTTCCTACAAGCCCTGGAATGAACACTGAAGGATGGGCTTTTGCTGGAAACAGGCTGAACTTGGTAGACGGGAATATCTGAAGCACTGTCTGAATGGAATTAATGGAAAGCAATTATGCTAGGTTTTCCCTCCCAGAGCCTTGAGATGTCCTTTGTTTGAACAACGATGATGACGACAACGACGACAACGACAACGACAACGATGACGACGACGACGACGACGACGACGACGACGACGATGACGACAATGACGACGACGACGACTACTACTACTACTACTACTACATACTGTGATTCTGACTTAGGGTGACTTTTCTCAGGATTTTCTTAGTATGCTCAGGAATGCCTTCTCCTCCTGGGAGTACTCTGCACTCATCTAGCTTTCCCAAAGCTACACAAGCTGGATCTTCTCCCAGAAGGCTTCTTCAGACCCTTCCATGTTCACCAAGAGAGACAGAGAATGGAAAGGATTGGCCTGCAATACATTTCCTAAAAACCCTCTTCATTATTAAAGGCAATAATGCCTGAATAGGGCTATTATTACACCTGGCAAAAATCAAAACAAAACAAAACAAAAGACAAAAATATGTGGCACTTAATAACTACTATATTTTAATGAACGTTTTCATGGACACATCCGCTTCTTCCGATGAGTCCACAAAAGCTTACATTAAAATATAATACTTAGCCTTGAAGGTGCCACATGTTTTTGACTTTTATTTTGTTTTGATTTTTTTCCTGGAATTCTTGCACAGGCTAACACGGCTACCTCTCACAAAGTTATTACACCTGTAACCTTTGAATGGCCAAAGTTGAGTCTGAACTCAGCCCAGACATCTGTGCTGGAGCGCTTTTGTCCCCCTAAAGCGGCTTTCAAAGGGGCACAGCCAGGAAGAGCTATCGGAAGGGATGGAATTGTCCTACTGACAGAAACAGTTATTTCAGTGGAGCAGCCCCGTTAGATGCCATCTAATTCAATTCTTATTTGTCTACTATACGAACCTTCTAAGGGTATGCTCAGGTGGTGATATAGGATCTTGCTTATCCTGGAAATGTTGCTTTGTGCGTGTGGGGGGGTGTCGTTTCCCTTAAAGCAGGCCTGCCCAAAGTCCAGCCCGAGCGGGGGGGGGCAAATCCGGCCCGCCAGGCCATTCTGAGTGGCCCGAGGCTAGCTGGCTCGCCCCTCCCTCCCCCTCCTTCACCCCATGGTTTTTTAAAAGAAAGTGGGTGGGGCTTGCAGTGGGGTGGCAGGGTTGGGGAGCAACCGGCCCCTGACACATTCTCAGCCACCAAATCTGGCCCTCCTTACAAAAAGTTTGGGCACCCCTGCCTTAAAGTGACTCTCCTGGTGACTCTCCTGGTGGCATGCTCCTCAGTGTGTACATGTCCCACCTGAGGGCTTCCCTGAGTCCATATCATCTCCAAGGAAATAGGTCTGTGGACAGGAAGCATTTCTCCCTTGGAGTACTCCTTGAGCACAGTGACTTCCTGAAGAAGGAGTGTTACCCTTGGCCGTAATGCAGCTGTGTCATGACCCAACAGGAGTGAGAGCTATGGTTTGTCTGAGGAGGGGGTTGAAAGGAAGTGGGGGGTTGAGATGAAGGATGAAGACATGGTTTCGAGAGAGCAGAGTCTCATTGGAGCAGCTGAGATGCATCAGGAGAGCTGGATGCAGGGTGAGAAGGGTCCAGCATGCCACCCCCTAGTCAGTGGTCCGCAGTCTACACAGCCATTGCCCCAAGAGGTGGCTTCCTTCTGGGCTGAGGGGAAAGGGGCCAAATAGAGATAGAGAAGAATAATGCAATGGCTCCTTCCTGGAAAGGTTACCATCGGTCTCAGCAGGATTGTGCAGGTCCTGACAAAGGGCACCTGAGGAACGTGGCAGCTCCCGTGGAGGTGGGCTTTGACAAAGTGGATGAGCATGTGAGGATCCACTCCTGCGTGAATGTGGAAAAGAAGCGGCAGGAGAGCAGATGGCTTTGGGGTATGCCGAGGTGGCCCGCCTCTTTTGTGATGTCCAGTGCTCAGCTAGCACAGCATCTGTAGTCCGTCCTGGCTCTCCAGATGCAGGGCCCTTGGGGTGCCGGCAGAGGTGAAGGGATTGCCTGGCTGACAGCCACCAGCATGGGGGGTCCTGCCGAGATGGGCATTGGGTAGAAGGGATTGTGCACCTACTTCCCCTCCACCAGGTGCGACTGCGGCTGGATGTGTGGCTTCTGGCTGTCTTCACACTTGAACGACAGCGCCTAAGCGGTGACCTGATTGAAGTTTATAAAATCATACACGGAGTGGACAAAGTAGATAAGGAAAAACTCCCAATCGCACAACACTAGAATTAGGGAGCACTCCATGACACTTTTGGGTGCTAGATCTCAAACAAATACGAGAAAGTACTTTTCCACCCAGAGGATCCCTGGTCTATGGAACTCCCTGCCAGAAGAAGTGGTGACAGCTGTCAGCCTTGACAGCTTTAAGAAAGGATTGGACAAATTCATGGAGAACAAGGGCATCAATGGCTATCATTCTGGATGCCTAAGGACAACCTCCGGGTTGGAGAGATAGGCAGGAGATCTCTCAATGCCGTTTGCAGGGAATCGTAAGCAGGTGAAGGCATCTGCTTGGGAATACCCTGAAGCAAATGGTGAGCCGCTGTGTGAGACAGAATGCTGGACTGGATGGGCTGTGGCCTGATCCGGCAAGGCTGTTCTTGTGTTCTTATGATGTCCTTCCCCCTTTCCACGGTTTATGAACAGGGGTCTTTGCACACAAGTGCGCTGTTGCTAGTGTTGGCTCTCCTTCTTTGGCAACTGAGCCCTTCCACGGCCATGCAGGACACTTGCCATACGCGCTTCCAACCCCATCGCTTCCTTAATGTGTACTCTGCTTTTTGTTTTCATTTAGCCACCACATGGCAGCTCCTAGTGTCTTTTTGGAAAGTTGCCTGCTTTCCCCCTTCTTGCTCTAGAATCACATCAGACGTTCTGTAGTGCCATTGGCCATATACATGTCCCTTTAAGGGTCTGGGGATGGGTGGGTTTTCACCAGAGTCTTTGGCACCCTGATCTACGCTGACTCTTTTCTGGGTTCTGTATACATTCCTGTCTGCTGATCCATCCAGTCTTCTGCTGTGGTTCTCTCAGACTGTGGGGTTTGTGCCTGTGTTTAAGAACAATAGGGAGACAGACAGACAGATCTCTCGGGGGCAGTCTGACTGCACCAAGCAGCAGGGGCTAGATCAATGGTTCTCAACCTGGGGGTCGGGACCCCTTTGGGGTCCGAACAACCATTTCACAGGGGAAGCCATAAGCCAGTAAAAAAAAGGGGGGCACAAACTGTTTGGGTCTGGAGGAGTAGGGGAAGGAAGGGGGGGAAGAGTGAGTTTCAGCTTGATAGGTTGGAGGGGATGTCAGTCAATGGCACCAGAGGCTGTGATTGGCTGAGGGTGCCTGTAGAGGGGAATTCTCGATGGCCCCTGCGACAGTGGGCCTGCCAATGGGGGCTTGTGGCCTCTTCCAAGCAGGGCAAGGGGTCACCACAACATGAGGAACTGTATTAAAGGGTTGCTGCATTAGGAAGGTTGGGAACCACTGGGCTGGACAATACAAAGCTAGAGGTTCTCTTTTTAAATTTATTTTTATTTTCTAAACCTAACAGATTAAAACAAATATATTGTTTGTCTCCTGCCATGTTACATAGATCAAAAACAAATATTTTCCCAATATTTCAGCCCAGATATTTCATATTTCCCTTCTCATCTTAAGCAAGATTGTTTTCATACTTTCATATTTACTTGCCAGCACACAATGCTAAAAGGGCTTTCAGACGCCGAGCCGAGCACTCGGCTCTGTGGCCAACAGCCCTTTTAAAAGATTGTGTGGCGCTTGCCCGCTCCCCCCCCCGGGGGTGCTGTCAAGCGGTGCACGATGCTAAAAGGGCTTTCGGTCACAGAGCTGAGCATTCGGCTCTGTGGCCAAGAGCCCTTTTAAAAGATCGCTAAACTGATACATAATAGATATCTAAACCAGTTATATTGTAATAGATACATAGTTTCAACAATTTTGTATCACCTGACTATATCTAACTACAACAGTTCTTTGAAGGATCTAACAGATCAACACTATTTATATTTCAGGTTGGTTTGCGCATTTCCATTATCTGTTTTCCACATCATTATAACGCATTAATAGCCAGCGGTGGTGAACCTCCAGCACACCAAACAACTGGACTCCCAAAGGCACACCACCAATGGCCAAGACCATCAAATGCAGAGACAGGCCTTTTATATGATTGAGTCATTATGCCGAATATTCTCTTTCTGGATTTCCATCTTTCCTGATAAGTCCATTGCCTTCATAAGTTGTTCCTATCTTATCTGTTGATTGGCTATTGAAAAATTTCCAGACACCTCTTTCCTCTAGTGCGTATCCACCTGTTCCTGTCTTCTCCAGACTTGACGCATCCACAAGTCCATCCCATGATGCAGAAGTGTCCCAAACAAAGCTAAACTCCACACTCTGCAAACATCCCCCCTGCAAATATCTTGTGTTGATTTGTAGTCTGTAGACTTGTAGATTGAGATCAGTGCTCTGTTCCAGCTCCATGCTCCAGTCAAGATTAAGATTGAGACTCTCCTCTGCTTCTATATTCAGTTCAAGAGGGGACTCGGTCTTCAAAGAGTCTATTACAGTCTGAATTTTAAGGAGCTGTCAAGATATGTAAAAGTTGATGAAATATATGTTATGTATATTTAACAGAGAGTGGAAAGAGAATTGTAAAATGGAGGCAGTTAGATTCTGCAGTCTCATGATGTTAATCCACAAGTGTAAGGGATAAGTAATCACAGGCATGTTACGTGATGAAGCACAGGTGGAAGAAGTTATAACATCATGGTTGCATCAGATTGCATGAGATTGTTAATTAATGATGACTCATATCTGATGGGTGCTTAACTGTATTTAAGCACTAGCTTGTCATATGTTAGGTGGGACTGTTATGGTGAGAACAGTAACCCCACACTCTGTTTGTCTGTTGTAAATATTGCTTGGTTGTTATGCTGTATATATTTTAATGTATATATGAATATATGAGTTTTTACTCTATTCATTGTCATTGTCTTTCCGTTAACCTAACTCTGCAATACTTTATATCAATACTGACATTTTATCTGCACGCTGCTGCTGCACTGCTCTGTGGCAAACACATTTAAATATATTATATTTTTTGCTCAATTGCTGATAGGAGCAGTCTGCAAATTGCTGATCTGTCATTGAGCCTTTTCACACGACCCCTAAGATCCGCTGGCCACTTAAATTTGGACCAGAGATCTTGGGGGTTTGTTGCTCTTCCTGTGTTCCCACACCCTCCGCACTTCCTTGCTCCTGTCTGCGTGAGGGGAGGAGAAAAAAAGAGAGGAAAAAATGCAGGCTCACTTCCGTCTGCCGGTCGAAGCCCCGTCCTCGTCCTGATTCCTGTCTCTTAAAGGGGCGGGGGGCCAAAGCAACAACAAACAAAAGTGAGGAGAGCCCGGCACTCACTCCTTGACATCCACATCAGGGATTTTCACCCCCGGGAGAGCAGGTACCTGAAAAGTACGCTGGGACACACTTAGGTGGGCGAGGTCGCACTTAATTTTCTGTAAACTCCGGAGCTGGTGGGGAAACAATTTTAAGCTCCGGAGCTGGGAGCCATTTGCTGAGGAGTTTAGGGGTGGTGTGAAAAGGCCAATTGATTCCCAGCTCATTGTGCTCAGTTATAGCTTATTTCAAAGAGTTAACCATTTGTGGTTATAGTTCTACTCAGCTTCCAGGAGGGAGGGGTATAAAAAAGAGAAAAGCAAAAAAGGAGAGGAATGAGAGGGAGAAAAAAATTTCTAGTGGCTTGTTTTGAAAATTTCATTATCTGGTGGTTTGTTTTGGAAACATTACTATCCAATGTCAAACAAATTGCTGCTTTTAAAAAAAGCATTTCCACCACTGTTCTCAGGCTATTTCCTTGTATCTATTGGAGCAAAAAGAAAGGAAGTTTCCCTTTCTTCAGAATGTTCTGCCAGAGAGAAATGCCAAAAGCAAGGTAGATCCATGTTGCAATATATAAAAACAGTCACTTCTGTAGTAGCTCCGTCTTTTAGTTATTCATTTTCCCGCACACTTGTAGCCACATTTTCGGGGGGGGGGGGGGATTAATACTTTTTGAAGAAGAAAAAACATCCAAAATATCACCAAGATGAAACTTACATAGAGTGATAGGGGAGACCAAACAGTCTTAATCATGGCAGTAAAACTTCAAAATATTTACAAGTTACAACTATTTACATTTATCCGGCACCAGCAGCTTGAGCCGTCACCATGCTATGGCAGCCGGTCTTCCTCCAGCAGGAGATAAGGCGGTTGATTTACAAAGTTTGCCACCGCATTCTTTGTGGTTCTTGGATGATGCCTCTCTTCGCCCCTCCCCCAGGGGACTTACCCCTTTAGGGTCCTATTTATCTGGAAAAATTCAGCCGTGGCAATCAATCTGATCACACCACCACCCCGTATATAAATCCCATCGGGGAAGTCCTTACTCTGACAAGCATGTATGGCAGAGGAGTCTATCTCTTTGGCTTCACACCATACACACTTGGCACTCACAAGAAGGCACCTGGGTGATGGGGAAGATATGACGTTGGCATGAATCATAGGACTCCCAAACCGTCAATGAATAACAGCAAAGATTACCCAGATACTGTAAAAGAGGATGTCTTTATTCTTGGTTGTGATTACAACTCTTTTGCATTTTGTAGAATGATTTGAGATCAAAATAATACAGTAATAGCTATCTCAATGACTGCTAGAGATAAGCAGCAAGTCTTAGGTGAGTATGCTGAGGATCAAAAGATCGGAAGCCAAGGAGGCTGAGAAAAAAACAATCAATCGCCATAAAACTAATGAAAGTAGCAGAGTTAAAAATAAGCTGATCGAGGGAGTAAGAGAAGTATAAACAGTCCCAATTGTGGAAAAGGCTTGTTTGCAGCTGTTAAGTGTATGAAGGTTGTCCTGAACAACCAGGATGTGATTGCTTGCCCATAACAAATACAAAGAGGCAAAGAAATTGGGACAAACATATTGAGCTGTGTTTTGATATGTGTGGTGATAATGAAGAGGAACTGAGACAAATGCAGAGTGGACTTTTAATTAATGGCTTCTGGGCTATAGAACAAGAGACTTGCTGAAACAGATTTGAGAGCAGAGTGCCCCCTACTGGGCAAGAGTGAAATAGCAGTTTAATAACTACTTTATAGAAAGATATGATTGATACGGAAAGGGGGAAAAAAACAAGGAAAAGTCTGAAAGTAGTTTGGTAAAGAAACAGACCTTCATATCACAGGAATTTAGCAAAGAGATGCAAAAGAGGAAAAACAGAAAAATAAAGAGGAAAAGGCTCAGAAATAAAAACAGCCAGCCTAAAGTCAGCCCAGCTAGCGAGGACTGTGCCCTAAATAGAGATTATTCTTCTCTATTAAAAAACACATCACTTTTTTTATTCTCCAGCTTATTGACAGAAGGAAATCTGGTTTTAATATAAACTGGAAAAATGCAAAGCCTAGGCACTAGGATGATGAGGATGATGAATTAAAACTTGTGAGAGTTGCAGTGATAGTAGAGAGGTTCCAGAATCGGTGAAGGACTGAAGCTTCCTGCTATCAGTAGATCTGCAAGTATCTAAAAGTGGCTACTGGCTTTTAGGTTTAGAAACACAAGGTAAATTCTGAACCCACTGAGTAATCCAACTTATTAATAAGTCTATCTTAGAACCTATTAAAGCCGCATTATCAGCCCATCTCTTGATCTGACGCAGGCAATGCACAAAGAATCTCCCAATTGCCACCCACCAGTCCTTTGCTTCCAAGAAGTATTGGGGGCTACTTAGGTTATCATCATACAAAACCGTGGCCACATTCTCACCTTTACCTTCACTAAAGGTTATTATAGCCTCATCACAAATGATGTGCAGTTTCATATTCTTCTTAACATATGAGGGCTCTTCCATGAACTCAGTTCTAGCCAGGGAGAAGCAACTCCGTAGTCTATCGCTCTGAATCCCCAGGGATTTCAGCTCATTCTGAACCATTTGGATCTTTGCCGGGCTGAGACGTTCCACATGATTGCCGCGCCATTTAAGGTAAATGCCATCTGTTTTCAATTTTTGCTCCCACTGGCAAACCCTGTCAGAATTCAGAATCCTTAATTCACACCTCTCGTTCATATACGTGAGCTCCAAGATATTTCCGCCACACTGGCGTACACCTTTTTGACCAGACTCTAATGGGTTTTCAAGTAAATCTTTCAGGATTTGGAAAAAAATCTGTTTTTCCTGTTTGGTTGGAAGATGATAATGGGACTGGTCAGAGGGTGATGGCGGCTCTGCTCTTGGGACATCTTCCTCAGGGCAGGAAATGTAAGAAGATGCTTCTGAATTGGTTGGTGAGTTTGATCTTGGATCACTGCTAGTTTCTTCTCCATTTCCCTCATTACACATCAGCCATAATTCCACTTCTGAGACCTCTTGAGGGTTCTCACTGACATCTTTTTGGTTTTCTCTAGCCTCCTTTGGCTTCTTTTTATAACATTTGCCACTCTGAATATTCACCATTGTTTCTGTATCGTGTTTCAACACCTTTGAACTGTGTCTTAAGGGCTGTTTTTCCCTGTTGTCTCCAAAATCTGGATAATCTTGACTTCTAAAACCAGGAAAGGAATAAGGAAGTGTGTTTTAAATAATAACTACCACTCCAAATCAGCACTTAGATTTACTGCTCAGATAACACGTATGTGTAATCTTCCCTGTAATATGCAGACCTTAGGAATATTGCTTTTCTTTTTACTACTGCAGCCAGGGATTTGCATTAAAGCAAATTAATTTGAAATGTGATAACTGTAATGCAAACTAGTATTTATGAAGATCCTACATGTCAGTTACCTGAAGCAGGCCCTACCCCTCAGTCTGCATGGCCACACTGACAGGTTGTTAGTACACATTTTAAAAGGAAAGTACCCAGGTGCATCTTAAGAGTCATAATAATCTCACTGATGACTAGGGATGGGCAATTCATTTTGGAACCTACACACAAGCCCAGGTGGTGTTCAGAAGCTTCCAACACACATGCAGCCAATCTCTTACCTTTCTCTGGGCTTGCGTGGGGTTAAACTCCAACCAGGAAGCAGGCTGCAATATCTTCTTCTGCTGCTCCGTGGTACTGGCCAATCAGGAATTGAGCAGGGACAGGCATCATCCCGCCTCCTTGTCTGATTGGCCAACACCATGGAGCAACAGAAGATGACATCCAGTCTGCTTCCTCGTTGGAGCTCAGGTCTGTGCCTGCCCAGAAAAAGGTAAAAGACTAGCTGCGTGTGTGTCAGAGGCTTCCGAACACCACCTGGGCTCGCGTGGGTTGTTTCAGAACCTACTGGTTCTGAAACTAATTGCCCATCCCTACTGATGATAGAGGGCATTTCCCAAAGAACTACAACACCCAAGAAGCATTGGGGCAGCTTGCTCTATTTTGAAGGTAGAAACAGACTGAAGAAGGCACCATGAAGCTGGACTGTACCATGGCTGGGGAATGCCTCAATATTTCTGGGATATGCATTCAAAAAAAAAAGAGCACACCTTTAACTGGCTGGGGAAAAGGACTTTACCTGGAGCCCTAGCCTGGGTGAGGAGGTGCGGCACAGATCTGAGGCTCCTGAAGGCAAGAGGCGGCAGCAACAACAAAGCTAGGTGGGTGTTCTTCTAGTTCTTAATACTGAAGCAGGCCCTATTCCAGCTGTCCACAGATATGAACAAACAATTTTGAAAGAAAAAGAAAAGATAAAAGGGGAGAAGATAAATTACAGAACTGCAAAGAGACCATAAACCACCCAAAATTAAATTCCATGTTCCCTGGGATATTTTGTATTGCAGAAAATTTGTAAACTGGAAATGCATGGGGGCACAATGCATCCTGAGGGAAAAAATTGTTACATTTTTTTGTAAACTGGAGTTTTCTAGAGGGAAAAATGTAAACTGAGGCACTATTTTCAATTGATTTCCTTTTGTGAACCGAAAATTATGTTAACGGAGGCATTCGTAAACTGTGGTATGCCTGTACTTCCCATTTTATCAGCCACAAGACCTTTATTTGCAGGAAAACCTATTTTAAAAGGTGGGGAAAGGACTGTCTCAATCTTATACATTTAAAAAATCCCCACATGATATGATCTACACAGTCATTGCTGATGTTTCCTCCTTGGCATTGTGTCAACAACACACCCGAAACGCTCCAGACCAGCATGCTGATAAAGCTTTAACAGAGATGGTCACCTTTGCTATAATTATCAAGGGCATTCGGTTAGCTGCACCTGGCTGCTACTTTGAACAATAGAAACATAGAGTTGGAAGTCCAACCCCCTCCTTCACTGTAGGACTGGAATCCAAATCAAAATATACAGTGGACACTTGTATAACAAACAGCTTGTATAACATAAAATCTGTACAACATAAAAAATTCCGGAGATAGGGGAAATTTGCTTAACATAATTGCCTATGGGGAAAATCCGTACAACATAAAAATGGGATTACTCCATTTTCAATGCATTCCTATGGGAATTTGTATAAAGGAAAATTTGCTTAACATAATTTCATTTGGAACAAATTAATTCCTTTATACAAGGTACCACTGTATCTGATACTGTAGTGCCTCAGTTAACATAATTACAGTAATTTGTTCTGCGGGCTGTTTTGTATTGCGAAAATTTTGTAGCGTGTTTTCCCATAGGAATGTATTGAAAACCAGTTAATCGGTTGCAGAGGTTTAAGAAAAAACCAGTAAAACGGGGCTTACCATTTAACTTTTTTCTTAAAGTGGAGCATCCGCATTCTGTCATGAGAACACCACACATCAACTTTTAATTGCCTTATGAAAAAACATAAACTGGGGCATCCCATTGATTTTTTTTTCTTAAACAGAAACATCCCTATTCCCAGAAATTCCCTTTCTTTAATCAGTGTTTTTACATTGATTTTTTTCTTTGAGGCACCACTGTGTATGGCTGTCTTAATTTTCTATTACCTGTCTCCAGCACTGGAGCACTTGGTTCCAGTTTAAGGTTTGTTCTGATAGCCTAAATTGGGTTGCCTTTACTTTATTTATTTATTTATTTATTTAGCTAGTTAGTTTATATGGTGCCCACTACCCAAAGTACAGTTAAAACCATTAAAACATTCAAATATCAATGAACAATTAAAAAGCAACAAAAACATTTAAATACAAAACACTGAAATTGCCCTCCGACCCCTAATCTATGTTATGTCAGGTTTTTTTTTTAAAAAAAAACCTTTTGAAACAGGAAGGTTTGGACCTGGCACCGAAATGTGATTTCTAGTTTGAGAAGGAGCAATTGATAAGCACCCAACAAATGTATGAAACAAAAATAACATTTCTGAGAAAGCTACGCTTGAAACAGAAAACCCTAAATCCTGTTTCTAACTGGAAGGAAGGACATTGGTATGGAGGGAAAGGGGTTTTAAAATGTTGAAGGAGAGCTAGGAGGTCTCCTCTTGGGGTGGGTGGGGGGAAGAACGGAGTATCTGAATATTCCCTAAAAGAAAAAGAAAATCGTCCTGGAACACGGAGGAGGGAGCGCCCGTTTTTAAAAGGGTAGAGTAGCCTTCCCGGACACGGACCAGGAAACCCCCTTCTGGTATAGCGCCCAGTTGCTTCAGAACTGAAAGTGATAATGAACAAGTGAAAGTGATAATGAACAAGGTTCTGGCTCAGAACACTGCCTGGAGAAACTGGGTGCTTGATCTCAAGTGGAGATCCTCCCCGGGATGGATATTTAAAGTTCCCCAATACGTTTCTTTTTGCTTTCAATAAAACCGAAAGAGAAAACAGAGCGCGGGCCGCTCCCTCCAGACCAAGCTCTCTGCACAGAGCTCAATCTGAGGAGGGGCAGCCCTCTCCAAAGTGCGGCTTAATAGGGCTGAGCTGAACCTATGCTGCAAGCCACTTTTTTGAGATGGTCTTGAAGCCTTGTATCGATCTAACCGGCTTTGCCCCCCCCCCAAAAAAAACAAGCAATTGGCCGAAAATCGTAGCAACAGACTTTCTTTCCAAAAGCAAACACACAGAAAGACAAAACACCCCCTCCCCCTCCCGATGGCTACAAATAAACCTGTTTAAGTTGGAAGAGAACCGGGAGGAGGGGAGCGATCCCCGGCATTCATGCGGGGGCCACCTTTTGCAAGGCGCCAGCCCGGGTCTCTCTCCAGCCTGCAGCGGCAATCTTTTTTCCCGCCTCCCTTTCCTAATCTCACCTCTCCTTTCTTTCGTGGATGTTCTTTGATATCCAGCCGAAACTGACTTCTACTGGCCTTTTAGGACGGAGTAACCTGACCCGTTCCCGCTGCCAAGCGTGAATTCGAAAGCTGATCTCTCGAGGTCTAAGTCCATCCCCTGCATCAACTCAACCACACCCTCAGGGCGGATCCGAAGTGCCAAAGTCCCCGAAATGCTACTTCTTGGCAGAATGCTCCCTTCAGCAGGAAAAAAAAAAACACCCACCAGCAAGGGAAGGCGGGATCCAACAGAAAGGCTCCCGTTTATTTTGCCGGTGGCTACACTGGTGCAAACCGCGTGATCCCATTTGACAGTGCTGTTGTGGAATCAAAATTTAAGTGACAATCATTTCGGACCCAGACCAATGCCTGAAGAAACGTAGTTCTAATCTGGGGGAGGGGAGGGGGGGAGAACCGAAATAAACGTCTTTAAAAAATCCCCCCCACAATCTTTTTAGGTTGGGAGGGTTGTTGGTCACCTTGGATGAAGCTCAGCAGGAGTGTTGTCATACTCTTCAGCCTAATTAATGGGCCAGTGATAAAAAAAAATCATTATGTTTTCAAATAGATCAGAACTTGCATTGTCCTCTGTGTATTTCCATGGAAGCTCAATAAATTACTCTGCAGTAGGCC
The DNA here is from genome assembly GCA_023846285.1 of Phrynocephalus versicolor. NCBI lineage: Eukaryota > Metazoa > Chordata > Lepidosauria > Squamata > Agamidae > Phrynocephalus > Phrynocephalus versicolor. The sequence continues at coordinate 1,231,093 of JAHTLZ010000175.1, forward strand.
TTGAAAAGAACAGGTTTACCATCCCCTGGGACAGGTTGTCCATAGACAAAGTATGGAAAGAAGAAATGTTTTTACTAGTTACTTATCTATCTAATTGTTCTTCTTTTGACTTACTGTATATACCATCCCAAGCTTCTAAAGCACTCTATGGGTGGCTTACAGAATAGAAGTCCTTTCTCCTCATGAAGTGGGAAGAAGTGAGATCACTCACTCTATATATAGTTCTATACAGAGAGAACTCCTAGTTCCCTCAGCTCCTTGCCCTCTGAAGATGCCAGCCACAGAGTCTGGTGAAACATCAGGAAGAAAAACTTCCAGAACACAGGCAAACAGCCTGAAAAACTCACAACAACTATCATTTCCCAGCAGTGAAAGCCTTCAAGAATACATTTATCAGGATAATTAATACAGAACAAAATAATTTGCAAAGGAGAAGACACCAAATAAATTCCTAAAATACACATAGCGGCAATAAACGAGGAACATCGTCCAAAATTTTGGAATGCGGAAATAGCAAAACAAAGGTCAGGAATCAAGTTTATGAATAATAGCCATCTGGATGCTCTGCATCCAAGTAGTTCTCATTCTTCAATAATTAATTGATTCAGTAGTACTTTCTGGCAACTTTACATTAGGACCCCAGCATCCGCTGGGGATTGGTTCCAGGCCTCCCTGTTGTCCTCCGGATCAGGTTCAAGGTCCTGGTTTTGATTTTCAAAGCCCTCCATGGCCTGGGACCAGAGTACCTGGCGGAGTGCATCTCCCAAAAGACACCCGGATCCAGACCCACGAGATCGTCTCAGACGCACTCACTGCGGGTGGCCACATCCAGAGAGGCGCGGAAAACGCGCACACGAGACCGCGCCTTCTTTGTGGTGGGGCCTTCACTTTGGAACCACCTCCCCAGTGAGTTGTGCCTGCTTCAGTCCCTGCCTGCCTTCAAGAAGGCCTTGAAGACCCTCCTTTTTAGAGAGGCCTTCGGCGACCTTGTGAATTAGGTCCCCCCCTTGGGCTTGTCACCATCTTGTCCTCCATTGCCTTACTGCTTGGAGCTTTAACTGTTGTTTTATGTGTTTTTATTGTTTTTATTGATGTTAGCCGCCCAGAGTTCCCGCCGGGAAGATGGGTGGGATACAAGCTATATCCCTTAAATAAATAAATAAATAAATAAATAAATAAATAAATAATGAAAACTGTGGATAAGGGCAAACACCAAAAAATCCCCAAAACTGTTGTTTTGCAACAGTATCTTGCTTTACAGTTGCTGTTTTGCCACAGTACCTTGCTTTACAGCTGCTGTTTGTGACAATAGCTTGCTTTGCAGCTGCTGAATTCTTTATTTTTCCTCTGCCAACCATAGATAACTAATGAATCAGTGGATATGGGGTTCCTACTGTACTCTGCTTTCTGGCAAACCCAGGGGGAGAATAGCCAGTTTGCCACCCCACATGAATTGAGTAACACTGGCTTAAAGCAATTATTTATTTTTCAGAACATAGAGTGAGAAAAAGAAGCTGCCAATATTTGCATAGCAATGGGTCTTGGCAGATGCACAGGAGGACAACTCCCTTTTCTTGGAAGTGTTGTGGCTAGACAATGACTGAAGTGAAACTAAGGATATTGCCCAGCACAGGGAAACACAGCCTGAAGGGATGGGGTGGTGCTGGAGAAATTGCTTTATCTCCCCTTTTTAAAAAGAAGGGGAAATCTTCCTGCTTGTCAGCAAAGCGTGTTTGAAGCTCCCTTCTGTTCATTTTGAGTGGCAGCTGCATCGGGACTAGGACAGGTTGTGGGCAGCATGGAGTCCTCCAAAAAGCAATTCCTGTACAGTATCTCTAAACATAGCTGTGAATGTTCAGGGCTGTGGCCTGGAAGCTCCCAGATGAGCAGGAAAAGTGAAAGTGACCCTAATAAAGCCCTGGCAGTTGTGTTCTGCTTGGATGCCCCTGCACACGTTGTTGCTTCAGTGTACTGTACATACTAATGCTCAAGCACTCTCTGGACAATTTACATCATAATTATGCAAGGAACAACTAATAGCAGCAGAAATCTGTTAAGCAAATTATCCCTATCCAAGGCCCCAAATATTCACTGGAAGGACAGATTTTGAAGCTGAGGCTCTAGTACTTTGGCCACCTCATGAGCAGAGAGGAGTCCTTGGAAAAGTCCCTGATGTTGGGAAAGATTGAAGGCAAAAGGAAAAGAGGACGGCAGAGAATGAGATGGTTGGACGGTGTCATCGATGCAACCAATATGGATTTGACCAAACGCAATGGAAGATAGGAAGGCCTGGCGAGCTCTGGTCCATGGGGTCACGAAGAGTCGGACACGACTGAACAACTGAACAAAAAGGCCATATCACCAGCAGGGACAGATTTCCAGTAGTTGGAGACTTTTTGCTTTGATCCCAAGGATCTCTTGACTCGCCAGCAACTCAGTCACGATAGGCCACATTGTGGATGCTGTTACCTGCCTGCCAATAACAAGTCTATAATTTAAGCTCCGGCAAAAGATCAGGCAAGACGTGATCAACTGAGCCTAAGTTGAGAACATGCACCCATTGTGTCAGCTAGGACTTTTTTGAAGGGCAGAGAAGACCCCAGATGTTAGATAGCATACAGATTTTATATACAGTGGTACCTTGTATAAAGGAATTAATTAGTTCCAAATGAAATTAATTAAGCAAATTTTCCTTTATACAAATTCCCATAGGAATGCATTGAAAATGGAGTAATCCCATTTTTATGTTTTACGGATTCTCCCCATAGGTGATTATGTTAAGCAAATTTTCCCTATCTCTGGAATTTTTTATGTTGTACAAAATTTATGTTATACAAGCTGTTTGTTATACAAGAGTCCACTGTATGTCAAATAAAGAGCCATAAACTCTCATAACCCTATTAGAATCATAGATTCTCAAGGGCCCTCTAGTACAACCACCTGCTATGCAGGAACCCCCATCAAAGTACAGATCTCCTCCTCCATTTCGTGGTTCATATATTGCGGTCCTGGTATATGAAAGGCAAGGCCCCCTGGGGCAAGCTGCTTGGGCCTGCTTGAGGCCTACTGCACTTATCCCAGGCCTAGCGCTGCCCCAGACAGGCCTCTGACAGGCTTCCTGGGCCTGTTAGAGGCCACAGAAGTGGTTTCCAGTGAACTGGAGGTCACTTCCAGAAAACCAGAAGTGACTTCCGGATCACCCAAACCATTTCTGGCTACTCCAACAGGCCCGGGAAGCCCACCGGAGGCCCGTTCAGGGCAGTGCCAGGCCTCAGGTAAGTGTAGGAGGCCCCAGATAGGGCCGCCAGTCATGACCTGATTCAGCATCCACATATCGCAGACTTTCCATTATTGCGGGTCGGGTCGGGTTGGGTCCCTAACCCCCGCAATACCATGTTTTCCCGAAAATAAGACACTGTCTTATATTTATTTTTCCCCAAGAAGATACACTAGGGCTTATTTTGGAGGGTAGGTCTTTGCTACAAAGTATTGTAACTTTGGTGGCCCAAGCAAAGGGGGGGGAGGACCGTGGATGGAAAGGGAGGGGCAACATGTGCTCTGTGTACCACCACCACCACCACCACCACCACCAGAAATGGCCATCTAGCCTCTGGTTAGAATCTGCCACGTATTTGGATCTGGTCTCCAATTGGACAGTTTAAGGAAGACTAGGTGGAAAGGCCAGTTAATTGGTGCCCCAATGGATGTTTTTTGGATGCTTGTCTCCCCTTAGTGCCCTTCCTTTTGAATGTGGTGCCTCCTCTTGGAGAAAGTGTACCTCTTTTTATCTCTGATTATATGTTGGTATGTTAATGTCAGCTCAGCTTGGATCTGTAGCTTTCAACCCCCATCTTCTCTGCTAGGATTCCTGTTGTCACTATCGGTATCATTCCCTGGAGTTACAGTCCTACAATAGGGCAACTGTTAGTTGAAAGGGAAACATTTGGAAGGTGTGAAATACTATACTTCCTTTGTAACCAGAGGTTACAAAGGAAGAAGTCTAATCCTGAAAGTTAGGGGATCTAGTTCGTTAGAAAGGGAGGCCAAATTATATCATAACTTAGCCAGTATCAGGAGATTGGAACCTTTTAAGTAGAGGTAGTCCACCACTGCAGGTAACTTCTTCATCCTTGTGTGTGTGTATTGTGTCATTACAGTAATGACCGGCTCTTCATGACTCCCGTGTCCATGGAGTTTTCTTGGCAGGAATACTGGAGTGGCTTGCTAGTTCCTACTCCATGCGGCTACAGCACCTGGCATTTCCTGATGTTCTCCCAGGGGCGACCCTGCTTAGCTTCCGAAATCAGGCGAGATCAGATCTGCTTAGGGCATTTTAGGCAGGCATAATTTACTCAACAGGATTACCTTTCAAAACTGTTTCTACTTTAAGTTCCAACCTACTGTATTTTCACTGAATTGGGAATCCTGTATCACAGGCATGTCCAAACTTTGGCCCTCCAGATGTTTTGGCCACAACTTCCAGTCCTTTGCCATTGGCAATCTAAGCTTAGAATTCTGGGAGTTGCGGTCCAAAACATCAGGAGGGCCAAAGTTTGGACATGCCTGCGGTATCCTTTAAAGAAAGGGTACCGTTAGATGATCCGTTCAAGATATGTTCAACAGGGGAAAATAATAACTCTTGGTATGTTAGGCATCAGGAAGGCTGCCATGCTGCTGAAGGTGGGTTCCCCACTTCGGCATGACCACCACTGGCATTCCCTAACCTGCAGTTCACCTGTGGATTGAGGCTGGCTCAATCCACAAGACATATTGGTGGGAAGCCAACCACTGTGGGGGAGGAGTTATGGGCAAACACAACGGACTGGGAGGCATGTGAGTTGGAAGAGGTGAGGTCCCAGCTACTGCCATCAAGGCTCCGAGACAGTCCGTCTCCACACCAACACTGGTGACCAGGAAGAGCAAAAGCTACCCCTCCCTTGAGAAGACTGCCTATATCAAACGTGACCCAGATATGCTCCAATTGTGACACTTGGAAACCTCATGCAGAGCCTGGCACCACCACCAGACGCATCAAGATCATCTGTCAGTCCACCAGCTGCCACTGCCTGACCCAAGGTCCTCTGGGAGCCACCTTCCAAGGGATACTGGTCTCTGTCTTCTGTTGCACACCTCAGAAAAAAAAAGCCAGCCATGTCCATATGGAGTTCTACTGTGCTTCTGCAGAGCATTACTTGACCTATGAGACTTTAGGGTTCTACAGGCTGTCTGGGGAAGGAATCCATGCCATCCATCTCCAGGGGCAGCTCTTTGCCCACATGCAACAGCTTTGCTGCTCTTCACGCAGTCTGATCCATCTAAAAGGGGTTCTGGACCCGGTAGAGGAGTGGAGGCTCCATAATAAACTGGTGGAATCAATGTGCAATGTCTGCGTTTTCAAGGTAATAAAAAAGATTAATGGCTGAGCCTGGCATGACCTTTTTTTCTTCTATGAATTTGTGAGCATTAAACCATTCTGTGCCAAACTAAATTCGCCTCTGCCAACACTTGACCCCTCTTTGTTTTTCTGAATAGTTCTCTTTTAGTAGTCAAGATGGCTAGCGGATAACTTATAAGCAGGGTCTTTGTTACACTCAGTAATATGCTAATTCTTTTCAACATGTAGAACTGCTTTTGTTTTTGGACTATGGCTCCTGAAAATTCCCCAAACAAAGTCGGTCTCAAGCCTTTGCCACATTACAATCAAATATAAAAAGAAAGCAAAAAGAAAAAGAAAAACAACTGGGGCTTTCAATGACTAAGGGCGCTATCTCACGACGGGGAAGAAGCAGTTAATGTGAAACTCTGGCTTTTGTTCTTAATTGGTCACGTGACTAAAGATGTGGGTTCCGAGTTCACACGTACCTTGGATTATGCTCCGCTTCTTGAATGTCCCCATGGCCCTAACCTGCTTCAAACAAGCACAGAGGAATCTGGGAGTTGAGTCATGGCTACTGGACTTCTTTTTTGAGAGACAGAAACGTTTCGCTGTTCATCCAAACAGCTTCATCGGTCTGAATACAGCTAGTGCAAGAGACCCTTCTTATTAATGCCTGTTTAGTTTCTCCAACAGAAGGATGGCCCAACATAGGAGGGGTAACAGCTCAGGACCAGAATCAGCAGTACACCTCCATTTGAAGGACAAAGGGCACTCTTTCAAAGATGAGGATGTACACATATTAGACAAAGAAGAGAGGTGGTTTGAGAGAGGAGTAAGGGAAGCCATTCATGTGAGCATTGAAAATCCCTCCCTCAACAGAGGTGGGGGCCTCCGGCATAGTCTCTCTGCTACTTATCAGGCTGTACTTTCCAAAGTGCCCAGGCAAATCAAAAAACCTTCACCACCAAGGTCACAGCTAACGACCCATTGTTTAGGCCATTGTTTACCTTAAGGCCATGGACACTAATGTCTCCCTAACGAGCCTATTCAGGCTTTGTTCATCTTATGAGCCAATCAGACCAGGGGACAAGAGGTCAAGCTGACTATAAGAAGGGTCCCTTGCACTAGCTGTATTCAGACCTATGAAGCTGTTTGGATGAACAGCGAAACGTTTCTATCTCTCAAAAAAGAAGTCCAGTAGCCATGACTCAACTCCCAGATAAACACACCTGGATGACTAAGAATCTTCACAGAAGCACAGAGGAAATAATTTTTAAAAGTGCTGACAGCCCAAAGGCCAGCTGGTCAGCAATGGGGGGAAATATTTTTTTTCAAAAGCTCCAACCAGCCACAGAGCCAGCGGGTCAGTTCTAGGGAGAATAAAATAAATAAAAACATAATAATTAAAAAGCACCAACCAGCCCCAAGGCCAGCTGGTCGGGACTAAGAATTTTTTTTAAAAAAGTTAAAAAGCACTGACTGGCCCACAGGCCAGCTGATTGGTGCTGGGGTGGGGAAAATAAATAAATAAAAATTTTAAAAGCACCGACTAGCCCCAGGGCCAGCTGGTGGGCACTAAGAATTTTTTTTTAAAAAAATATTTTTTAAAAGTGCTGCCTGGCCTGCAGGCCAGCTGATTGGCACTGGGGGGTGGGGCGATAAAATTTTTAAAAAATTGAAAAAGTGCTGACCAGCCCCTGGTACAGCTGGTGGGTGCTAGGGAAAATTTTAATTTTTTTTAAAGCACCAACAGGCCCATAGGCCAGCTGAATGGTGCTGGGGGGGGGAATTAAAAAAATAATAATAAAATTAAAAGTGTTGACCAGCCCCAGGGCCAGCTGGTGGACAATAAGGAATTTTTTTTAAAAAAATTAAAAATTAAAAGTGCTGATGGGCCCGCAGGCCAGGTGATTGAAATTTACATATATATATGCCGATCAGCCCCAGGGACAGCTGGTGGGTGCTAGGGAAATTTAAACAGAAAAAAACATTTTTTAAAGTGCCAACGCAGGCCAGCTGATTGGCACACAGGATGGGGGAGGGGATAAAAATAAATAAATAAATAAATAGCACTGACCAGCCCCAGGGCCAGCTGGTTGGCACTATGGGAAAAAAATTAAAAATCTGCTGAAAACCCAGATCATATGTGCCCCCATGGTGACTTCTGGCTCCAGAAAATGTGCATTTGTAAGTGGAGAAAAAAATACCCAACATCTCTGGTAGGTCTTGGAAAGCTTGCTAGAACCTGCTAAAGGGGGTGTTGCCTTTTTTAAAAAGCCCAATTACAGTAGGGACAAGATTTTTGGAGCCAGTTTATCAGTAAATCAGATCAGGATTTTAAAGGATGTGTGATAGGATCCTAAGATAAAATAGCAATGTACAGTATTCTCAAAGGCTTTTACAGCCGGGATCTGATAGCTGTTGTGAGTATATTTGGGCTCTTTGGCTGTGTTCTGAAAAACTTCCAGAACATAATCAAACACCCCGAAAAATGCACAAAAGCTATAATATAGCAATTTTGATCCCTTATTAAAAAGTGAGTGGGTGGAAACCTATTGGTTAGTTGTGCTGGTGTACGTGCAGTGGCCAATGGCAACCAGTTAACAAACTACCCCTTGTATCAATGCATTCTCGAAGGCTTTCACAGCCGGGATCTGGTGGCAGTGGGTGTTCCGGGCTGTTTGACCGTGTTCTGGGGGTTTCCTTCCTAAGGCAGAAAGAGAATGTCTTACTTCCTGCGCTCCTGTCCTCTGAAGATGCCAGCCACAGAGACTGGTGAAATGTTAGGAAGAAGAAAAACTTTCAGAACACAGCAAAACAACGTGGTAAACCCACAACTACCCCTTGTAGCCTACATTAAATGCCAGAAACATGATTTATTTATTTATTTATTTATTTGAATTATATACCTCCCCATTTAATACAAACACTATGATTGTCAGTTTCCAGATTAAAACATAAAGACCCCACAGTATATAACGAGACATTCAATATGGTACATGACAAATACGGATCTAAAACTTATAGAAAGAAAAAGAAAGAAAAAGCAGGAAAGGAAAGCAGTTTAAACAACATTAACAGCATCCAGAGGATATATTACTGAAGGCAGCTTTGTACTATTCTGTTTTGTCTCATTTTGAGAATATCAAGAGGGAAAGAGCCGTTCACAGCCCTTAATCAGATGGTGGGGGGAAATGTTAAATATCTTTATAACAAAGAGCTATGTAGAACATCTCCAACTAGGAATAGTTTTCAGATACTTAACAATTTAAAGGAAGAAATATATACAAACAACCATAATATAATTTTCTCGCCGACCCCTCCAAGTTTTAGTAATAGTTGAATTTAAATAAATAAATAAATGGGGTGTCATTTTAATTTTTAAAAAAGAAAAAATATTTCCAAATAATTTAATTTGCTCTCAGATCTAATGAAAATAATGAACAACGAAGAATTTTTTTGGCCTAATTCTGCTCTCAGCTCCTGGTTTAAAGAGGCACCTTTCTCCTAGCGCGGGGGTCTGCAACCCGCGGCTCCGGAGCCGCATGCGGCTCTTTGGAACATTTGCAGCGGCTCCGGGAGGGTTCAGAAATTTCAATACAAAGGGGCCAAATCTCGCGAGGACAGCCCGTCCCACAAGGTGGTGCGAAGCCAAGCGCGGCCACACTCTCAGCGCGCTCCCTCTTCTTCAGAGCAAGAGAGAGGGGGGGAGGCGTGGTGGAAAGTGCCCGCCGAACGGCAGCCTTTTTTCTTTTTTTTTTAACTTCAAGAAAACCTCCCAGATCTGGATTATTGCCTCCCCACCCACCCCCGAGAAAAAAAGACGGGAGGAGAAAACCCTCCTTCCTTCCTTCCCCCCTTCCCCTTCCTTTCTTGCTTGGGTGTTTGGTGGGAGGGGGAAGAAGCGACATGTGTGTGTGTGTGTGTGTGTGTGTGTGTGTGTGTGTTGTGTGTGTGCAACGTGGAGGAAGAGAAACCCTCCTTCCTTCCCCCCTTCCCCTTCCTTTCTTGCTTGGGTGTTTGGTGGGAGGGGGAAGAAGCGACGTGTGTGTGTGTGTGTGTGTGTGTGGTGGGGGGGCAGCGTTTAGACAGGACAGTTCAACGTGGAGGAAGAGAAAACCCTCCTTCCTTCCCCCCTTCCCCTTCCAAGCACTGCACATGTGCAGTTGGCATCTCTCTCTCTCTCTCCTTTTGCTTCACTACAGCCCCCCCCCAAAAAAACTACAGCTTTGCACTAACTTGCCGGGATGAAGCTCCAAAAACGCAGGGGAGCAGGCGCACGTGCGATGTGTCTCCGCGAAAGAGAGAGAGAGAGAGAGAGAGAGAGATTAGAAATTCCCCTCCTCTCCCTCCTGTACTATTTTTTGGAAGATTATTAAAAACTGCCCCCCCCCCCGCAAAAAAGTGGAAGCGGTGGATGCACTTGGGCTGTGCTTCCCTCCTCCATGGAGGGTGGGGGCGAGAGGAGGAGGAGGAGGAGGGAGAGATGGAGTGTGTGTGGGGGGGGGAGAGTCAGACTATGGCTGCAGGATCCGGGCAGAAGGCAGCGAGGGCGGAATGGGAACCTCAAGAAAGGTGGCGTGGGGAGGGGGCCACGGCTAGTCTTCTCTCTCCCCACCACCACCACCCGCCGCCGCCGCCGCCCTGCTTCCTTGCCCGGTGCTGTCAGTTCTGGCCCAACAAGCAAGGGGTTGGTGGTGGCGGGAGCGGGGAGGGGGGGAGCGGTGGCGGCGGCGGAGAGGCGAGAAGCAACAGAGGAAGTCGGCTTTTCTTTTTCCTGCGCGAGATCAACTTGGCAGTCGAGGGACGCAGCGTGACAGCTAGTTCGAGCCCGCCCCCCCGGGCGGCGGGGTGGGGGCGCCGGGCTCAAGTTGTTCAGGGCCCCCTGGCCGCCCGGGGAGGCCAACGGCGCGCCACCTGGCTCGAGAAGCTGAGCCGAGCCGAGCGGAGTGCCTGTGCGCCTGCCTGCTTGTCTCGCTCGCTCTCGCTCTCGCTCTCTCCGAAAGCCCGCCAGCAGCTGCCTTCCGCTCCATTCCAACACACAGAACGTGCCTCCTGCGCGCCCGCCCACCCCCAGCCCGGCCCTCCCTGAGGCTGCGGACACGCAGCCGCCCCAGTTGTGCGCGGGGGAGAACTTGAGGCAGGTGCGCGCCTCGATAGAAAACTTCGGGGACAGGGTGGCGGGGTGTGGGTGAGGCGGCGGCGGCTCGGGCTCGCCCGCTTGCTCGCTCTCCCAGCGCCCGAAGTGCCGAAGAAGCAACTTTCATTGGCTTCCTTCTCAGAAGCCCTTCGGGGGTGCCTGGAGGAGCCGCAGTCACCGGCGCTCCTTCCCACCCCACCCGAGCCCGGCGCCGGGGCGCAGCGTGTCCGAGGAGCGCGCGACGGATTGTGTTGCTTGCGAGCGCCCAAAAAGCCAGGAGCGAGGGGAGGGGATAATATATTTACAGTGTTATATTTGTTTTAAATGTCGCAATGGTTTTGCGGCTCCCAGTTTTTTTTCCCGTCAGAAACGGGTCCAAGTGGCTCTTTATGTCTTAAAGGTTGCAGACCCCAGCGTACTGCTGGAGAAAAGGATATTAAACCACATATTTAAGCAACTGACCCTGAATCAGTGGCTTCTTTCTCTGTAATAGCAATTCCCCTGGCTGGCAAGCTCTCAACTGATTAGCTTCCCCATCCCCACTTGAAAATCCTTAATAAGAAAGGGTGTCAATCTGAGAAAGTGAGAATGTTGCCTGTTGATAAAGCTGCCATGGCGGTCTTATGTGACCGGGCATGCCACCGTGTGCAGCTGCCACCGTGTCATTTTCGCCACAGCCACATCTTCATAAGGAGGTCCAGCCCCATAAATATCAATAGGATATTGGGTATATTTTAGGGAAGGGGAAATAGTTGGGGAGAGCTGAGGTGAGTCGAGCAAGGTTTCATCTCAACCCCTTGCCTGCCAAGGTTGTGCTTCCAACATCACACTATCAGCCACTGCTACAATCTCAACGACGGTGAGGCAAAGGGCATTTCCACTTCAACATCTCTCCCATACTGAGCCAGGAGCAAAGTTTTGCCCCAGCAAACAAGGCATTTTTGAAAGTATAGATGATCTTCTGCTGATCAGCATCAGAAAAGGTCACTGAGCCCTCTTCATAGTCGAGAGATACACGGATCCTTGTGGGAGGAACACAGTTGACACGGAAGTTTTGGGGTACCCAGAACTGTCCCAGAGGTATACCAGGAGAAGCGAAAGCACAGTATGTGTTGTCATTAGCCCAGAATGGACAACTGTCTAGTGACAACTTCCCCATTGCCCAGACCCCTTGCTCGGGGCTTAAATGGATTTGGTTTTGTTCTCTTAAATCCTCTTTGGCTACCCCCACAGTCCAGAATCTTCTCCGCCCCACATCCACCACCCAGGAATGTCTTCCTGAGTTGATTCTCTCAGTCCCCATGGTACTGGACCAACAATAATAGCCTTCCTCATGAGTGCTAATACCATACCCTGTTGCATATCCTCCTTTGGTTTGACGTACTGATGATAAAACTAGTCTGGGAACAGTCATATCTTCCGTTGAACCTTCTGTGAGAGAGAGGAAAAGATCAGCGGCAGCACAGGGTAGGAGGGTTGGATAGTGGGAGCTGCTCAGGTTAAAATAGGCCACAAGATTTATTTCAATTTTAGGATGATCAAAACGATGAAGATCATTTGTAGATGAATAGCTACACCCTGTCTACCCGAACAAGGTCGTCAGTTTGTAAGATGTGACTTGGACATGGATGCTTTGGAGATAATTAATTGAGAAAGTCACCACCACAAGGGCTTCAAATGGGAGTCGAGTACTGGGACTTAGACAAGAGAGATACACAGTTCTCTCTTATCTTACTGGGGAAATTTTTGTTCAGCTAGTCATTATTGCCTCACTTTACTGATTTCTCTAGAATAGTTAGGAAGACAGTATGTATAGTAATTGCAGCTGTGTGTCTTGGCTTGGTCTCCTTGGAGAATTCTTTGTGACAATAGGGTTACAACATTACATTTTATGATGTTGGTGTCACAACATCTTTTTTCCTTTATTACATACAGTGTGTGCCTTCATGACCCAATGCATGATCTCCAAAATGCCCTATCTTCAAACGCCCTGCTCAGCCTGTGGCTTCCTTTACAGTGTCAGTCCATCTCGTCTTTGGTCTTCCTCTTTCCCCGCTGCCTTCCACCTTTCCCAGTGTTAATAGCCTTTTGCAGAGATACTCCTTCTCTTCTGATATAGTTTACATTTCCCCTATTTATTCTGATTAATACAAGAATTCAAATTTTTTATCTTTGAATCTTTTTTTCGGGGGGGGGGGTGTCAGTGAAAGACGAACTAACCTTTGAAAATTAGCTTAGTTCAAATCTCAGATCTCCCACTTTAATCATGGTGACGCAGACTTGAGTGTGGGCAAAGACACTGAGAACATTGCTTTCAGGAGGCTAGACTCCATTACGAATCTGAAATGCAACTGGGGTCACATCAGCTGATGAGAAACCACAATTCCAGCGATTGATGATGGGAGTGGAGAAATTTCTGTATGGATAGCTACTAGGCAGCAGCAGCAGGGGAAGAGAACTCTGGCAGGCCCCTGTCTCCAATGATGCCGAAAACTGGATAATGGTGAACCATTATTTAATTCCCCTGAGTAGTCAGTTCTGGTAACTGCATCATGGAAATATGTACAGTAGGACCCTGGTATCC
>JAHTLZ010003681.1:0-10477 GCA_023846285.1 Phrynocephalus versicolor
GTTGATGTCATCTGGATTGATGTCATCGGGGTTGATGTCATCTGGATTGATGTCATCGGGGTTGATGTCATCAGGGTCATCTGCTGGCGGGGCGGCACCGGTCTGGTCCCCCTCGGGTGCAGGGTCGTCTTCTGGTTGGACCTCCTCGTCTGCTGGCTCTGGAACTGCCAACTTAACGCGGGTATGGTGAATCCAAGGGGTGATTTCGGCCACTTTCACTGCTGTGGGGGTCTGCAGAAGAATCACAAAGGGACCTCGCCACTTCGGACGTAGAGAAAGGTGCTGCCAATCTTTCACCCAAACCGAATCTCCCACTCGAAACTTGTGGACAGGTTCTTGCAACAGGATGGGAAGTTTCTCCAGAGTATATCTGTGTAGAGAAGAGAGACACTGGCCAAGCAACTGAAGATATCTAGCATGTGTCAAAGAAGCTACTCTTTCAGGACGAATCCCATATGAAATAGGAACAGGTCGCCCGTAGACAAGCTCAAAGGGGGAAATGCCAATGTTTTTCAAAGGGGTAGTTCTTGACCTGAACAGGGCAAGTGGAAGCATTTCCACCCAGCCTTTCCCTGTTTCCTGAACTAATTTAGACAGATGAGACTTCAAAGTTCTGTTCATTCTCTCGACCCGACCTGAACTTTGGGGTCGGTATGCAGTGTGAAGGTTCCACTTAATCTGTAGGGCTTCTGCTAACCCCTGTAGGACCTTGTGGACAAAGGCCGGCCCATTGTCTGAACCTATTGAGTAGGGTATCCCATGACGACAAAGGTGATCTCTCAAAAGCCATCTGATGACCTCACTAGCCTGCTCTGTCTTTGTAGGCGTTGCCTCAGCCCATCCCGTGAATGTGCAAACTGCCACCAACAAATAACGAAATTGTCCACACTGAGGCAATTCAGCAAAGTCTATCTGTAGATCTTGAAAGGGTTCTCTTCCATAGTGTTGGACTCCAGGCTGGGGCAGAGGTCCCACGCGTGGATTATTTTTCTGGCAAAGGACACATCGCCTGGATACATTGGCAGCAATTTGGCGTAACCGGGCGATGTACAGATAGGGGCTGAGGTGATGAAAAGCCACGTCCGGTCCTTGGTGCGTGCCTTCATGATGGTTTTGTATAACCTTGCAAGCTAGACTTTCAGGCACCCACAATTGTCCATCTGGCATGACATACCAGCCTTCCTCATTTTGTGATAAGTCCTGTTCCCTAGCAAACTGCTCTTCTGCTCGGGAGTAGACTGGTGAACTGGGTGGCAAAATGTCCAGGGGAATTAAACTGAGTTCAAAAAGCAGATCACTTTGTGCTGCTTGCTTGGCAATCCTATCTGCCAGCCTGTTTCCCCTAGCCTCAAGGCTAAGGCCAGCCGTGTGTCCCTTGCAATGTATCACGGACACTCTTCTGGGCTTCCAAACTGCATCAAGAAGCCTTAGCAAAATATCAGGGTGTGCTACGGAACTTCCTTCCGATGTGAGAAGTCCCCTCTCCTTCCACAATGCACCATGTGCATGTAGAGTCAAAAAGGCATATTTAGAGTCAGTAAAAATGTTGATGTCCCTTCCCTCTGATAGTTCAAGTGCCCTGGTTAGAGCAATCAATTCTGCCAGCTGGGCAGATGTCCCTGGGGGAAGTTGTTGTGCCTCAATCACAGTGTCATCTAACTCTACAATGGCATAGCCTGCTCTCCTTGCCCCCTCTATGATGGAACTGCTTCCATCAACGAACCAATTTCTCCAGGTGGGATTTGGGGTGTCTTTGAGATCAGGGCGAGATGAATAAATCTCATCCATGGTCTGAATGCAGTCGTGAGCTGCAGGCTGATTGCTAATTGGCAACAAAGTTGCTGGATTCAGACCTTCAGTAGTTTGAAAAGTCAGTCCTGCTCTGGAGAATAATTTTTGACATTTAATCATTGCGGCTTGGGAAAGATGATATCCCCCTTTTGCGTCTAGCAATGGCAGGACGGCATGGCGGGTGATGCAATGAGTCGGCTGACCAAAAGTGAATTTATCCGCTTTCTTTAAAAGCGCTGCCAGAGCCACAACTCCTCTCATACAAAAAGGAAGCCCTTGTTCTGTTGGGGTTAATTTTTCAGACAGATATGCCACAGGCTGCTGCCAACTGCCTAATTTCTGACACAAAACTCCTTTCGCCACGCCTTCCTCCTCATCTGAAAACAGGTAAAATGGCTTAGACGGGTCCGGGAGACCCAGCGCTGGGGCCTCTACCAAAGCCCTTTTGATGGCCAGAAAGCTTTCTTGCTGTTCAGGTCCCCAAACAAAAGGATCCGTTTCGGGTCCTCGAGTGGACGAATGCAGCGGTTTAGCCATGAGGCTGAAATTTGGTATCCAAATTCTACAGAAACCCGCAGCTCCTAGAAAGCCACGGAGCTCCTTTCTTGTAGTTGGTGCCGGAATTTGTACTATAGACTGCTTCCGCTCTTCGCGGAGTTGGCGTTTCTGGCGGGAAATATCAAACCCTAAGTAACGAACAGTCTCTTGACAGATTTGGGCTTTCTTTTGAGAAACCCGGTACCCTGCATCTGCCAAATGATTGAGGAGATCTATGGTGAGCTGCTGGCAATCAGCTTTTGTCTCTGCTCCTGCCAGAATATCATCTACATATTGTAAAATCACTTGTCCCTTTTTCTTTGGGAAGGAGGCCAAATCTGAAGCTAGGGCTACCCCAAACAATGTCGCCGAATTTTTGAATCCTTGGGCCAAACGGGTCCAACAGAATTGGCCTTTTGTCCCCGTGTGGGGGTCCTCCCACTGAAAGGCAAAAAGGTGTTGACTTTGGGGCGCTACTCGGCAACAAAAATAGGCATCTTTGAGGTCCAGGACAGTGAAAAATGCTGCTTCTGGTGGCACTAAGCTCAAAAGCGTATAGGGGTTTGGTACTGAGGGAAAAATGGTCTCCACGGCCTGATTCACCAGTCTGAGGTCCTGAACCGGGCGGTAGGACCCATCCTCCTTTTTCACAGGCAAAAGAGGAGTGTTCCATTCGGACTGGCATGGAACAAGAATGCCATATTTGATCAGTCTCTCTAAATGGACCCAAATACCCTCTGCCGCTGCTCTTCCAATGGGATACTGTGGGACAGAAACTGGGGTGGCCATGGGTTTCAATTGAACTACAAATGGTGGGATGTTCCGTGCCATCCCTGGAGGATTTCCCTCAGCCCAAACTTGTGGGTTCACGTGATCTAGAATTTCACGTGGAATCTGGTTTGGCTCCCCTTTCACTAGTAACAATCGCCATCTCTCTTTCAAGGGATATTCCACACACAGTTCGCCAGAGGGCTCAGTGGGGTTAGTTGCCAAATGAACTTCTCCCTCTGGAGTAAAAGTAATTTGGGCGCCTAATTTGAAAAGAAGATCGCGTCCCAAAAGGGGGAGGGGACAATTTGGCATGTGCAGAAATTTGTGCTGGACAGTGTGGCCGTCCAATTTGCACTCAATGGGCTTCATAAAGTAAGCCCGCTGTGCTTTTCCTGTGGCTCCCATAATATTAACTGAACATGTCCGATCCAGGGAGTTAACGAGGTCTGGAATCACTGAATAACTGGCTCCTGTATCTATCAAAAACTGGGTGGTGGTGCTCCCTGTTAACATGCTGACAGTAGGTTCGCGGGAGCCCGAACCTAGTCGCCTTCAATATTGATCTACCTCCTCCTCTAAAGCCATCATGCCCTGATAAGGTGGTGTCCAGGCAGGTCCCTGTCCTCTCTGAGGTCTAGGGAGCGTCTGGGACATCTGGGCTCCTTGCTGGAATGGGGGCTGTTGTTGGAACTGAACTTGCCCTGCCTGCTGAGCTGGGTTTTGCATCAGATTTTGCTGGTATGGGGCAGGCTGATTATATCTTGGGAGTCCCTGCATTGAATGCCTATAGCCGGGCTGGTGGCTGGGCGAATTTACGATGGGATATCTAGCCTGTGCTTGTGGCTGCCAGGATTGGCGGAATGCTCCCCTTTTGAAATTCCCCTGGTTTCGATTCTCAGGGTTTCGATAACAGTCTTTGGCCCAATGCCCTACCTTGCCACAGATTCTGCAAGTGTCCCGTGTGAAGGGTCTCCTGCTAGGTTCAGGGGCAGGATTTAAAGCCATGATTTTCTTCACGGCAGGTTTACTTTTCTGGGAGCCCTGCTCTTCTTCCCTATTGTTAAAAGTACTTTGCGCGGATTGCAGTAACCACGATAGGGACTGCCCCATGAAATTCTCTGTCTTTTGAATTTTACGACGTATATCAGGAGCAGATTGGGCAATAAAAACAGTTTTAACAATATTCTCCATCCCTGTGTCTCCAGGATCAATTGGGGTGAATTTCCTGAATGCTAGGTATAAACGATCTAGAAATTCTCCCGGTGGCTCATCTGCCTTCTGAATGATGTCATTAACTTTTGACATATTAATCTTTTTCTGCCCCGCTGCTCTGATCCCTTGGAGGATTGCTGCCTGATATCTTCTCAAAGAGGCCATCCCCCCATCAGTATTATAGTCCCAGTCAGGCACATTGGTGGGAATGGCTTCATCCACCTGACCTGGGTTATCTCCTTGGGCAGTGCGATACTTTCTAGCTGCCTCTATGATTTTCCTCGTCTGTTCCGCAGTGAAAAGTCCACGGAGCAGATGTTGAACATCCTCAAAAGTTGGGGTGTAAACACTAAACACACTATCTATTGTGCTGAACACCCGATCCGGGTCATCGTCCAAACTAGGAAGAGTGTTCTTCCAGTTAATTATGTCTGAACTTGTGAAGGGTATATGTTGCATTGTGGACGTACGGGGGGTATTCTGACCTGGGGTGACGGGGTCATAAACTCGCCTGAGGGGCAGCACATTGGCATGAGCCCCTTCTGCCATGGCTAGGCGGTCAACTGCATCAAGTGCCCTTAAAAGGTACCTCTGTCTCTTCTTCCAGTCCCTCTCCCCTGCTGCCTTCAAAAGGTAGTCTGAGACTTCAAATTTATTCTTATATTTACTCAACAAATCCTCCACTCTTTCATGTTCCTCTTCTGTCCACTCTCTGTCCCCTCTCAATCTCCTGTGAAAGGCGGGCACATCTTCCCAGTCTATTTCATCTCCTTCACTCTCTCTGCTAGGGCTTCGCCTACCTTCGCCTCCTCTTCCTCTCTCTCTTTTCCTTTCTCTTGATTTCCCTAGCTCCCCTTCTTTTTCACTCTCTTTGTCTCTCACCCTTCCTCCTGCTGCTGCCAAGTCTCTGCCTCTGGGTGAGTCAGGATGCGACTCTGGCTTTGGGTCAACAGCTGCTGGACGCCCTGACGGGAGTGCTGGATTGCCCCCTGGGTTGGGAGGAGGGTTTGGTGCTGGTACAGCCCTAGGGACATATGGGGGAGGCAGGGAAACATACTCTTCTTGTTCACAAGCTAAAACCGGTTTGTTCTTATTGAGGGCTAGAATTTTAGCTTGTGGTGGAAGGTTTCTGCATGCTCTTAACCAGGATGGGTTACGTTTTACATTTCCCCTCCACATTTCAATATATGGGATATGCTCTGGGA
The DNA here is from genome assembly GCA_023846285.1 of Phrynocephalus versicolor. Classification (NCBI taxonomy): domain Eukaryota; kingdom Metazoa; phylum Chordata; class Lepidosauria; order Squamata; family Agamidae; genus Phrynocephalus; species Phrynocephalus versicolor. Next base: position 5,517 of record JAHTLZ010003681.1, read on the forward strand.
AATCTTTGAGAATGATCAGCCAGAGCTGACGGATGAGCTGCTCATCAAAGGACCCATGGGGTGGCCAATCAGGATGAAGGATGGGCCATTCCACTCTACACAAAGTTAGCAGACGCCCTTTGTGCATAGTGATACCAAAATCATAGTCCCTAGTGGCGGATTTCCAATTTGCCACCAGGCACATCAAGGGAGTGCTTGGTTTGCTATGTTCTGCCCCCATTTTATATGTTATAGTTGTACACCTATAGATTCTCCCACAAAGTACAAACGAGATCGCACCTAGGCAATTAATCACACATCACACGCACATACGTGACATAGACGCGGCCCCAGCAGGTCGCCCTTACAAGGAAATCGCGCGTCCTACTCACACTTCGCCATGAGGTATGTCCTAGTGAATCACCTCGGCCCATTCACAGACAATCATTGACCTCGTTTGCGCACTCAAATCACCCGTACAATTTTCCCCCTCCCAACTTAGGCTACCCCCACTGCCTAGAAACAAAGCTTTTTAATCTTCACTAAAATCAAACGGAGATGATGTGACCCCGTTGGTATTGTGAGGCAAAGATTGCCAGTCTCCGCCCCTTCTTAAAAACACCGGGAATGGCCCCTTCCCTGTGGTTGCCAAAAAGTATTCAACTTAATTCTCACACATATATTTAAACATCAATAAATTCTCTGAGGAAGCCAGAGCCGTGCTCTGCTCCTATTTCTTCAAATACTTGGGGAGGTGAACCATTCAGGGTATCGGGCAGAAGCCCCTCTCCCACCCCTATGGGGCCTCAGAGTCGTTTAACTCGTTGCCCCCCAGTTCCCAGGCTGCCAGGGTCGTAAATCGTCCCTGCTCGCTTACCTGCCCTCCCCGGGGCCACTGGACGTAAATCTTGTCCACCCCCCAAACACAACCAGTTGCCTTGACTTACCAGACTTCCTCTGTGCGCTGCAGTCTTTTCCTCGTTCTGTTGCCGGCTCCAAAAAAAAAAAGATTTTTTCCTGCGGTGACGATGGATGGTTTAGCACTGAGGTGAACTTTTTCCCCTCCACAAGTGGGGAGGTGTCGACTGGAAGCAATCCATCTCAGTACAAATCCACCACCACCTTTCCCAGGCACTGCAGAAACTGTCACTAATTGTGGCTATCGGTTCCCGGTCAGGGAACCAGAAAATGAAAGGAATGGCTGATTCACAGCCTTCTGTAACGGGTCCGTGCCAGCAAAAAGAGACAGTCTCTCACAGAGTAAAGAAAACAGCCTGGTTCTCAGGAAAATGATTTATTGGTTGCAACCAGGAAGATCTGTACCCAACAGCAGTTAAGCAAAGACCTTCCTCGAACAAAGGGAAGGCACTTAGTTTTATAGTTTAAAATTTCTGCTCATTCCTCCCCCTCCCAATTGGCTCACGTCACATCCGTCGGTTACACATCAAACATTAATTGGCAGTCTTAGTTATCTATCTTGTATTCCTGTTGGCAACATTTAAACATTTTAATTGGCAAAAAGGGGGTTTTTACACGGTGAACAGAATGGTACAGAAAAACACAGGCAAGGGGCCTCTTAGCCTTGAAGATCTTGACAGGTGATGAATTCCAGGCCGGGCTCGGCCAGGCACGGAATGCTCTCGGCTGAAGTCATCCACAATTATCTTGTGGAGAAAAAAACACCAAAGCTTATGCAGAAAATGATTAGACTTTTGAATAGAAAGCTTTTTCCTTTAAGGCTTGCTAAAAATGTCCTGTTTGCAGGAATTGTTTAAAGGAATAAAAGAATACATAAGGCTTTATATATGTGTGCTTATTAATCTAAATATATATATATTGTGTGTAGCTTATACTCTTGCAAAGCATAACTTGGAATATATATGTATAAAAAGGCCATGAAGCCTGTCTAAATGCAAAGCACAGTTTAAAATATATATTGATAGGCTTGTCATTATGCCTAGAGATTATTGATACAGCCAAATCATTCCCTTCACTCCCCCCTGAACGAGTTATTGGGAATTTACGGCAGTAAATTACCCAAAGGTTGTTGTTCTCGACTTCTATCATAGTCTTGCAACAGCGCAAGCATTTCTGGTGCTGCGCGTTTTGTCACCATGCGAAGGATAGAAGTTTGAAGGAACTTAATCAAGCAAGGGGCGAGTAAACATATCAAAAGCAGAATACATATTGGGGCAACTATCATACCAATGATGGCTTTAAACCAACCTCCTGGGAGGAGGTCTTGTAACCAGCCTAATTGTAACCCTTTCCATTCCTGTGCAGGGTTAACTGTGAGTTGTTTGATTTCTGTGGTAAGTTGGTTTATGACGTCACCAACCGGGTCAATTTCGAGACAACAGTTCGTCATATTCCACTTACCACACACGCCGTTTTCCGCTGCTAACAGATAATCGAGAGCAAGCCTATTTTGATAGACTGCTGTCCGCAATTTGTCAGTGGCAACGGCTAACGCGGTCAGCGCTGAAGAGATGCGCTGCCCTGCTAAATCCAAAACTGCTTGTAATCGGATAATTCGATTAAGCATGTAAATAGGGGTTCTGTACCCCCAGCTCCCATCTGCGGCCCAAGTGGCAGGGCCGTAAACACAAATGATGCGTTCCGAATCCCATGTGTCCCCATGGTATTGATCCGGATGCTTACAGTCAAAACCTTCAAAAGGTGTTCCCTCCCGCTTTGAGGTTCCCCGCTTCTCTCTGGACAAGGGGCCATACACGGGAGCGGCAAGGGATTGTTGTGGTGCTGTAGGAATAAGGAAAAATGAGGGTTTTATGAACCCTAAGACACAGGAGCCAGACCAGCTGGCTGGCAGCATTTCATAAGCAAAGCTACCACATATCCAGTATAAATTTATGGGTGCTTCCCAAGGCACTGGAAGGCCTGAATAAATGTAGGACATGAGTGCACCAGTTAATTTTGCAGGTGGCGGCATACCTGAGGGTGACTTCCAGGCACCTTTTTCCCAAGTCCCTAGGCAAGCCAAGGAACCTACAGAGATGGTACCTTCCTGTGAGAAGCACACTTGACCTACCAACTCAGTGGAAATAGTCCACACCAACTTTTGGGGATAATCCCTTGTGGTGAAATTTCCCATCCGGGACAAATTATTGAACAGCTCTGGATTGATTTCCATAGCTTCCCAAGGCCAAGCCTGGCCCATATTGGTGCCGCCACAAACATAACAATCTGAGACTCCCAATTCTGTGGCTATAGATTGTGCCAATCCAACAAAAGAATTTTTTGCAATGTCTGGGATTTCAAGGGAATCATCCTGCAATCTGTCTAAGGCGCTACCACCTTCAGTCCAGGTGTGATTCCTCCTTTTCCCTTCTCGCAGAGTAGTGCGAGTAACCGTAATGTACCCCTTTGGGTTAAATCCTGCAGCATCTATGCCAAACCCGTAGACTTCAATGGTAGGATGTGTTCTATTGAGGCCCAGAATCACAGTGTTGTCGGTACCCCTGCGGAAAAATGTTATGTGTTCACAGGGTTTAAAGGGTCGAAGCTGACTCCGCCCCGTGTATTCACATACACATGTCCAGCTTTGGCAAGCTGCACTTGCTTCGCAGGGTCTCCACTTTTCAGGATTCCCAAATTTCCATCCTCTATGGGGTTGGCATATATATTTGGCTTTTGCATCATAGTATTTGTCTGAAGTATGACACCAGGGTCCTAGACCAAAGACAGTCACTGTGCAAGCTCTAAATACAAGTTGAACTGGCTCAGTGCTTTGCTTCAAAACTATCGTAGAATTTAAGTAAAGAAGACGTCCCCCACCGTCTGGATTTCTCCTTAGGGGAACTGTAGTTTTTGCCATGCCTGCCCAAACAGAAAAATTATAACGAATTGGGACTTCAGGCCGATAGCAGTGAGAGGTGCCTGAAGTATCATTGCAAAGATGATACACCATGCCTTTACTTTGACAAATGGTCCCAGCATGGTCACACTCTGGGGGCTGCTGGGTACTGAAAATCAGAGTGCTTGTCACTTTGCCATCTTTCATGGTGTTCACTATGCAAGGGGCACATGTTCTCACCTGAGGCTGGACTGGTGCTGTAAGGCAAATGGGTATTATAAGTAAAACAACTAGGGTCCCTTCTACTCTAGGGAATCCCCACAGTCTGCGTTTCCAGTGGCAAAGTACGATTAACATACAAATTATGAAGGCAAAAGGTGCCACGATCCACACCCAGATGGGTGCTTCCACAAACATTTTTAGAATAAACAACAACAGTCTATAAAAGCAGAAATCAAAAATCAATAATTAGTGTCTCTCTGCAAGGCTGCAAAGGCTTCAGAATATTCTCTTGCCAATTGACGAACCAATCGTCGAGACCAGGTAACAGGGTGATAGGAATCAGCCCTGTAGCCCACTGTGCGCAGATAAGCGCCAATCTGTCCTGGTGGGTGTCGGGGGCTGGTATGTGTGTGAGGCAAAACGAGCTCTTCTGGTTCGTCACTCAAGAAAAATATGTGCATACACCCACAAGTGTACAGTCTCGCACACGTTGGCATCTGCCAGGGGCTCAGGACAGTGATGATGTCACCAGATTCAAAAACAGCTAGTTCTCTATTCTGGCGAAAAGGGTATAAAGGGTGAAGTTGCTGGTCTGTCGGCCTCACCTCAAAGTAAAAGTCAGGTGCTGGCAAAGCCCCCTCTCCCCCCATAAAACAACAGAGAGAAAAAGAGAAAAGCGGCAGGAAGACAGGATTTTAATCTGTCAACCTGAGGTGCAAGGAGAATCAGCGGATGGCGTTGGGATTCTCCGAAGAGTCAGACGCAGAGTGCCCTCAGGATCAGGGTGTGACGACCACAGGGCAGGGTCGCTGGGTTGTCCACCTTCCTGGGTGAGGTCATCTAGGTCGATGCCATCTGGGCTGATGTCATCAGAGTTGATGTCATCTGGATTGATGTCATCGGGGTTGATGTCATCTGGATTGATGTCATCGGGGTTGATGTCATC
>JAHTLZ010000176.1:0-16987 GCA_023846285.1 Phrynocephalus versicolor
CTATCTATCTATCTATCTATCTATCTATCTATCTATCTATCTATCTACCTACCTACCTACCTACCTACCTACCTACCTACCTACCTATCAACCAACCAACCAACCAACTAACCAGCAAGGTTAATAATTCAAGGAACAATTCCCGTTCACTCCCCCCCCCGACTCCACCCTGGCCCCCCTGGCAGAAGAGCCAGCCTGGGTGGCCTTGGGGGGTGGGCAGCTGCACCACAGTCCCAGGGCGTCCCCAGGAGAAGGGGAAGGGTACTATCAGCCACTTCCGAGTGCTCTCCTCATGGGGAACCCCGGAAAGGGCGGCAGCAAGCCAGAACTGATCGGAAGGTGTGCAATAATAACGCAACAACTGTAGCTCCGTGAGTTGGCTGCCTGCTGCAGAGTCAAAGGCGGGCAGTTGAATTCCTCCTGGGCATTCCAGGGAGGGGGGAAGAGTCAGCCTGTCAGCACAGCCCCACAGCATCCCTTAAAGGGAAGGGTTGAAAACACTACGAAGAAAACCTGGAGGGAGGGCCATTCCACTTCCAAACTGGCCAAAGGGCATGGAATTACGACTCTTAACAAGGCCTGGAAAGAAGAGTCCAGCATCCACATTCAGGAAGGAGAGAAGTCTGAAACAGGAATCTGGCCGGGTATCTAGATTAAGTATTTGCCTTGGGTGCTTTTTAAGGAGAGAGGCACAATAAAAATACTTTTAGCAAACAAGCAACAGCAACTTGAGCCTCGTGGCACAGTGGTTAAAATGCTTGTCCTGCAGCTAAAACTGTGCTCACGACCTGGGGTTCAATCCCAGGAAGCAGGCTCAAGGTTCACTCAGCCTTCCAGCCTTCCGAGGTCAGTAAAATGAGTACCCAGGTTGCTGGGGGTGGGGGACAATGTGTAGCCTGCACACTGTAATTAAAAAATTGTAAACCGCCCAGAGACTACTTGTAGTGGTAAGGGGTGGTATATAAGCAGAACACTTTGCTTTTGCTTTTACTGCAGCAGCAGCAACATGAAGATGAGAGTTTTGATAGTCTGTGGAACTCTCTGCCGCAGGATGTGGTGATGGCATCTGGCCTAAATACCTTTCAAAAATGACTGGACCACTTTCTGGAGGAAAAGCCCATCCCAGGTGACAAGTCACGATGGGGATATGTTTTATCTCTGGGCTTAAAAAGGAGGAAACCTTTAAGAGCCAGACATGCAAGAGAGTGGCATCAGGAGACGGGTATCTAGTTGCTTCCTGTGCTAGTCTCGTGTGCTCCAAGAGGCATCTGGTGGGGCCACTGTGAGATCCCGGAAGCTGGACGAGATGGGCCCTTCTTGGCCTGACCCAGCATGGCTCTTCTTAAGTTCTTATGTCATGCTTTGACTTTGGCAGGGCACTCAAATAAGGCTTCAAGAGGCAGCCACGGTCCTCATGTTGCCACAGCTCAAGGTCTGCTTGAGCAAAGGCTTTCCCAAAGAGGCACCAGGAGAGTCCTCGAAGGCTCTCTGCCCTCCCCGGTTTAGGGCCCCTTCTGAAGCTCCTTCTGGGATTCAGGCGAGGCCTTGGAGTTACGACCCTGAGCCTTCCCGTTGACCCGCCGCACGCCTTGCTGTGGCCTGGGCCTCCTGGCACAAGGACCAGAGAAGCCCAGCCAGCCTGGACTCACCAGTCCCTGGTCAAACCTGGCAAGAGAAAGGGCTTCACGCCCAGAAGCTCCTCAGGTTCTCTGGTGTGCTTCTACGCAGCTCTGCGTGGAGAATCTAAATGCCAGACTCATTACTCAGACGACCCCGCTAGGCGCTGGCCTTTCTCCTTTACAAGGGAGGCTTTGTAGCAAAGGAAGCTTTTTCACGTTGCCAGAGCAAAATCTTATCCTGGAGAGCAAGGGGCGCTGGCTCATCTCCTTAAAACCCTTCCAGCCTGAAGACCCCGGCAGGAAGCCCCTGCAAGGGAGAAGGGCGATGCTCTTCTGCACATGGTGAGAAGGAGAACGCCCCTGCTTCAACAGCATCCTTCCGAAGCTCTGGCAGTGAGACCTGTGGCAGACGGTGCAGGCTACACCGAGCAATACCAAGAGTTAAGCCAAACAACACCCAGACGCTCGGAGTAAGAAACAAATGGCCAGAACTGTTAAAAGGACTCGGGGTCAATGGAAGGTCCCCTTGCAAGTATTAAGGGTACCTGACCTTAGAACTGCCAAGCATTCTGCAAAACCAAACTACATGTCTTCTCTGCTCCCAAAACAGGGTGACTAGATAGGGTGAGGCCAAAAACAGAAGTGTGTGTGTGTGGGGGGGGGGGGACCAGGGAGAAAAAAAATATGGTGTTTAAAGACAAATTGTTATATTTTAACATGACTACCTAGGAGTCCAAGAGTGGGACTTGATGGTAAATATGTGTATTTGTCCCCAAAACAAAGAGATAGTTTGTTTCCTGAGCACAATTTGTTTTTCATACCTAGCAACGGCCTTTAAGATCCCTACTTATGATATGACTGAGATGTACAAAATAATGCAGGGCATGAGTCAAGTGGATAGAGGGACGCTCTTCTCCCCCTCACAAAATACCAGAACTAGGGGACATGCACTCAAATTGAAGGCTGGGAGAGTAAGAACAGACAAAAGAAAATATTTTTTCACCCAGCGCGTTGTTAGTCTATGGAACTCCCTGCCACAGGAGGTGGTGATGGCATCTGGCCTGGATGCCTTCAAAAGGGGGATTGGACTGATTCCTGGTGGAAAACTCCATCACAGGTTACAAACCATGGGGGAGATGTGTAATCTCCAGGCTTAAAACCAGGGTGCTTCAAGGGCCAGATGCAGGGGAGTGGTATCAGGAGACAGATATCTAGTCATGTTCGCTCCCAGGCGCATCTGGTGGGGCCACTCTGAGATACAGGAAGCTGGACTAGATGGGCCTTTGGCCTGATCCAGCAGGGCTCTTCTTATGTTCTTACCTTCATTTGCATGTGTGCAGGTACAAAACATCACAATTTCAAAAACGTATTTGTCATGTGTGTGTGTTGCGTCGTTACAGTCGTGACCGACCCTTCATGACTCCATGTCCATGGAGTTTTCTTGGGTATGTATGAATGCATGCACGCACAACAAAATACAAGCATACATACATATTTGGACATATCAACATTCTCATACAGCTTCAAAATGCTGCAGCTCTTCAGAGCACATGCACCACACGATGGGGTGAACAGCTCCACAGAGCAGCTGCAAACAGAGGGACACGCCTGTTCCAATGCCCCCCCCCCCGTCCTCCCGGCCCCCAACCGCTGTGGCCCTCCTCTTACCTCCATCCAGGAGTAATTTGACAGTGGGGTAATCGTCTGCTAGCACCGCATAATGCAGGGCCGTGCAGCCCTTGAAACTGGCGCGGTTGTTCAAACGGTTGTTGAAATCATCTTCCCGGGTGACCAGAACTGCAGAAGGAAAAGACAAGAGGAAGAGAGGGGCAGTGGGTGAGAAAATGGACCATCACTCTCACCAAGGAAGAAAGTAGAATAAATAGCCAAGGGGGACAACCTCAGCATTTTCTCAAATTTAGGGACACCAGAGGTAGGGGGCTTGAGAATGAACACAAGCCACTTCGGCCACAGCTCCAAATTTGAGGCTTACTCTGGATTGCAAGGAGCCACTGTTCCATGTACAGTGGTACCTTCTTGTATAAAGGAATTAATTCACTCCAAATGAAATTATGTTAAGCAAATTTTCCTTTATACAAATTCCCACAGGAATTCACTGAAAATGGAGTGATCCCATTTTTATGTTGTACAGATTTTCCCCATAGGTGATTATGTTAAGCAAATTTCCCCTATCTCCAGAATTTTTATGTTGTACAGATTTTATGTTATACAAGCTGTTTGTTATACAAGGGTCCACTGTACTAGCAAACTTTCAGGTTCTCATGTCCCCACAAACAGCTGGGGGACAGTCATGGCTGGGGAACTGAATTTTTTTGGGGGGGAATGCTAGAATGCCTTTTGAACCAATGAGTGCCTGGTTTGGAACAAAGACAAGGTGGTGAATGGAAACAAAACTAAATCTGCACGGCTTTGGCCCTACAGATCTCAAGAGAAATTCTCCTATTATAAGCCACGGTAACAGGCCATGGAAGAGTCATTTATGGGGATGAAAGGCAGTGTGGCATTTGCTCCGTGGAGTGTCTTCTCCCTAAACAATAATGAGGCACTAAAACATTTCTACTCCACCCATTACTTAAAGGAAGATTTAAAGACAATATTTAAAGGCTGGAAAACTTGTGCACAGCTCTGTCTGCACAACGGGATCAGCCCACTGATTAAAAGCCCCCCTTTTGTGAGTGTAGGATGTAGGTGGCTGAGAAACTCACATTCACCCTGAAATTGTCCCAAAGAGCCACCAACCAGCAGCGATCTAAAGTGGCTGATAACAGCCTCCCTCCCTCCCCTGCCCAACAGGACCCTGGCCAGCTATCTTCTACTACCTCCGCATAGGAAACATGCTCACGATTTGCTAGAAAGCTCTGATTTGTTAAAAGAGGGACTCAAAATAGCTTTGTGCCGCCAGGGTCTCGTTCTGGTGGTCTTCTTCTCCACGGCCTCAGTTTATGCTATGTTTTATTCCATGAATGTACAGCAATGTATTGCTGTTTGGCTGTGAACTATCCACAGAACGCTGTTGTCGGGTGGCACAGCCGGACCTAGAGGGTAGCTGTCATGGCAACAGGAACGGAAGAGCTGCCGTGAGGGACCAAGACAGAGGGGTCCACCTAGCAGAGCTCTTTCCCCTTCCCCACAGCGGCCGATCAGACGCCCGAGGGACACCCAATCGCAGGATGGGGTGGCAGCAGCTCCCTTCCAGGGATGACCCCTGGAGCAACCAGTATTCGGTGGAGACTTTGGACATTTTCCTTCCAGGGGCTACACCTGGCTGCAACAGCCTGGAAGTGAGAAAGCTCTGGGAGTTGTAACCCGAAGAGGAATTTTTCCACCCTGGACTGAAAGGCAGAATGCCACTGAAGATGGAAGTTCCACTCAGCCACCACGGTGATTCTCATGGTCAGCGTTTTCCTCTTTCAACAATCTGCCTGCAGTAACTGCTTTGACCACACCCTGAGACAGCCAAGGTGAGCAAGCCTGTACACTGGTGCTCTTCCCTCTTATAGAATCATAGAGTTGGAAGAGACCTCCAGGGCCATCCAGTCCAACCCCCTGCCATGCAGGAACCCCCATCACAATATTTCCGACAGATGGCCATCCAGCCTCTGCTTAGAAACCTCCTCCAAAGAAGGAGACTCCACCACCCTCCTTTGTCACAGTATATTATCCCACTGCCAAACAGCTCTAACTGTCATGAAGTTCTTCCTAATGTTCTTGACCCTGACAGGGACACACTCCAGAGCCCGGTGGGGCTCCCTCCTCCGAGCATAGGACAGAAATTAGGGTTTAAGTCTCCCACTGCTGCTGCACCCCCCCTTTCTCTTACAACCACACTGCGGGAGTTGGGGGTGGGCTGGGCTCCACGTCAAACACGAGAGCTTCATGACAAAGCTGCTTGTAAGGCACGACTCCAAGAGAGGAGAGATTTAGAGATAATTAGGCTCTGGCTCCCTGAATACCTGGTGAAATTTACCACTTATACCCAGTTGGGAATGCGATCTTGGCAAGGCAAGGAAGAAAAATGCCTCTATTTCCCTCCACCAGGGATTCCAGCTGTTTCCGGACGGTGAAATTAAGAACTTTGCGTTCACGGGGTTGGCATTACAAGGGGGGGGCAGGGACACGAGGAGGCGGTGGGAGGCCAGGCCAGCTCTGCCTTGGTTTCACAGCAGGAGTAGGCAAGGTTCCATCGAAGTTCTGTCTCCTGCATCCTCTCTGGTAACTCCTTCCCCCCCAAGGCGCAAGCCTCACAACTGCACTTAGGCTGCCCGTAACCGTTGGTGGTGCTAAGGAAATTCAAGACCCTCCTCTAGACACCTTGAGGAGGAGGCGGACGCGATCTTCCAGGGAGAGAGAAAAAAACTCCTGGGGACCTTCCATGGGAATAGGACACCCCTCCTTGGAGCCCCCGGAGGGGCCTAAGGCAGCATAAAGCTGGCCCCTGCCTTACTTATCAGCCTCGGTCAACCCTCTTCCTCCATCCTTGTGGGCTGAACAGCAGTTAGCAAAAGCTGGAAACCGAATTGGAGCCCCGGCTCTTGGTCGGCAGAGGCGGCGGCGGCCGGCAAATCCCGAAAAAGCAAGTGATGAGAGGAGGCCCAATCTGAAACGTCCTAATGAATAGCTGGACCCTTTCCCAGCGAACAGACCTCTCAACCCCCGACAGGAGAGGAGGGCAATGACGGAGGAGTCTCTCTCCTCCGTTCTGCTCTTGGACTTTTTTTTTTAAATTCTTTTGCCACGTGCGGGCTCCTGGCGAGGCAGCAGAGGCAGGGCCGAAGGTGGGTGGTGGGTGGGATGGATATTTATTTATTTCCCTCCTTTGCCTATCCAAGGAGAGGCAGGATAATCAAGTGGCTGGTGTCAGGGAAGATGAATCTGAGATACTAGGGAGCAGTGCAGTAAAAAGATTAAAGTGTTATTAGGGTTGGGCTGCCTTTCTCCCCCGATGGTCCACCATGACAGCTCGCCCGTCATCGGTAAAAAATGTCTCCACCAGAGATAATCATCGGAAACTCAATAAAGCGTCAAGGGGAGCCTCCTCCGCCATCCATCATGGGGAGCCTGGAAATGTTCGGCTCTCTGTCTCCCCACCCTGCCATCCATATAAATGTCGGTAATATATTTTGCACAGCCTGCCTGGTGTGCAGCTTTCCCGATTTGGATGCTTTTTATGAAAAAAAATAATATTTATACACAAAATATGCAAATCATTAAAAATAACCCTGCAAAACAAAGGCAGTTTCTCTCTCTCTCTCTCTCTCTCTCTCTCGCACACGCGATCCCTCTTTCTTTCCCCCCCTTTTTTCCAAAGGGTGCAGCTGAATTTATTTTTTTTAATAAAACACATCAACCCCGAGAAGAAAAAAGAATCAAACTTCCGTGTCAGTCGTTTTCTCCCTTTCTAATCCAGCCATTTCCTTCCTCGACCAAAATGTTATATGTTTGTAGGCTGAAGGGCAGAGAAAGAGGGCAGGAAATGTCAACTCGGTGTATGGGCTGCTCTACCTTTGACTCAGGGCCTTTTCACACGACCCCTAAACTCCGCGGCAAATGGCTCCCAGCTCCGGAGCTTAAAATTGTTTCCCCACCAGCTCCGGAGTTTACAGAAAATTAAGTGCGACCACGCCCACCTAAGCGCGTCCCAGCGCACTTTTCAGGTACCTGCTCTCCGGGGGTGAAAATCCCTGATGCGGATTTAAAGGAGTGAGTGCCGGGCTCTCCTCGCTTCTGTAGACAGGAGCAAGGAAGGGCGGAGGGGGTGGGAACACAGGAAGAGCAACAAACCCCCAAGATCTCTGGTCCGAATTTAAGTGGCCAGTGGATCTTAGGGGTCGTGTGAAAAGGCTCTCAGAGGAAGTCTAACAAGACTCACCAGGATTGTGTCTTTGCATAGGCCCCCTCCCCTCTCCCCAAGTGCACACAATTGGTGGGGGAGGGGGAGACTGAGAACAAGCATGTCCAGCCCCCTTCCTTCCTCTTTGAAATCTTATCTTCTGGCCTTGACTTTTAACCTCCAGTGGTGTATCCTAAAAGAGCAAGTGGCATCAGTTAGCTTTCAAAGAACTGCCACTGCTGGGGGGGGGGAACGGGGTGGGGTGGGGTGGGGAAGAAAAAGAAAAGGACTTTGTGACACGCTGGCTCCTTTGCTGCTACTGAGAAAAACAGGCTGTTCACAGACAACCTGGAGTCTTTTGGAAGGTAGCCGGAGACTGCTCTTAAATGGAAGAGGACGCCTGGACCACGCCTCCTAGGTAGATCTTGCCAGCCTCACGCAGCATCCGATCCACCCAGAAAGTGCAGCACACACAGCACTCGGGAAAACTGCATTGTCGGGTTACAGCTCTTAGAATCCTCCACAACGACCCTGAGAGCTGTAATGCAAAGCAGCACCTTTCCCAGCTTGGATTCTGAGACTTCTTTCAATTTGAACATGAGGAAGAATTTCATGATTAGAGCTGTTTGGCAGTGAATCTGCTGCCACAAAAGAGGGTGGTGGAGGAGTCTCCTTCCTTGGAGGTTTTCAAGCAGAGGCTGGATGGCCATCTCTTGGGCATCCTGTGATGGGGGTTCCTGCATGGTAGGGGGGTTGGACTGCATGGCCCTCGAGGTCTCTTTTTCCGACACTCTATGATTCTATGATTGTACTTTTTAACCTATTAGAAAACACATTTCTCTATTTTATATTTAATGTTTATCCCATCTTTCTCCCTGAGTGAGAATTTTTAATATTGAGTCTTTGAACATGCTCTGCATGTGACTGCAACAGAGGTAGAGAGAGGCAAGCAGCGTTGGGGCTCAGAGGAGGGGGGGGATTTCCGCCACAGGCCAATGACAACGACAACGGCCCATCCCCAGCATTCGGGACCCCCTTTGGCAGGAGAGACGTGGGCAAGGGATGCTCAGGAGAGGAAGTGGGTGCTTGGTTACCTTCGAGGGAGTGGAGCCCCTTCTCCTTGGCTGTTTCGTAGACGCTACTGAACGCATCTCCCAGGTTGGGGTCGGCCCCGGCCGCAAGGAGGACGCCGACCACCCTGTTGGGAATGCAAACAGAAAGGAGAGGCTGGGTCAGTGACGGAAGGCCCTGAAGGGGAGCTGGATAAGAAGGGGGAATCCATTGTTATTAGAAAACAGGGAAGCCAAGAAGACTTGCTTCATATCCAAGCAGCGGGAGATACATCTTTAAAAAAAACACCAAACCGAACCACCTAAGGTTTCTGGTAGCAAAAACCCAAGAGGAGAACAGAGGGGTCCATGAAACCTGTGCCGACACACCATCAGAGCCCCGTGGCGGTGTTAACGGAGACGATGGCAGACTGCTCACTGAATGGGATTTTACTCATGGAAGGTTCGGTGCAATATTGCAAGTCAGGCTGGCTTTATTGTCCGATAAGGAAAGCTGAAAGCGAGGGAGCCGAGACGGGCGCCAGCGGCAGACCCACAGATGATGGCCTGGCCATGCCTACCCACCCCCTCACCCATGCCTGTCCCTCAACTCTCTGTGTGTGTGTGTGTGTGTGTGTGTCGTTACAGTCGTGACCGACTCTTCGTGACCCCATGTCCGTGGAGTTTTTCTTGGCAGGAATGCTGGAGTGGCTTTCCAGTTCCTATTCCAGGCGCCTACAGCACCTGGTATTCCCTGGTGGTCTCCCATCCAAGTAGCTGCCAGGCCTGACCCCGCTTAGCTTCCAAAATCAGGCGAGATCGGATGTGCTCAGGGCATCTAGGCAGCATCCCTCAACTATGGAGACCTGCAAACCTGGGGTTAATCTCCATTGCCATCGACTGTCTGAAGGCAGCCCTCAGGCACAGTCAGGTGCTCGGAGGTTCTGTCCGTCCAGGAACCCTCGGTCCTTGCATCTCTAGAAATAGGACAAGCAGCATAAATCTCCCCCCACCCCCGAACCAATTTGGATCAATGGTGTTTCTAAAGCAGACATGATCCCAACCTTTAGAGATGCTGATGCTGCCTTGGGGAGACCAAAACTTAAGGGGTTTCTCTGTTTTAAAGGACTAACGTTTATAATAAGGTTGCAGCAGGTATGTTTTAAATGACTTCGCAACCACCTGGGAACTTCCTCAAAATAATTAAGGCCAGTTTCTTTGATAGATACACCGTTAAACCATTTAAAAAAAGATACATCCAGGGGCTCAATTGTCACACTAGCAAACCACCCTCCTGTTCAGTTTGAACCTGATGAGAGGAGACCCTCCTCTCCCTGAACCTTTTGGTGGTTTGGATCAGAACAGGACGCCCTGGTCTTTTGAAGGAGGCACATTGTAGATTGGGGTGTCCAAACTCCGGCCCTCCAGATGTTTTGAACCACAACTCCCAGAATTCCAAGCCTGTACTGCCAATGACAACGGATTGTGGGAGTTGTGGTCCAAAACATCTGGAAGGCCGAAGTTTAGACACCACTGCTGTAGATGTATATGGACTGAGTTCCCTCGCCCTTCGCTTCCGAGCCCGAGATCGTGCAGACGGCCGAACAGAAGAGAAAGAAACTGCCCTTTAAATGGACCTTCTTTTCTCAACCTCCTCCTCCTCCCACCCCCACCCCTGTTTGCCTGCCAGTCTGAGGCTCCAGCAAAATGGCAGGCAGTCCCCTCCGGGCACCAGGCAAGGAAGGATGCCTTTTTCGCTTTGGCAGAGCCAGGGTGACATTTGAGCCACGGCAGCTATTGATTGGCCCCGTCTAATTTGCAGGTAACAAAACGTGCCCTAACTTCCAAGCAAATTAGCCTTTGCAAAGGTGAATGGGGAGCAAAGCAGCCATTAAAAACACTTTTATTTATTTATTTATTTATTTATTGTATTTATATCCCGCCGCAGGGCCTCGCTTGAAGCCAGGGTGGTTGACAAGAGCAAAATAAAAAAAAAAAAAACCCCAAAACAAAAACAAAAAAACAATTAAAATAATTTTGGGATGCAACCAGAAGACTTAAAAGGGGAGGCATGTTTGATTTACTTTCAGAGGAACTCAGCTCTATTACGAATCATAATAACCCCCTAAACCAAAATAGCAGTCAAATGTAAAGAAGCCCACTGGCTGTTTTCAGGCAAATACATATATTTATTATTTATCCTGAATACTGAAATTTGGGTTACGGGGCCGTCACCACCAAACTAACATAGTGGAACTCCACCCTTGATTCCCATCAGCTATTCGCAGAGAGACTATGGAACCCCTAGATAAAGGGTGATTGGAAGAGGCTTTGGGATAGAGCAGTAGTTCTCAACCTGTGGGTCCCCCGATGTTCCTGGGATGCAACTCCCAGAAATCCTGGCCAGCTCAACTAGTGATGAAGAATTCTGGAAGTTGCAGTCCAGGTTCATCTGGGGACCCACAGGTTGAGAATCACTGGGATAGATCATGGCATAGAACTAGCAGCATAAACCAGAACTCGCTCCAAGCTGATTCTACTTTTATTTTATTTTTTATTGCATTTTATGTCATTTTTCTCCTAGTGAGAAATACATGCCTCTCTACTCAGTGGATGCTTTATTTTGAAAGTGCTTTGAAAAAAACATACAGTACATGCTTTAAAAAAAGTTAAAAAGCTATTGCTGCATATCTGAATTAGTGCCTTAATTAATTATTTAATTTCTATACTGACCATCCAGTGAAAAGTCACTGAGCAGGGAG
Organism: Phrynocephalus versicolor; assembly: GCA_023846285.1. NCBI lineage: Eukaryota > Metazoa > Chordata > Lepidosauria > Squamata > Agamidae > Phrynocephalus > Phrynocephalus versicolor. The sequence continues at coordinate 11,282 of JAHTLZ010000176.1, forward strand.
GTGTGCAGCAATATTAAAACACAGCCACCCTGCCAACTGTAAACCATGAAATTAAATTTGAAAAAACAGCCACAAAATAAGAGGACAGCAAGAATAAGCCCTTGTTGACAGCTTCTGTATGATCTTCAAGGGCAGCCCCACGGAGATAGCATTGCAGTAATAAATTTCTGAAATTCCCAATGCTTGGGCCAGTGTTGCCAGAGACTTCCTATCCATGTAACTGGGCAATATGTAGCAACTGGGGAACTGCAGATCTGGCCATGGGAGATATTTGCTTCTCCGCAGACAGAGAGAGATAGGGCGTTTATACATGACCCCTAAGCTCCGCTGCAAATGGCTCCCAGCTCCGGAGCTTAAAAATGTTTCCCCACCAGCTCCGGAGATAACAGAAAATTAAGTGCGACCCCACCCCCATAAGCGCAACCCAGAGCACCTTTCAAGTACCTGCTCTGGGAGAGTGAAAAATTTTGATGCGGAGAGTGCCGGGCTCTCCTCGCTTCTTCTTCTTTTTTTTTTGCCTCCCGCCCCTTTAAGAGGAACCAGGAAGTGAGGGGGGGCGGAGCAACTTCCACCGTCTGGAGGTAAGAGTGCATTCTTTTCTCCCTTTTTTTTCTCCCTCCCCTCACGCAGACAACAAGGAAGTGCGGAGGGGGTGGGAACGCAGGGAGAGCGACAAACCCTCAAGATCTCTGGTCCGAATTTAAGGGACCAGCGGATCTTAGGGGTCGTGTAAAAAGGCCCATAGAGACAGGTCTAGGATCACATCCAAGCAACACCCTCCAGACCAGGCAGGTTGCCCCCACGCCTCTCTCCAGCAAAGCCTCCCAAGAACAGAACTTTTACCTTGTCGGGATTCAAATTTCAAATTTTGAGTCCTCCTCCACTCCATCACCAAGGCCAGAATTTATAGTGGGCTTTATATTTATTATTTGTTTCATTTATATACCGCCCATTTTCCAGAACAGAACTCTGGGTGGTTTACACAGCAAGTTAAAAGAAGCAACAATTTAAAAACAACAATATAAAAGACAAGAATAGCAAAGACTCGGCAAGATGCCTCGGGGGGGGGGGAGGAAAAAAAAGAAAAAAGAGAAAAAAATTAAATTAAATTAAATTAAAGGTCACCATATGCCTCCCTGAAGAGCAAGGTTTTCAAAGCCTTCTTGAAGGCGGGCAGGGACTGTGCAAGGCGCAGCTCAGCCGGTAGGTGGTTCCACACTGAGGGGCCAACAAATGAGAAGGCGCTGTTGTGTATAATTCAAGGATCGAATTTTACCATTTTAGGTTACAACCTGCCTTCTAACGATGGTCTGGGAAGTCAGCTATGAAATATATTCAACTCCTAAGCAAATATTTATTTATTTATTTATTATTTGATTGATTGATTTGAAAGTCCATGGGTTCTGCTGTTGGCAAGAAACTTTGGAAGCAGCGAGAGGCACAAGGTAAAAAGCCACCTGCGTTCTTGCACTTACCAGACTCGGCCACAAACTAAGCTTGTTCCAACGGGCTGATTCGTGAAGACTTTGGGGTCCCCAAATCTTTGCTACTTGCCAGCTCCGCTGGGGCAGAAGGAGGCACACAGGAGCCAACGTTATGCTGGTTTCCCGAGCAATGGCAATGAGGGATTGTGTTGGGTTTATTCAAAAGTGATATTAACATCTGGAAGCGCCATTTCACCTATCCCCAAAAACAACCTAGCTGCCTGACTACGGGAGAGCAGCAGGGTGTTAGCAAGGAATGTCAACACGGAATCACAGACGAGTCCTTCCATGCGGGAACAAACTGTGGCTGCAAGAACACCCACCCCCACCCCCAGCCCCACCCCCCATCACCTTCTCTTCTCGTTTCTGGTGCGAAGTGACTTGAGCGCCACTGTGGCCCATTTCTCTTGGAACTGGGCTGGAGGTTGGCAGAGGCAGCTGCACCCAACACACACACTCTGGAGTCCTCCTGTCTTGGGGGGGGGAGGAGGAGGAGGAGGGGAGGGCTGGCTAAATGCATTATTAAGCAGGCAGCCTTGCGGGGTTTCAGGACCTTGTGACGGAGCTGGTTGCTTAAGCCTCGCCCGAGCAGGGCTTTAATTTGCTGATCAGCTCTTAATTGCATTAGCAACCAACCGCCTCATCTGCAAACACATAAATCTGCATTGACCCCAGAGGGCAGCCTTTCAACTAAAGTTCACCAGGCAGTTAAATCAATGTGGGTAAGTGCTTTCTGCTGTTCGCGGTGGGGTGGTGGTGGGGATGCGGGTGGGAACAATAGGGGGAGGAAGGAAGGGGGGGGAGTCACAGGGAAGCTCCTGCTGGGCTAACTGGCCTTGACTGGGGCACCCACTGGAAGCAGCTCCCGAGTGTACAGCTGGTGGGCCAAAGCCACTGGCCCTGGTCAGAGCAGCCCTTGAAGAAGAGAGCTGAAAGGCTTGCCCCATTCCCTGGCCCTCCATATTCCTCCACATCTTGCACCTTAACCACTCCACACGGCAGGCAACGAAGGGCCAGGAGAAACCTCCGCCCTGCACCCCCTTCAGTTCCAAGGACCCCCCCCCCCACACACACACACACACTTCTTCTTGTGCCCAGAAGCATCAGCTTGGGGCTGGGGCCTCCCCTCTCCCGGGGCCACTGGCCGCATGGCCACCGCATCCTGCCCTAGGAAGGGTGGAAGGCGCTCCTTGCCTAATTGCCACTGTCCACCCCACGAGCCTCCCTGCCTTCTCCACACTGCCAGGGGGGGCTCAAGCAGAGAAACCCAACGGCCCCTGTGAGCCGGGCAGGAGGCATGGAGGGGGCTGACCTCTGGGCAGCAGAAAGGAGAATGTTACTCGAGTCGTTGGCCAGGCGGGCCACTCAGCGTGCACTGGGCTACCTGCCTCACAAGGTTGGCCCCTTGCCTCATGCCCCCCTGCTTGCGTTACCGCAGGACCCCGGCCTCCACGTTCCCGTAGATGGTTCTGCGTGGACTGGCACCGTCCCCAGCAGCTGCTAAGGGAAGCCGCAGAGGAAGACCAATGGGTAGTAGGCAGGAGGGATGGGGACCTGAAGAACCCCGGGGTGCAGGTGAGGGTGGGGTGGGCCTGCTCCTGTTGGAATGCAGGCCTGAGGAATGCTCTTAAGGAAAAGGTGTAGAACAGAAATGCAAAGAGGAGGCGTCGTGGCACCTTAGAAGCCTCACAGATCCACCCACAAGGGTGATGTGCTGTGGACGGCTGTTTCCTTCTTCCTCAGACACCTCCCAGGACCACCCCAGGAGCAGACTGTGACCGGTGGAAACTCGCACTGAAATAAATCCATGAGTCTTGCTTGAAAAGGTCACGGCTCTTCTTCTTTCATACAGGCTGAAAACAGACCAACACCCCTTTCTCTTGGAAAGAGCCAATAGGGAATCGTCCAAGGAAAGGTTCCCGACAGATCCTGCGCATGCCGTTCTGAGCCGAGGGATGCCAGGGGGCCAAGCGGTCAGCCTGAGGTCAAGCCTCAGCTCCTGGACCAGGAAGACCTCTCTCAGCTTCCACCCGCAGCTCGTGCCCCACCAGCTGGGTTATGGCGGACACAGGACCCAGACCGCCAGGAAGGGCCAGGACAGAAAAGTCCATTCTGAGGAACACTTCCCACTTTCAGGTGGCTGCCCATAACACAAACCCACGGGCCTTTCCTCCTAAAAACAGCTCTGCATGAGACCGAGCGGCCAGCTAACCAACGTGGTGAAATATCGACTTGTAAAGAAAAGGGTGCTCAGAGCAAAGGCAAAGGCTGGTTGCACAGGAAGACCTGAACTCATGCCCCAGGTGAGGCTCAACGCTAGAAGCGGGGGGGGGGGGAATCCAAGCAAACTCCATTAGTCACAGTCCTCATGGAAGGATGCTGAATGACAGAGGAGGAGGAAGAGGAGGACACCCAATGAGCTTCTCTGCATGTTCTCAAGGGCCTGGCCCTGTGGGACATTACCTAGCCAAGGACCTCAAAACAAACAAAAAATAGTGCCAGGGTATCAGAAGGTGTCACTAACAAACAGCCCAGCCCCTCCCATAAACATCTTGCACCAGCTCCTCGCTAGGAGTCTTCATGGGCCCTAGCCGTGAGGGTCAGCGTCAGGGGCAACTTCTTAGCTACCTCTTAAAGAGCCTAAAGCCAGGGAAGGGCTGGATGGACAGAGAACCATCTGGGGCAATTACTGTACCATGAAGAGCCTTTTCTCCTCCTCTCCTCCAAGGCTCTGCACCTCCAAAGCCCACGTTCTGGTCCACCAGTCACTCGGAATGGTCAACAACCGTCACACTCCACCGCTGGCCATTGTCCAGCAGCAAAGGTCGGGGCCGCTCGACCCATTCCCTCCACCGCCGGGCAAACAAGGGAGCCCGCTCCTCCTGCTGCCGCTGCTGCTCGGACATCAAAGTTAAACAAACAGGCCCCAGGGCCCCTGCCTCTTGGCCTGCCTTAAGGAGCAACCCCAGGAAGGGAGGGGGGGGTCACGACTTTCGGCTTGTCATGCCACACATCAAAGTTTGCACCACACACGAACTCGGCGCATGGATTCGTATCTTGTCGCCCGAGAGCGGATATTCAGCCTTTGTACGGCAGTTTAATCCAGTGTTTTCCCAAATAATTAAGCCCTTTTTTTTTGCTTATGAACTTGTGACTAAGTAAAGCGCCCCTGAGAGGGTGTCACATCAAAGCCCCCTTCCAACTGGCTGTCCCCCGTTTCCCAAAATTGGATTTCTTTCTCCTTCTTTGGCTTTGTTTTTAAATGAAAACTAATTGAATTTAGTTGTAGCCTGAATACACCGAAGAGCTGCCTTGAAATGTTACAAGAAGACACAAGGATTGCCCTGGGAACTCTGGGGGGGGGGGGGAGGTCTGCTTCTGGCCTCGAACGCCGCCGGGCAAGGCACGCCACACACAAAGGGAACCTGCTCAGCATGGAGGAAGCCAAAGGGCCTTGGCGGCAGAGCTCAACGGGAGCCTGTCCCGTCCCTTGGGTCCAGCAGAAGATAAAAAAGCTCTTCCCGACTCACAGAGGAGCCACCTGAGCTGAGACAGAGGAAGCACTGAGATGCACCCCACCAAAGGCCTGGCTCCCCCCCCCCTTGGTGCAGGGTTTAAATGCCTGTTACTGAAGGTAAACCTGTGTTCACGACATGGGGTTCAATCCCAGGTAGCAGGCTCATGGCTGACTCAGCCTTTTATCCTTCCGAGGTCGGTAAAATGAGTACCCAGTTTTCTGGGAGAGCAATGTGTAGTCTGCATAATTAAACTGTAAACCGACCAAGGACTACTTGAAGTGGTATGGGGTGGTATATAAGCAGAATACTATGCTTTTCTTCCCAAGGAAGGGTATGGGGGGGGGAGCCCCTAGTAGTCCAAAGAGGGGCCACAGCTCAGTGGAAGAACAGCTGTTCTTAGAAAAGGCCCCCAGATGCCAACTCTGTTCCTGTCTGCAGGAAAAAAGGTTCCCATCAGCACCAGCAGACCTGGGGTGGCAGGGGGGAGATGGCTGACAGATCAAGTGAAGGCCCTGCGCAGGCCGCTTCCTCTGCCCACCCCTGGCTTCCAAAGCCACGCAGAGACCTAACCAAAGGTCCCATTGTGGCCAACTGCTACGTGTGAGACTTTTGTAATTCGGGGGGCGGGGCGGCAGAAATTCCCAGAATTTGCCAGGCATTCCCTCTACCAGAATTCTGGAACCTGCAAGCAGACAAACTCCACA
>JAHTLZ010003682.1:0-11933 GCA_023846285.1 Phrynocephalus versicolor
TATTATTATTATTATTATTATTATTATTATTATTATTATTATTATTAATCTTTTATATGAATCCATCATACATGGGTACACAGACATTGAGTTTATAACCATTTAGAACTTTGTGTTTATATCTCCCCTTGTGTGATTGCATTGAAAATATGTTATCAATTGTTAGTTTTAATGTTGCCTTCTAATGCTGTAAGATACCCCTCAATTCTCTGTTTCTCTAACTGAATAGGTCTTAATTGTAATGCACTGTATATTGTCTTTCCTTACTGTAAGCCGCCTTGGGTCCTTTTCTAAGGAGAAAGGTGGGGTAAAAATACTGAAAATAAATAAATAAATAAAATAGTGCAACAAACACCAAATAACAGGATTTTGGCTATTGTATTTATTGTTTGAAATTAACATGAAAAGTATTTTTCCTTGCACCTAAGTATTTAATGGTTGCTACCATCAAAAAATTACACAGATTTTTAAATAAGTATACCCATCATTCAGGAGTGGTGGCTCCCAGGTGGGAAAAGAAAAAGTATACTTTCCCCTCTCTTCAGCATTACAATTAGGCTCAGAAAAAGAAGATTGCAATGGGAAAGAAAAGGTTGATCTCCACTCCTTGTTGGTCAGTGTTTCTGCTCTCAATTTTACACTGGTGCCATGCACTGAAATATCTGAACCTTAAACATAATTTGAGCTGTTTATGTAGGATTTTTACAACCTCACATTACTGCCTGAGGCTTGTTTGATTGGGAGGGACCTTTTAGGGCTTGGGTGATTGTCAATCTATGGAACACTAACCAATTGTTCTTTCCTGTCTCTGAATTCAGAGAGCCCTCCTATCTGCTGAGTGTTTAGTCTGTTGGAAATTGCAGTTTGTAAGTGTGCTTTTGATCTGTTCAAACTACAATAACATGTTTTTATTATTTCTTCTGTTCATGTCTCAAAATTAGTAACTGAGACTGTAAGTGCCAGTTAATGAGAAAGGGGTGGACTATCTGGGGAACTTGAAGCTATGCTCTGTGAATCTCTGTACTTTGGCTGTGTAGCAAAAGTAGTTTTAACAAAAAAAAATCAAAACACTACAATAGTTAATACTGGCTCTTTGTGGAGTGGGACACTAGGCTGCTTTTTGCATATCATAAATGAAAAAAGAGTCTGTGTGTTCTGAAAAGGTATTGTGCACCACCCTTGCCTCTTGCAGTATAAAATGTCAGTAACAAGAGAAGCATTTTCTCGCAATGAAATATAAATACAAAATAAGCATACAAGACTGGAAATGAAAATTGAAAAAAAAAAGAAATGAATAGGACAGAAGTTTTTATTTCCACACTGTGAATTCACTTCTCCCCCAGGGAAACAGCTTGGATAAAACATTGTAAGTAGTACAAGTCACTAAATCTATTTGTTCATCTATGCAACAAATAATTCTGGTAAAAATAAGCCAGAATCCTATTGCGATTTGCATAAGCTTTGTGTAACTTGCTGTGGCTAATTGCAGTTATTTGACAATGTGTCAGGGCCTGTTTTGGTCATGTGCCTGGTCACATATCAACTGCACAATTAAAATTTGCCCTGACATCCCATCTGTTAGCCTTAATTAGTTGCAATAAATTATGTGAGCACCAATAGGATTTCAGCCACAGAGGACATTATTATTATTTATTATTATTATTGGATTTCTACTCCGTGTCATCTAGCAACTAGGCCACTCTGGGCAGTTTACATCATAACAAAACCGATTAAAACGTTTCGCTGCTGTTCTGAACAGCTTCATCAAAGCTGTTTGGATGAGCAGCGAAACATTTCAATCTCTCAAGAAAAAGAAGTCCAGTTGCCATGACTCAACTTCCAGATAAACTCACCTGGATGACTGAGAATCTTCACAGACATCACAACAAAACAGAACAAAATACAAGATAAAATAGCTTAACAAATCAAAAATATTGTTCCTGTGTATCCAAGAAAAAAGCATGGTAAAGGCAAAATTAATTTTAATGTGCTTTAGATAGATGTTAAAAATGCTGTCCAGAGAATGCAGAATGCAGAGAACAAGCACATGACAAAGATAATAAAGTATTTTTACATAATACAGTAGTCTGTCTTTTAAGTATGATCCAAGAATCTAAATTATTTTGACTACAGACACAAAACGTTTGCACAAGTTCTCTTACACACAGTCTTATACTTACTTTGTAAAACCGTATGTGTCTGTTAAAAAATAAATTATTCTTTCTAGTGGATCTTGGTTGACGCCTTGGTTGTTATTGTTATTTTAATATTGGCCAAGTTGACTGCAGATGTATTCAGATACAACTGACATTTATTTCCTTCTGCTAGTTGCATTTGTCACTTATAACAATGGTAAAAGTAGCATGTTTGATGGCTAGCTTTCATCTACATCTACCTAGATGCAAACAGTTGTAAGGTCAATGGTGCCTACTCTCTGGTACACACAAGCACTGGATTGTAGCCATAGTAGAAAATTAACCTCTGAATCACTTTCCTGATGAAACAGTTAACACTTAACTTGATAAGAAAGATAGCTTTGCCTGCAGTGGTTTCTTCTCTCCTTCCTCCTCATCCCCTGATGCAATCCTTCCTGCCGGTAGGACTGCTACATTAGTATTTTACCACTTGTGATGAAACTGAAACCACAGCACTTTAATTCCACGTGACAACCTGCTGAAGTATTTTTCATTTACCATCTGGTTCAACCAATTATCCTGAGCAGCAAATATATGTCTGCCATGTACCTGCTTTGACATTGGAAAGCCCACTCCTTTGCAGGAAGCAAAAGGGGAGAAGGGAAAGAATGATATTGTTTTTTCAAGATGGTGGCAAGGAATTCTTATTATACACAGCCATTTTTACAGACTCACTTTTTTTAAAAAAAAAGGTTGTGGATCTAATCATTTTAAAATCTTTTCTATTGCATCATTGCATAGTAGGAACAATGATTAGAATTTATCCTCTAGTGAACTTTGGTCTGTTTCATTGGCATAAAGTTACAAGTGGTACCTTGTATAAAGGAATTAATTTGTTCCAAATGAAATTCTGTTAAGCAAATATTCCTCTATACAAATTTCCCATAGGAACGCATTGAAAACAGAGTAATCCCTAATCACGACAATTTTATGTTGTACTGATTTGCCCCATAGACAATTCTGATTCCCTATCTCCAGAATTTTTTATGCTGTACAGATTTAATGTTATACAAACTGTTTGCTATGCAAGGGTCCACTTGTTGTTGTTGTCGTTCAGTCATGTCCGACTCTTCGTGACCCCATGGACCAGAGCTCGCCAGGCCTTCCTATCTTCTACTGCCTCCCGGAGTTTGGTCAAATCCATATTGGTTGCACTGATGACACCGTCCAACCATCTTATTCTCTGCCGTCCTCTTTTCCTTTTGTCTTCAATCTTTCCCAATATCAGGGACTTTTCCAAGGAGTCCTCTCTCCTCATGAGGTGGCCAAAGTACTGGAGCCTCAGCTTCAAAATCTGTCCTTCCAGTGAACATTCGGGGTTGATTTCTTTCAGGATGGATATAAGTTTGATCTTGCAGTCCAGGGGACTCTCAAGACTCTCCTCCAGCACCACAACTCAAAAGCATCAATTCTGCGGTGATAAGCCTTCTTTATAGTCCAGCTTTCACTTCCATATATCACTAGTGGGAAAACCATAGCTTTGACTATCCTGACCTTAGTTGGCAAAGTGATGTCTCTGCTCTTTAGGATGCTATCTAGGTTTGCCATTGCTTTCCTCCCAAGAACCAGGTGTCTTTTAATTTCATTGCTGCAGTCGCCATCTGCAGTGATCAAGGAACCCAAGAAAATAAACTCTATCATTGCTTCCATTTCTTCCCCTTCTATTTGCCAGGAGGTGATGGGACCGGTGGCCATGATCTTAGTTTTTTTGATGTTGAGCTTCAGCCCATTTCCCCCCTCTCCTCTTTCACCCTCATTAAGAGGTTCTTTAATTCCTCCTCACTTTCTGCTATCAGAGTAGTATCATCTGCGTATCTGAGGTTGTTGATATTTCTTCCGGCAATCTTAATTCCGGCTTGTGATTTATCCAGACCTGCCTTTCACATGATGTACTCTGCATATAAGTTAAATAGGCAAGGTGACAGTATACAGTCTTGTCATACTCCTTTCCCAATTTTAAACCAGTCAGTTGTTCCATATCCAGTTCTGACAGTTGCTGCTTGTCCCACATATAGATTTCTTAGGAGACAGATAAGGTGGTCAGGCACTCCCATTCCTTTAAGAACTTGCCATAGTTTGTTGTGGTCCACACAGTCAAAGGCTTTGGCATAGTCGATGAAGCAGAAGTAGATGTTTTTCTGGAACTCTCTTGCTTTCTCCATAATCCAGCGCATGTTGGCAATTTGATCTCTAGTTCCTCTGCCCCTTCGAAATCCAGCTTGCACTTCTGGAAGTTCTCTTTCCACATACTGCTGAAGCCTGCCTTGTAGGCTGAACTGTGCTTTCATCATTGTAAGGCTAATTACACTGATGACAATGAGGCCTGTAATAAGACTTCCTGGGGTAGGAACTGGCAAGCCACCCCAGTATCCCTGCCAATAACATTACATGAATAGAGACAAAAGGTCCACTTGTATCGTGATTTAAATAAAGTGATGCTGAATTCTGGAACGTGACAGAACTCTGTGAAGTATTGCCAGAAATTTACAAACTTAGAAGTGACTGTGTGCCAGTTGTGCATCATTTGCACATGCAAAGTGTACATGTGCTAACTAAATGCAGAAGCCAAAGTCAGAGTGACCCAATGAGGAAACAACAGTAGAGTAACTCCTATCAAAAATAATGTTTTGCCTTCACCAGCCCTCACTTCCCCACACCTAACCCTTGACCCCCAGGTACATATCTGAAACACAGGTATGTAATTATCCATAGAAGGATGATGGCCAAGGCCTGCTAAATTTAATAAAATTTGTTACAGTTGTTAAATCCAGGTTCATATTTTCTTACTGAAACCATACTCCACAGCCAGTTCCGAGGGACCCTTGTCTTCTGGTAGAGATGCATTTTGAGTAGCATTTTCAGCCTCTTTCTTCCTGTAGCAGTAAAAATGTGGTCTGTACTATCTTGCAGTCTTTGTAGCTCCCTGTTATTTCAGCAAAACATGGTAAGCACACAACAATATATGTGGGCAAAGAAAAATGTCATATAATTATCTGTATAAAAGGGATCTTCCATGTTATGCAGGTTTGGAAAATTGTCAGGTTCTTCCAGACGTTCTTATTCTGCTGTTCTCACCATCTGATGCCGTGCTCGCATACTGCTTTCACAGGTTAGAGGCGGGGTGTGTGAGGGGAGTGAGGGGTAGGGGGATAATAAATTATTTTTGTTAGGAGCTACTATATCCTACTACGTTGGGCACCTTGAGATTGATATGCTGAGAGATGGGCACGAAACAATTTTTTAATTTGTTTTGTTATTTGTTATTTATTTCGTTATGTAACAACGAATAATGAACTGCCCCCTCAGAGGAAAATGAAACAAAATAAAAAAATTTCATTTTGTTCATTTCATTTTCCATTCCCCCGCCGCTGCCACCAACCAGCCCCTGTGGAGGGGGCCTCCAAAGCTGCAGCGCTGATCAGCTGCAACGCAGCTGGCGCTTGTTTAAAAAAGCACCCTCAGCTGGCCACGCTATAGTCGGTAGGCGCTTGGGGCTCAGCCCCTTTATACAAGTTTGTCTGCACTTGAGAATCTGATGGAGAAGCCTATTCCTCCCCACCCCCTAGCTTTGGTGTAGCCATGACTCATGGGGAGAAAAGAAAAGGCCATCTTGTTGCTCACACCTGGACATTAGAATTTCTTGCCTGGTGAGGCTTAGACAGACACCTCTCTTCTCTGCCTGCATTTCTTCATATGACAAAAAACATTTTCCAGCAGGCATTTATTCCTTAAACCTTTTTTTTTTGGGGGGGGGATAATGCTTCATTTGTATTAACTATCTGTTCTTAATGTGTTTTGAAAACTTATTGTTTTATTGCTACTTTGGGTGTGTGGAAACACTAGAAGAAAGGGTGTGCAGACATATTGGCTTCCTGCTGTGTGTTGTGTTTTAACTGTATGTTTATATATGTAATTGCACTGAATATGACAGCATGTGATCTGTTTGTAAACAATGAATTGCTTCTGAAACTTTCGACTATATATATAATTTTAAGGTTATATGAATGAAGCACTGGGTGATCTGATCCTATACTGCAATCAGTTCACAAAATTAGAAGAAATTCAAGAGCTTTATTGGGGGGGGGGGGAGGAAGAGAATGTACACGTTCACAGCATTATAAAATAATTTCTTCTTGATTGCTATTATTGCATCACTGAAGGTCATCATTCCTTTCCAGATTAGAAATAAGGATGCTTTCTTCAATGGCAGGATCTTCAGAGCTTGCCTCTACAGGAGGGGCATTTCTGAGCTGTTGTATTCTTCTAAAAAGACAACTGGGTGTGTGCAAGCACCAGATACATGCAGACACGGCACTGAGGGCTGTCACCAGAATTGATAATATTATCAGGACTACAATTCTGCGGGTTGATACTGAAATGAGAGAAGAAGGGGGGGGGGACTTAACAGCAACTGAAACAACTACACAAAATTTGTTATCAATTGTTCTGATTAAAATAGTGCATAGTTTTAATCAACTGTACCTGTTACTGGCTGTATTATAATCTCAGGAACATCTGGAGAAACAATAATCCCAAATTAATGACTCAGATTACTGAACAAAGAGTTGCTTGAAAGGTTATGCTGAGAAGATAGAATTCTGGAACCAACAAGACAAGTTCTACTTTTCATGAATTAAAAGATTCAGAAGATTTCAAGCATCACAATTTGGGTTAGGCAATATCATTTCCTTAACAACCATGGCAGCAAGAGCAGGAGCAGGAGCAGGAGCAGAAGAAGCAACAACAGTTCTGTTTAAGAAAAGGTTGTCAGTGATACTCAATGGTTTAGACAGCTGCAAAGCCAGAGGCTGGGAATTCAGGGAGAACAGCCAACCTGTGTGACCTTGGGCAAGTGGCACAGTCCCAAGATGCCCCCAGAGGGAGGAAACGCAAAACCACTTCTGAGTATTCTCTGCCTAGAACAGTGGTGGCGAACCTTGGGCACTCCAGATATTTTGGACCACAACTCCCACAGTCCTTTGGTATCGGCAATACAGGCTTGGAATTGTGGGAACTGTGGTCCAAAACATCTGGAGTGCTGAAGGTTCACCACCACTGGACTAGAAGACCCTGAAAAATGTTACTATATGTCACTAATAAAGGCGGGATTCTTCAACAAAACTAATATTGATTTTTATAGTAAACACTACAGAATCCTGCGTATATAAAGCCACTGGCACTCCAGTTCTAAACCTATTAGAAAGGGAAAATGTTGTTCATATCTGTGGAAGTACCTGGGAAGTCTTTGTGAGTGGTGGGGTAGGATTCCACGAATTAGGTAGAGTTTTCCTTGCTCAGCCACATAAGAGTGTATTTCTGTATATCCACTCTGCTGAAGAAGGTGAGGCGAGGGAATACCCTGCCTAGGTAATACATTCAGTTAGTGATCAAGGATGCATGACGGAATGTGCCTAGCCACACTTCTACAATCACACACAGGTTTGTAAATTGTATTTGTTCTGAATTGAAGGACTATAATACAGAGAGGAATGTAATGGAACATATTCATACCTGTATTTTTTTTACATACAAATCCTTTTCTTTCCTGACAGGATGCTAATTGCCAGACCCCATCTGTGGTCCTCAAAGCAATGCAAACGTTCCCTTTAATCTGATCCAATATAGGTTCTTTAACGCCCCAATTTACATAACGAACTGGAGAGCCATCAAGTGATACTAATGTGCTGTCTGTGGACAGAAGTAATGAAAGCATTAGATAGCCTGTGCTTGCTCAGACTTCATCAATATGATCACACAGTTCTAGAGGGCCTACTTATACCAGAAGTGAAAATTTATATGCATTTCTCAGGAAGTTTCAAGAAGAATTCTAGGTTTCCAATCAGTAAGTTTTCATTTGTACTTAGTGGTCCTGTAACTATACAGGTAAGGAGAAAGTCCAATTTTATACTAATAATGGCAAGCTGTGTCAATGGTATTCTCTGTATCCAGGATGTTCATATAGTATTTATAACATTCAACTTCTTTTGGACTTTCTCTTATTTTACTTTAAACTGTAAAATTAGTGCAGGCCATGAAGGTCACAAACCAAAAAGGAAGCACAGTCTTCCTGCAAGTGCCAATCCATTTTCAATTCAGGTGCGATGTTACTTCTTTATATCTCTTCAAAATTACTTTGGAATCTGATAGCTGTTGTGAGTTTTTTGGGCTGTTATGCAATGCTCTGGAAGTTTTTCTTCCTGACGTTTCGCCAGTCTCTGTGGCCAACATCTTCAGAGGGAAAGGAGCTCAGGGAACCAGGAGTTCTCTCTGTGCTCTGGGGTATAGAATGAGTGAGACTGTGTACTCCTGAGAGTGAGATTACTGTACTTCTAAAATAACAAGCAGAAGAGAGTATCATTTATTTACATCCCTGGAGAAAAGAATGCACAGACTTTCCAACCCATGCTTTTCTTGAATCAAAACAACCAACCTGTATATGCTGTACTGAAGTGATAGAATACACATTTTTGTTTAGCAAAACTAGGAAGATTTTTTTAAGCAAGAAGGGGACCACAATCTCACTCATTCTATACCCCAGAGCACAGAGAGAACTCTAGTTCCCTGAGCCCCTTGCCCTCTGACGGTGCCAGCCACAGAGACTGGTGAAAAACAGCCCTGAAAACAGCCTAACAGCCCAAAAACTCAGAACAGCTATCAAATTCTGGCCATGAACATCTTGGAGAATACTTTGGAACCATTCCACAAGGCTATAAGCAGAATGCAGAAGAATATCCATATCTAAATGCATCTGCACTACTCACTCTCTCTGATTGAATATCTACAGGAATATCAATTCATGCTAAGAACTTTGAAGAACTTCATGACTCTTTTCTGAAGACGAATAATTAAAATATATTTAACACACATTTTTAAGAGCAAGCCAAGGCACCCTCAGTTCAGCAGTTCTTATATTATCCTCCCTATTTTATATGTGTAGTGTATAGAGTATTGTGTATAATCGGGTTATTATTCCAAACAGGTTGCAACAACAAGTGCTGGAGGCACTACATATGGACCATCCAGGCATAGTGCGTATGAAAGCATTAGCACGAAGTTATGTCTGGTGGCCCAAGATGGATCAGACAATTGAAGAGTGGGTGAAATAATGTCAGATCTGTCAAGAATCACGAGCCGCACCAGTACAGGCCCCGGTGCACCCATGGGAGACAGCACGAGGCCCTTGGTCCCCACTCTATATAGATTTTGCTGGACCCTTTCAGGAGCAGGTATTTTTATTGTAGTGGATGCATTTTCTAAATGGTTGGAGGTAGTCCCAGTGGCTAGTATGTCTACGTCCACCGTGGTGCGTGTATTTCGGCAGTTGTGTGCTACACACGGGTTGCCAGACACGGTGGTCTCAGATAATGGGGCCCAGTTTACATCTGCAGAATTTCAACAGTTTATGGAAAATAATGCTATCCGACATGTGACTTCAGCCCCCTTCCATCCCGCGACAAATGGTCAGGCTGAGAGGATGGTGAGAACAGTAAAAGACACACTCCGTAGAGTGGTCAGGGGGAATTGGCAAGATTGATTGTCGATATTGTTGTTGCAACAGCATGCTACACCCCATTCCGCAACGGGGCGTAGTCCAGCGGAATTGTTAATGAATAGAAGGCTAGTTACAGTCCTGGATAGGTTACATCCATATTTGGCAGTAGAACAGTCACAGCAAGTAGGGGGGAATGCGCGGGTATTCCATCCGGGGACTTTGGTTTATGCTTGTAACTACAATGGGGGCCCTAAGTGGGTACCAGCCACGATCGATAGAGAGACAGGACCAATATCCTATCAAGTGGTCACAGCAGATGGCCAGGAGTGGCGACGTCACGTGGATCAGTTGCGACAGAGATGGTCTGGGAGGGCAGTAGCCACAGGGGAGGAATTAGAGGAATTAGGGGAAGATATACCAGTGGGTACTGCACCAAATAGAGTAAGCAGTATGCCTCAGGCCATGACAGAACCATCAACAATGTCACAACAAGAGGATAGGAATGCTGAGGAAGTTGCTGAGACATCAAGGGCAGGAGAAGTCGAGCCGTTGGAGCCGGACGGGCAGATTGATGATAACAGCCTGAGACGATCTCAACGAATATGGGCACCCCTCCCCCGTTATTTGCAAGACTATGACTGTAACAGGGTACAATGTTGTTTTAGGGGGGAGGGGTGTAGTGTATAGAGTATTGTGTATAGGTTATTTTAAGAGTAAGGCTTACCGCAGTTGAAGCCAGGTGGACCTGGTAATGAGGAAATGCCTCGTGGGGTGAACTGGGGGGTGGAGCTACGGGTATTATGGAATGTGAGTGTTTGCCATGCATCTCGTTTGTGGAATAAAGGAATCTTTCGTAGCATGCTGTATGTCTGGACCCAATACTTAATAATATGAACAGGAGGAAATGTTGATTTGGGCTGAAATTTGTGATCTTGCTGTGTTTCCCAGCTACTCCCAAATAAGGTAGGAAAATTGCTAATAAACCTGATTAAGAAATAAGGGTCACAGTAGGAGGAAGCAAACAACTACTCCATCAGAATAACACCAGACATAGTAACTGCTGGTAATCAGAATGAGGAATTAGTTCATTACATAAGAGAAAACGTAGAAGGAATGTTGAGCACCCAGAATTTAACAGAGGTTAAGATGTCTTACTGGTTGTGATTTTTACATCAACTAGTAGCTGCCTAGGTGCCCTAAGCACATCTGATCTCGCCTGATTTCAGAAGCTAAGCAGGATTGGCCCTGGTTAGTACTTGGATGGGAGACCACCAGGGAATACCAGGTGCTGTAGGCACCTGGAGTAGGAACTGGAAAACCACTCCAGTATTCCTGCCAAGAAAACTCCATGGACATGGGGTCACAAAGAGTTGGTCATGACTGTAATGACACAACACACACAGTAGCCAGTCAAGTTGTCCCCTAGAAAGAAAAGGCAAGCATCCCTTTGGAGCTACAACAGATAGGTGGATTTGGTTGATAGTTTCTCCCTTTCCTGAAGAACACTATGAGAAGTTTGCTGAATTAGCAACATGCTTCTTTAATCCAGCCTGTACCTCCCAGATGTCTTCCAACAAAGAGTTTCTAAGACACAAGCACAAATGCAGCATCCATGTTCCCCAGCAATAGATATTGACAGATGCTTTGCAACTGTTACTAAAAAAAAATCTTCAGCCATCATCACTGATATCCAGTGATAGACTAATCCTCCATGAATTTGTAATGTTGTTCATTTGGTGACATCACTACTTTTTTAATACTTACTATCAGTAAGAAACCCAGTATTCAACCAAATCATTTCAACCAAGGATGTTAAAGTATACAGTTCTTCCAAAATGAATGTATTTTCATCTTCATCTTTAATAGTTAGAAGATCAGAACCTGAAAATGAACATGTTATTGAGTGCTCATGCGTGGAATAGACATTGAACATAACTCAAAGTTTTAGATTCAGATGTACTTATTTGGGTTTACTGTATGTTTTGATTGACTTTGCAAGGAAAGAGATAACAATCTGTCCCAATTACATCTCTAATGTACACTTCCTATTTATTTACTTATTGGGTTTCTATACTGCCCTGTGTCAGATGGTGGTTCAGAAACAACCTAAAACTACACATGTACTTATCTAATAAAACATAATATGAAATACGTTAAAATAAGTTAAAACTAGAAAGAGAATATTTAAAAGCATGTCCTTAAAACTGAAAAACTAAAAAAGTCTCTCAGTAGTTTTCATTTGCTGC
>JAHTLZ010000177.1:5684-26981 GCA_023846285.1 Phrynocephalus versicolor
ATTTATTTATTTATTTATTTATTTATTTATTTATTTATTTATTTATTATATTTATACCCCGCCCATCTTCCCGTAGGAACTCTGGGCGGCTTACAATGGTTGACAAAGCAACTAAAGCACAATAAGAATTAAGAACTACATAATAAGACAATACACAGCAATTGTAACAAGTTAAAACGGCTTAGCGCCCTGGCATCGCATACAGACCCAACAACGAGACTACTCGGTGGGGACAAAATGTGGATGGCGGGAGAAAAAAAAAGCCTACAAAAGCTCGCCAAAGGCCTCCCGGGAAAGCAGAGTTTTTAACGCTTTGCAGAAGGCCAGCAGGGTCTCTCCAGAGCACACTTCGCTTGGGAGACTGTTCCAGAGTGAAGGGGCTGCCACCGAGAAGGCCCAGTTATGTGTGGGGATCTTCCGGGCCTCTCTAGGGGTGGCAACCTGAAGTGAGTGCGCTCGCGACTGCTGGACTGGACTGGTGTTCTGTCCTGCCACAGGTTGGATTGCAGCCCTTTCTATCTGTCTCGGGGGTTTTTCTTTAGGGAATATAGATCAGTGGTTCTCAACCTGTGGGTCCCCAGATGTTCCTGGACTGCAACTCCCAGAAGCCTCCACCACTCGCTCTGCTCGTTCAGAGAGCAAGCCATGTTAGTCTGTTCCACCTCAAACAAAACTAACCAGCCTTGGTGGCACTTCTAACACTACAGTTTATTTTTGGCGTGAGCTTTCGTAGAGGACAACCCACTTCTTCAGGCCCACAGTGTAATTTATTTATTTATTTATTATTATATTTATACCCCGCCCATCTTCCCTAAGGGAACTCTGGGCGGCTTACAAGACTAATAGACACAAAGTACAATCACAGTGTTCAAAAAAAAAATCATAAGATTAAAACAATAAAATACAGAGATAAAAACAGGAATACCCTCCAATAGTATTTGTCAGACGTAGAGATCGAGCTGTGGGTGAACAAGCAGCAGATGGCGGGGAGGAGAAAAAAAGATAAAAAATAAAAAAATAAATAAAGCTTAGACTAGGTCACCGAAGGCCTCGCGGAATAAGATGGTTTTTACCGCTCTACGGAAGGCCAGCAGGGACTCTGAAGAGCGCACTTCGCTGGGGAGGCTGTTCCAAAACGATGGAGCAGCCACCGAGAAGGCTCATTACAATCTATGGGGACAGGTTTCTAGGCAGTATCCATTTGCAAATCAAGCTCCACTGAAATAAACAGGGCTCAAAGGTCTTACGTTGGGATGGCATGTGACAGCTGGCTTAAGAACAATTCGGACAGTTATTTTCACCCAGTAAAAACAGCTGCAATGCCAGAGGACCTGCTAGGTTCCCAAACGCTTTTATTTTGGACATTTATACCTCTGTTTCATTGAAAAGTTGCTCCAGTGTCAAGACGGTGTCGTCCGCAAAAGCTCTAAGCTTACAGGATTCTTTCCCCCAATTCACTCATCATTTTTTATATTTCTCATTAAGATATCCAATAATAAATGAAACAACTGCAGTGATAGTGGACTTCCATGCCTTGATTTTTTTTTTAGAATCTCACAAATTTGTCGTTTGTGAATACAGTAGCACCCCAGTATCCGCTGGGGATTGGTTCCAATTCTTCCCGTGGATAATGAAAACCGTGGATAAGAGAGAACACCAAAATGTTCCCCAAAACTGCTGTTTTGTGATAGTAACTTGCTTTACAGCTGCTGTTTTACAACAGAAGCTTGCTTTACGGATGCTGTTTTACCTCAGTAGCTTGCTTTACAGCTGCTGTTTTACAATAGTAGCTTGCTTTACGGCTGCTGTTTTATGACAGTAGCTTGCTTTGCAGCTGCTGAATTATTTATTTTTCCTCTGCCAACCATGGATAACTGAATCAGTGGATAATGAATCAGTGGATATGGGTGTGTGTGTGTCCTACTGTATTGTTAATTCATCATGCACCATGATTTGTGCTCTTTAGTATATATTGAGTTCACCCATTTTATAATTTTGCCTACAATTCTCATTTCTCCTCTTGATGAAATAGGCTCAATTCAGATGATCCAAGGCCTTGTCAGTGTCCAGAAAGATCTTAGTTACCTGTTTCTCTCTGTATTTCTAACGTTATGCAATGAAATTCAACATACCATCCTCACATTCTCTTTCAGCTGTCTTTTCCATGAGAAACCGCATTGAACTTCATGAATCATTTCTTTTAGCACCAGTTTCAGTCTTTTGTGCCAGGATAGTTGCAATTTATTATTTATTTGTTTGTTTCATTTTTATACCGCCCATCTTCCAATCTGGAATTCTGGGTGGTTTACAAAGTTAAAAGATACAATACAACACCAAACAAATAAAATAAAATAAAACCCTGGCAAGATGGGTCAAAGGGCAGTAACAAGAGAAAATAATTAAATTAAGTTAAATTAAATTAAATTAAATTAAATTATGTCACCATATGCCTCCCTGAAAAGAAAGGTTTTTCAAAGCCTTTCTGAAAGCGGGCAGGGACTGTGCAAGGCGCAGCTCACTCGGAAGGTGGTTCCATGACTTTGTGATCATTATTTACTTGAGGGAATGAAGGCCACATTTGTTACTGTCCAGTGCCAGGGAGCTGGCTCAAGGTTCACTCAGCCTTCCACCCTTCTGAGGCCAGTCAGTAAAATGAGTCCCCACATTAGGGGGACGGTGCAATGTGTAGCCACAGCATAAACAAACTGGAAACCGCCCCTAGAGTGCTTGAAGTGCGTATGGAGTGGTATATCAGCAGCTCGTTTTGATTTGCTTTTTGTACCAAGTTGAAAATGCTTTTGCAATTACTGTATAGGCATCTCTATGCTGCTAAATTCCATCTTCTCTTTCCTGGATTGGGCAGTCCTCATTATCAGACGTGACCGTGGCCTGGGAGTAGAAGTTTACAGGAAACCCAACCACACAGATCAGTACTTACTGTTTGACTCCCACCATCCATTACAGCACAAACTAGGAGTCATCAGGACCCTAAGCCACAGAGCAGAGAGCATCCCCACCTCCACAGAAGCCAAGAAGAAGGAAGACAGGCACCTGAAGACAGCACGTAAGGCCTGTGGATATCCAAAGTGGGCCTTCAACAAAGCAGTGGGCCATCCCAGAATAACAAGGGATCAGCCTGAGTCCCAGACCCAGCGGAAGAACTTGAGTCATTCCCTACATGGCTGGAGTGGCGGAGAAGCTGAAAAGGATTTTTGGCAAACACCACATCCCTGTTTATTTCAAACCCACAATATAAGATGCTGGATCAGGCCAAAGGCCCATCTAGTCCAGCTTCCTGTCTCTCACAGTGGCCCCACCAGATGCGTCCGGGAGAGCACGAGACTAGATCTCTGTCTCCCGATACCACTCCCCTGCATCTGGCCCTTGAAGTGCCCTGGTTTTAAGCCTGGAGATGAGACATCTCCATCATGGTTTGTAACGTGGGATGGACTTTTTGTTCAGGAATTTGTCCAGTCCCCTTTGAAGGCATCCAGGCCAGATGCCATCACCACCTCCCATGGCGGGAGTTCCACAGATAACAACACGCAGATAAAAAAAAAATTCTTTTGTCTGTTCTCACTCTGCCAGCCCTCGATTTGAGTTGATGTCCCCTAGTTCTGGTTTTGGGAGGTGTCCGCTTTTGGGAGAAACGTGCGTGAAAGCAGCTCACAGTGGCTTGTTACGCCTCAGGAAAGTCGTGCCAGATACCCAGTTCAAAGCCTGCCTGAAGTCTGTGTGTTGTCGGCATTTCGGGTGTCCCCAGACCATAGGCAACCCTTCGTTTCTGAGCGAGCTGGTGCCTTAACTGCTCTAGCGATGCACATAGCACGTCGGCCTGTCTTCTTTAGACTCAGGCTGCTTTTACACGACCCCTAAAATCCGAGGCATAGGGCTCCCAGATGCGGAGCTTAAAATTGTTTTCCCACCAGCTGCGCACTTTAAAAAAAAATTAAGTATGACGACGCCCACCTAAGCGTGCCCCAGCGCATTTTAAAAGTACCTGGTCTCCGGAGGTAAAAAAATTCTGATGCGGATTGTAAAGCAGTGAATGCCGGGCTGTCCTCGCCTTCTGTTTTTTTTTTTGCCCCCCCGCCCCTTTAAGAGACTGGAATGCTTCCGGGGCTGCTCCCTGACCCTCAGATGGAGGTGAGCCTGCATTATTTTCTCCCTTTTTTCTCCCCCCCCCCTCACGCAGACAGGAGCAAGGGAGTACGGAGGGGTGGGAACACAGCAAGAGGAGCAAAACCCCAAGATCTCTGGTCCAAATTTAAGTTGCCAGTGGATCTTAGGGGGTCGTGTAAAAGCGCCCTCAGTTCTTTACACACTGGGCCCAATACCAAGCGGTGCCATTCCTTGACCCCTGGTCCTGGCAGCCCCACAGGGAACAACAGGCAGAGTAAGCTGGGGCTCTGGAATCCCTCCCAACCTGTTGTGTTTCCAGCCCTGGGTGGGTGGATTCTGAAAGAGATTTCTTTTGTGGATCTTGGATTTGTCAATGAATCGAATGCTGTATAGTCAGACCACTCCTTCCTGGTACTCTCCAGTGACAAAGTGGCAGCATTAAAACACCCCACACCCTTCTCCAGTGGCTGAATGCAAAATAACTCCGAGGGCAGAGGATTTGGCCAATGTACAGAGGAGGAAGAGGAGGGTGTGTGTCTGAAGGGTAGGAGGGCAGAAGGAAACAGTAGGTATCACTTCACCTTTGGGTGCATTCAAACCCGAATGCCTGCTCAGCTCCACTGCCTCATCTCTTGGTCCGATCCGCCCACCCCTTCTTCAAGAAGCAAGAGGACTCCCCATTTCTCATGAAAATATTTATTCTCTCGGGTATCTAAAGAAGGAATCCAGCTCTCAGGGGCGGTCTCCAGGGGCCGATTTGTCTTCGCCCAGGGCTGAGGTGCGGGAGAAGACTTTGGACAAAGTGTTGGAGACTCTTCGGAGGACCGAGGAGTGTCGGCGCTCGGGCACTGCCTGATCTGAGCTGGTGACGCTGATGACCTTCCCGTCTTCCACCTCTGAAATAAAAAAGAGGAGGGAAAGGAGGAGAGAGAACTCATTAGGACAGTCCCAGCTGGGTTTCGGATTCCGATTCAAAGCCATCCATTTCACGGGGGCCATCCTTCAGAGTTACAACATGAAGGGGGAAGGACTTCCTGGGCGTCAGCTCTCTCCTTTGGATATTTGTGTGGGGTGCCAGATGAAAGAGGTTTCTCGACTTGCTGAATGACTGTGCCTTAGAGCAACTTGTCATGGAGCCCACCCGAGAACAGGCAACTCTGGATCTAATATTGTGTGATACTCAGGACCTGGTCAGGGGTGTGAATGTCACTGAGCCTCTGGGGAACAGTGACCATGCTGCAATTTCCTTTGCCATGCATGTCGGAGGGAGAGTGTCAAGCAAATCAGACATAAAAACCCTTGATTTTCGAAGGGCAAACTTCCCTCAGATGAGGAAACTAGTTAGAGAGAAATTGAAGGGGAAGGTTAGAAGAATCCAATCTCTTCGGAGTGCATGGAACCTGTTTAAAACAACGGTAACAGAGGCCCAGCACAAGTGCATACCACAAAGAAAAAAGAGCTCATTTAAGTCCAAGAGGACACCGGCATGGTTAACAAGTGGAGTTAGAGAGGCTCTAAAGCGCAAGGAGAGGTCTTTCTGTAAATGGAAATCCTCCCCAAATGAGGAAAATAAAAAGGAACACAAACTCTGGCAAAAGAAATGTAAGAAGATGATAAGGGAGGCAAAGAAAGATTTTGAGGAACGCGTGGCTAGCAATATAAAGGGTAATAATAAAAGCTTCTTTAATATGTTAGAAGTAGAAAACCTGCCAGAGAACCAGTTGGCCCTCTGGATGGTGAGGGAGGAAAAGGGGAGGTTAAGGAGGACTTGGACATGGCAGAGAAATTGAATGAGTTCTTTGCGTCTGTCTTCACGACAGAGGACCTTGAGCGGATTCTGCTGCCTGAGCCGCCCCTCTTGACTAAAAAATTAAATCAAATACAGGTTAAAAGAGAGGAGGTTTTAGGACTAACTGATAAATTGAGGATTAACAAGTCACCGGGCCCAGATGGCATCCACCCAAGGGTTATTAGGGAACTGAGAAATGAAATTGCAGATCTCTTAACGGTTATATGCAACTTGTCTCTTAAAACGGCCACAGTGCCAGAGGACTGGAGGATGGCAGATGTCACACCAATTTTTAAAAAAGGAAGGAGGGGGGACCCAGGAAACTACAGGCCAGTTCGCCGTACATCTGTCCCAGGGAAGATGGTGGAAAGCCTCATCCAAGAGAAAATCTTAAAACACATAAAAGAACAAACCTTGCTGAGAGAAAATCAGCATGGCTTCTGTAAGGGTAAATCTTGTCTGACAAACCTTTTAGAATGTTTTGAAAAGGTCAACAGGCACGTGGATTTGGGTGAACCGGTGGATATAGTCTATCTGGATTTTCAAAAGGCTTTTGACACAGTCCCTCACCAAAGGCTGCTGAGAAAATTGCACAGTCAGGGGATAAGAGGACAGGTCCTCTTATGGATTGAGAATTGGTTGAGATCCCGGAAACAAAGAGTAGGTGTCAATGGGAAATTTTCACAATGGAGAGAAGTGAAAAGTGGTGTGCCCCAGGGATCTGTCCTGGGACCGGTGCTTTTCAATCTGTTCATAAATGACCTGGAGACAGGGATAAACAGTGAGGTGGCCAAGTTTGCAGATGACACAAAACTTTTCCGTGTGGTAAAAACCAGAGAAGATTGTGAAGAGCTCCAGAAGGATCTCTCCAAACTGGGGGAATGGGCTGAGAAATGGCAAATGCGTTTTAATGTAACCAAATGTAAAGTAATGCATATTGGGGCAAAAAATCCAAACTTCATCTATCAACTCATGGGCTCTGAGTTATCTGTGACGGATCAGGAAAGAGATCTTGGTGTGTTGGTGGACAGCTCCATGAAGGTGTCTCCCCAATGTGTGGCAGCAGTGAAGAAGGCCAATTCCATGCTAGGGATTATCAAAAAGGGGATTGAAAATAAAACAGCCAACATTATAATGCCATTGTACAAAACAATAGTAAGGCCCCACCTGGAGTATTGTGTACAATTCTGGTCACCGCATCTCAAGAAAGACATAGTGGAACTGGAAAAGGTGCAGAAGAGAGCGACTAAAATGATTACTGGGCTGGGGCATCTCCCTTATGAGGAAAGGCTAAAACATTTGGGCCTCTTTAGTCTGGAAAAAGGCGCCTGAGGGGGGATATGATTGAGACATACAAAATAATGCAGGGCATGAGTAAAGTGGATAGAGGGAAGCTCCTCTCTCTCTCCCAAAATACCAGAACTAGGGGACATACACTCAAATTGAGGGCTGGTAGAGTAAACTGACAAAAGAAAATATTTTTTCACCCAGCGCGTTGTAAGTCTATGGAACTCCCTGCCACAGGATGTGGTGATGGCATCTGGCCTGGATGCCTTCAAAAGGGGATTGGACAGATTCCTGGAGGAAAAGTCCATCACAGGTTACAAACCATGATGGAGAAACCAGGGCACTTCAAGGGCCAGAGGCAGGGGAGTGGTATCAGGAGACAGATATCTAGTCTCATGCGCTCCCAAACGCATCTGGTGGGGCCACTGTGAGATACAGGAATCTGGACTAGATGGGCCTTTGGCCTGATCCAGCATGGCTCTTCTTATGTTCTTATGTTCTTATTTTCTTTTCCAGGGAACTTGGATTGCTAGCCACAGGCCTGTTCTTAAGATCCAGGTGCCACACGGGTGGCTTTCTTCATGCCACTCTCCCTGGCTCACTGTTGTGGCTCTGACCAGCAACCCACCTTCCACAACCTATGTCCTCTGCTAGGGGCCAGTACGGTACGGCTCCTGTCATCATTCTCCCACTTCACTCAGAGGAGGCAGAATTGTTGCTGTTAGTTCCATTCGTGAACTGCCCCAAAGCTCTCTCTAGGTCAGTGGTGGCGAACCTTCGGTACTCCAGATGTTTTGGACCGCAACTCCCACAGTCCTTTGTCCTTGACAATCTAGGCTCGGAATTCTGGGAGTTGCAGTCCAAAACATCTGGACTGCTGAAGGTTTGCCACCACTGCTCTAGGTTAGGCATGTCCAAACTTTAGCCCTCCAGATGTATTGGACCACGACTCCCACAGTCCTTTGCCATTGGAAATACAGGCTTGGAATTCTGGGAGTTGTGGTCCAAAACATCAGGAGGGCCGAAGTTTGGACACGCCTGCTCTAGGTGGTTTAGGATATTATGCAGGCTACTCACTGCCCCCCCCCCATTCTGCCCCCAGTGAACTGGGTTTTCAGTTGATCCATCTCAGAAGGACAGAAGGCTGAGTCAACCTCCAGCTGACTAGCTGAATCCATAAGGATCAAACTCAGGCCTTGAGCAGAGGTCTGACTACAGTGTTGCAGTTTAAACTTTGCGTCACAGAGCTCTTGAGCGTTATCTGGCCGAGGACTGAGAGGTGGATCTCAAACACCCGCAAATCAAGATGGTGGCTCAGGCCAAGACACAGAAGGCCCTCTCCTTTGGACTAATAAACGTTTTTGGTTAGAAACAAACCAAAGTTTTGCTTCTGCATCGTGCAGCAAAATGCTGGGTATGGCTTCCAAGGCAGACCAGAGGAGGCACCTCTATCTGTCAAGTGGTGGTTGCTATCCTAGAACAGTGGTGGTAAACCTTTCGCATTCCAGATGTTTTGGACCACAACTCCCACAGTCCTTTATCATTGGCATTCTAGGCTTGGAATTCTGGGAGTTGTGGTCCAAAACATGGTGGAGTGCCATCAATGGCCTAGAGTCAGACCAGCCAAGAGGTTGCGCTCTAGGGTCAGACTCCCCGGGAGCACCGTGACTTACCCGAGGGCTGTTCCGAGACCGAGTCCTGGATTTTTTTGTCCTGATAGACAGACGTGATCTGCAAGAGGAGGGAAATGTCAGTGGCTAAGAAGAACGGGTGCCTTCTTTTAAGTCAGGCTGCTGCACTTGCCTGAGAAAAGGAAGGCTACCCCTGCAGGCAGCCATTCTACAGGCCGAGTGTGAGGCAGGAAGGCTCTTCCCAGCAAAGCAAAACGTGTGCTGCTTATATACTGCCTGAGAGTGCTTAATGCACTCTTTTTGGGTCGTTTACAAGGACTTATGTACAATACTTGTCAAGTACTACGCATTGCCCCCCCCCCCCAGTGATTACTCATTTTACTGACCTCAGAAGGATGGAAGGCTGAGTGAACCTTGAGCCTGCTACGTGGGATTGAACCCCCAAGTCGTGAGCACAGTTACAGCTGCAGTCAGAGCCAGATTTATGTATAGGCTAAGTAGTCTGAAGCCTAGGCCCTCTAAATCTAAGGGGGCCTCCACAGCCCTCCCCCCCCCATGGTCAGACTCCCCTCTCCCAACCCTAGACGTCATGTGAGGACAGGCCTACTTGGGCCCAGCAAGTATGAGACTCAGGGCAGCTGGCATCCACCATGTGCTAAGTGTAATGCCACCTATCTACCTATTGGCAGGGATCTGGGAAAGGGAAGCCAGCATGGGGTTGGGAGGAGGAGGCTCGCGGGTGGGAGATGATGCTTTGCTTCCTCCCCTCAAGAGACCTTGCATTTGAACGACGGTAACAGTAGGAAGAAGGCATCACTCAGAAGCTTTACCTCAAAGTGTCCGGATGTCTCCTCTGTGTCCCGGGACAGATGCATGCCAACAACTGCTGGAAGAAAATTAGGGAAGGGGGGGCACCGTGATGAGGCAAAGGTGGGTGGAACGTGCCAAAGAAGAGACAGGCCAACCTCCCAGGGCAGGCATCAAGGGGCTCAAGTTACATGAAGCCAGATTTTGGCTGATTCACTTCCTGACTGTAAGAGTAGTACAACAATGGCACCAATGGTGAGTGCTCCAACAACGGGGCCATTCAAGAGACATTTACCTGACAAGTATGCTACGATTTGTATTCCTGCACTGAGGAAGGGGTTGGACTCGGGTCTTCTAGACCCCTTCCAATGTCATGATTCTGTGATTCTATTAAAAATCTTCCTAATGGTCAGAGCAGTACAACAGTGGAACATTACTTTGGGATTGGGGAGTGCATCGAAGAAAAATCTAGACAACCACCTGACAGCTATCCTTTGACTGGAATTCCTGCCTTAAGCAAACAAGGTGTTGGACTCAATTGCCTTTTGTTATTTATTTAATTCATTGTTTATTTATTAGATTTGTATACTGCATCATTAAGCCCAAAGTCTACTCTGGGCAGTTCACAGTAATATATTACTGTCTCTCTCTTTGTGTGTGTGTGTGTGTGTGTGTGTGTGTGTGTGTGTGTGTGTGTGTCCTTCCAACTTCATGATTCTATGGCTTTCCTTCAAGGAGATGGAGACCCAGCCCCTGAATCCTGACACACCGAGGGATACCCCAGGACTGCCTTAGGGCCGGATAGCACTACTCGTGTAAGAGTAGCCTTTCCACCTGGGCTCTGCATCAGGGCAGCTTGTGAAGTGGGGGAGCCAAAGCCAGCAACTGGGGATACACACCCTTTTCCCTCTCCAAAACCTCTCCAAAATGGACCCGACAATCACCTTTTTCCATGGAAGCCTCCTTCATTTGGCTGAAAAGGAAGCAGAACCTCTTATGAAAAGGCAGCCATCTTATTTAATTTAATTCACTTTATTTATATAGCTTGTATGCCGCCTACTACCCAAAGGTCTCTGGGCGGCTCACAATCAAAATAAACAATTCAGACAAAACATCAAAATTGCAATAAAAAACAATGAAAACATTTAAATACAATAAATATAATCCATTAAAATACCTCACTAAAATTGCCATCAGGACCCACAATAATCAGTTAAAAAACTTCTGGAACAGGAAGGTTTTTACCTGGCGCCGGAATGTCATAAAGTTCGGCGCCTAGCAGGGTCTCACTTGGGAGGGCATTCCATAATCTGGGGGCAGCTGCCAAAAAGGCCCTGTTCCTACCAGCCATCCTTTTCACTTCCTTGAGGGATGGCTCTTTCAGGAGGGCTCCCTTGTTAGATCTTAATTGCCGCGTAGGTTCATATGGAAGGAGGCAGTCCTTCACGTATCTAGGTCCTAAGAAGCCATTTATGTCTTGATATGTCAAAACAAGCACCTTGAATTTGCCTTGGGCAATCTTAATTAACTAGCTGCTGGATAGCTCAGTGGCTTAGCTCTCTGGCTGGGGAACCAAAGGTCGGGAGTTTGATTCCACCCGCCTTGAGAGGGGCTAGACTTGGTGACCCCTTAGTGTCCCATCCACCTCTGCCGTTCGAAGATTGTCAAATTAGATTAACCGGGCTTCTGCTGGATGAGCTAAGGGGTGCCCAAACTTTTTGTAAGGAGGGCCAGATTTGGTGGCTGAGAATGTGTCAGGGGCTGGTTGCTCCCCAACCCTGCCACCCCACTGCAAGCCCCACCCACTTTCTTTAAAAAAAACATGGGGTGAAGGAGGGAGAAGGAGGGGCAGGCCAGTCAGCCACGGGCCACTCAGAATGGCCTGATGGGCCGGATTTGGCCCCCGGGCCAGACTTTGGGCAGGCCTGCGCTAAGCGTTCCAGTCGCCCAGAGCGCTGCCTCTGCCCAAGCCTGTGTAGTTTCTGCCCAAGACAAGCATTGCCAGGCTAAAGGCGGGTGCAGCCGGAGCTTTTCCAAGGGGCCACGAGCCACGCCGTTCCCCACAGCCGCTTGCTGACAAGGTGGCCTGAACCGCCACCCCCAAGAGAGATAGTTCCACGCCTCTCTCTCTCTCGCTCGCTTGCTTTTCTGACAGAACGGAGGCCCGTTGCCAACCGCTCTTCCGCCCCACGAGGAAGCTTACAAACACCACACCTTGTCGACATACAGGCTTCGTAAATGCCTGCTTTCCTTGGGCCGCCTGTATTTCACCAAAGCATGGCTATCCATAATTAAATGCCCAGTGACACTGTGATCATTGTAAAGGCCTTTACAGCCTTTACAAATTTTTATAACATCTTACTTTTTTAGTCTTATTGGCTGGGGAGCTTTTAAAACTCTGCTGCGGCTATTGTTTCTAATCTTGTTTCTTACTGTATTATATTGTATAGTATTTTTATAGTATTTTATCGGTATTGTGTTGTTTTTACATTGTATTGCTTTTATTGTGCTTTTTTTTTAATTTGTTGTAAGCCGCCTTGGGTCCCTTTGGGGAGAAAGGCGGCATAAAAATAAAGTTTATTTATTTATTTATTTATTTATCAGCAGCAGCAGCAGCAGCTGCTGCCTCACAGGCCATGTTTTGGGACAGAAAGGTGGTTGGAGAGGAGCAGACCTGTCTCTGTGAGGAACAGAGCAAGGTTTGAGCACCTCTCTTGAGGGGGCTTGAAATCTTCCTTCCTTCCTTCATTCCAGACATTATCTACTGCCCAATTTAAGTGACATAAAATGCAAGAAAGAGCCCCAAACCAATCCCAAGACCGAACAACCCCACCCTCTACAATACACAACAATCAACCCCCCCCTCAAGTGACAACTTAAAACCCAAGCTGATAATCCCAAAACAAAATGAGGGTGGCATTAAGATGAATCTGGATCCAACCGTCACCTCAAGAGGAAGAAGACTTTGGAATGCTTTTCCTTAAAAAAAAAAAGAGTTCAGCCTTCAGCACCTCTTCGAAGGGAGGGAAAGGAGGCCGCTTGGCGAATCTCCAACCAGAGGCCATTCCATATAAAGATGCTCCCAGGACCCCATTCTGAGGTGGGAATTCCCTCATCCTTAGTGGATGGGCTTTGGGTTGAGTGAGAGGCGCACACACACACACACACAGGGGCCTCCTTGGCCTCCTCTGTGTTGGCCACCATTTTATTTTATTTTATTTTATTTTATTTATATACTGCACCAATGTCCGAAATGGAACTCTGGGCGGATCACATAAAAAGCACAGGAAATCCACAATAATTAAAAAAAAGATTAAAAAGACTATAATGATAAAATAAAAACAGAAATATACCACACCATCTGGCGTAAAAGCCACTCTGGGCAGTTTATGGAATGGTCTCCCTGTGGAGGTACCCTCTGGGCCCTGTCCCTCCTAATAGTCAGGAAGCACATTAAAGCCATTGCTTTCCAGGGGAAAGGATCTCCTCCCTATATAACGGTTGGTCATTTAGGTTCGTTTTGACGGTTATATACCCTGGATCCTTCATCTTGTCCGCGTCCGCCATCTTGATTTGTAGTGGCTGGGCGTGGATTGGGGGGGGCAGGGGGGGTTCCTGCATGGCAGGGGTTTGGACTGGATGGCCCTCCAGGTCTCTTCCAACTCTATGATTCTACCTGTTGTATTTGTTACGTATACTGATGTATCTCATTTTATATTTATATCAGGCATGTCCAAACTTCGGCCCTCCTGATGTTTTGGACCACAACTCCCACAGTCCTTTGCCACTGGAAATACAGGCTTAGAATTCTGGGAGTTGTGGTCCAAAACATCTGCAGGGCCAAAGTTTGGACATGCCTGGTTTATATCACTGTTAGTCCTTTTCTTTAAAAAATTTGACGATTGTACCCCGGATCCTTCAAATTTGTCCGTGACCGCCACCTTGGATTGCTACAGTTACACAGTATCTCATTTTATATTTTGAGTTTGGGTGGGTGGGATTTGGCTGTTCAAAGATAACCCCCCCCCCAGTTGCAAACCTGCTGTTCTCAGGACAAGCAAAGCCACCCTACCCCCCACCACCCGAGTTTTTACCTCTTGTCATCTGCAGCCACCGGATGCACACTGGGGTCGGAGGCCATGACGGGAGGGCTCTTGGACGTTTCCTGGTACGGGGTGCTGGACGTGGAGACCTCTTCGTCAAGCTGGAACACAGAGACCGCATTCGGCACCTCCTCCCAGCCATTTTACATATCAGCCATATCCTGCCCCCTCACCCTGCCCTATCCCAAAGGTTTCCTTGTCAACCAGGCCTTGAAAATAAGGAGGAGGAAGCCAAAGGAATTTAAAAAAAATACAGTGGGTCCTCCTATAACAAACGATTTGTATAACATAACATCTGTACAACATAAAAAAGTTCTGGAGATAGGGGGAATTTGCTTAACAGAATCGTCTATGGGGCGAATCCGTACGTCAAAATGGCCGCCATTAGGGATTACTCTGTTTTCAATGCATTCCTATGGCAAATTTGTATAAAGGAATATTTCATTTGGAACGAATTAATTCCTTTATACAAGGTACCACTTGTATGGATGGTTCGTTGGCAAGGAGCTGGCTTTGGACTCCCTCGACTGCACTTCTGTTAACTACAAAGCTATACTTTTATACCCGCCTATTCAATACCATATTAGATACAAATATCAGCTCCAAATGGTAAAAAAAAAAAAGAAGCACATTTTTGCCCTCAAAACTTCCAGGCAAACGCTCCTCTCACACTCCCAAAAAGCTCCACCAAATCTCCAACACAACCAAAACCAAAACATTCTCCAGAACAAACGTGGAGGGGCCCCAAACGGTCCACATTTGGAGGATACATCAAAAAGGAGACACGTGTCTTCTTCACTTCTGCCACCACCAGAGAGAAAGTTCCAGTACAAAGCTCTGACTGGTTCCTGGTTGAAATCAAGAGGAGCCTTCCATCTCTGGCCATCCCATAATCTCTCAGCCTTCCTTCCCTCCCGTCGGCTCAAGGGTCCATCAAGGAGACGAAAGGAAAAGACTCTGAGAATATCAAGTGGGTTCCCTAAATGCCGAGTGGACGGGGTGGCTTTGTCCGTGGTGCCCAGCGGGCTGGCTGAAGGATTTCCACATAATTTTCTGGAAATACGGCCTGTGAGCCTTTTCACACGACCCCTAAGATCCGCTGGCCACTTAAATTCGGACCAGAGATCTTAGGGGTTTGTCGCTGTTCCTGCGTTCCCACCCCCTCCACACTCCTGGCTGCTGGCTGCGTGAGGGGAGGGAGAAAAAAAGGAAGAAAAGAATGCCGCTCACCTCCGTTCTGCCCTCCCGGCACTGCATTCAGATCTCTTAAAGGGGCAGGGGGCAAAAAAAGAACAAACAGAAGCAAGGAGAGCCCGGCAGTCACTACGTTATATCCGCATCAGGAATTTTCACCTCTGGAGAGCAGGTACCTGAAAAGTGCGCTGGGACGCGCTTAGGTGGGCGTGATCGCACTTAATTATCTGTAAACTCCAGAGCTGGTGGGGAAACAATTTTAAGCTCCGGAGCTGGGAGCCATTTGTGGGGGAGTTTAGGGGTCGTGTACAAATACCCTGTGTTTCTTTCATCTTTAAAAAAAAACAAGCAGACTTTTTGGGCTGTTGTGGATGAACAAACTCCTTGAGGCTTAAGCCTTTGTGGACTGCAGACCGCGGAAGCAAATACTGAACAAAAAGTGTGCAAATTTAACGGGCCAGAAGACCCTTCTATGGGAAGCCACCCCCACCCCCACCCCTCACCCCTTCTAATCTTACCTCCGGGATTTGGCTCACAAAGGACTGGGTTGTGATGGAAATGTGGGGCAGAGTGCTGGACGCGGAGCCCTCTTTCCTCTCACTGCTTGCTCCGGAGACAGTGATGGAAGGGTAGCCTCTGCCCACGACCATACTTTTTTTCTGGTTGAGGCTGGATCCTCTGGAAAACTCACGTGGGGTGTACTGTTTCTGGGGGGAGGGAGGGGGGAATCAGAATTGCAGAATTTAAGAATTGGTGGTAGGATGAGGGTCCTACCACCAATTCTTAGAGCAGTGGTGCTCAGCCTGTGCGTCCCCAGATGTTCCTGAACTGCAACTCCCAGAAGTCCCTTCCAGCACAGCGAATGGTGGATGCTTCTGGGAGTTGCAGTCTAGGAACATCTGGGGACCCACAGGTTCATTACCACTGTCTTTAGAGGGACGCTCTTCTCCCTCTCACAAAATACCAGAACTAGGGGATGTCCACTCAAACTGAGGGCTGGGAGACTGAGAACAGACAAAAGAAAATATTTCTTTACCCAGCATGTTGTTAGTCTGTGGAACTCCCTGCCACAGGAGGTGGTGATTGCATCTGGCCTGGATGCCTTCAAAAGGGGATTGGACAGATTCCTGGAGGAAAAGTCCATCACAGGTTACAAACCATGTGTAATCTCCAGACTCAAAACCGGGATACTTCAAGGGCCAGATGCAGGGGAGTAGCATCAGGAGACAGATATCTAGTCTTGTGTGCTCCCAGAGGCATTTGGTGGGGCCACTGTGAGATACAGGAAGCTGGACTAGGTGGGCCTTTAGCCTGATCCAGGATGGCTCTTCTTATGTTCGTATGTACCCGAGGGGCCTCTAGCCCTGGCCCCTACAAAAGAGGTTGAAATACCACAGGATGGCCACACCTCTTTGGATGAGGAAAAACTCAGAATCATGGAGCAGGTTAGAGCCAATAACGCTATAAAGTCCTATCCCCTGCTCAAGGAAGGAATCCAAGTTAAAGCTGATCTGACAGATGATGGTCCACTTTTTCCTTGAATGCCTCCAGAGCTGGTGCACTCACCATCTCCTGAGCTAATTGGTCCCATTGTGGTACTGCTCTAACAAGACCCCCCCCCCGATATTCATCCTAGATCTGCCTCCCTGTGTCTTGAATCCATTGATATGTATTCTACACTCTGGAATTGTCAGAAATTAGAGAGGAAAACATTTTGTATTAGACAGAAGAGGTCTGTCTGCAGGTGTTTCGAATATGTAGTTAACTGGTTTGTAAAATTAAGTCGAGCATGTAATGCTGAATCTTTGTAAAAATCCAGATGTACAATCTGAATGTAATGAGCAATGCTGACACAAGAGGTAACCAATTCCCGACTGGTTATGATAAAGTATAAAAGGACTCCCGAAATCAGTGGACATTGGACTTTTGGTGAGAAAGTACCCGTTTTTATTATGCTCTGTGTATGCATTATGTCATATTGATGTGCTGTCTCTATGTATCTGTGAAGTGAAATGTTGTTGAAGCTCTGTTCTACTTGTATATATGGAATATAGCTGATTTTAAGAAACTCTGCCTGCTTGCCTGTTTGAATCTTCTCATTCTAAGTTTAGCTTCCCTGGCAGATCAAATTGCCCAAACTTTGTCAGGAATGACTGAAAACTGATTTTTCTCCTCCTCTCTATGGCCCCCATCCCACATCGCTTTAAATGCAGATTAAATTTGTAGATAAACCGTGTCCAAAAATGTCATCCCCATGGCCACTGGGCTTTTTTTTTGGGGGGGGGGGAGAAAACCCGGTAATGCTCCCTTAAGCGAGGTTTCCAAGATTTACCAGAGAGGTATGGAATTTTTTGCCTCGCTTAAAAAATCCACCTTTTAAAGAGGCAGATGTCGAGGGACCTCGTAGATGATCCAATTTTCTCCCCCCCCTCTCATAGCCCCAACCAGCTATTCCTGGGGCCAGTCGGTGCTGTTTTTTTTCTTTTAACTTTCCCCCACCTCTAGCGCCAGTCAGCTGGTCCTCTAGCTGGTCTGGCACTTTATTTTAATTTTTTTAAATTCCCCACCACCCCCCTTCTAGCGCCAGCCAGCTGGCCGATCGGACACTGTTTGTCCCCTTTAAGTGTCCCCCACCCCTAGTGCGAGTCAGCTGGTCCTCTGACTGGTCTGGCACTTTTAAAAAAAAAGTTTTAATTCCCCCCCCCCCGCACCCTCCTAGCACCAGCCAGCTGGCTGATCGGGCGCTGTTTTGTTTTTTTTCCGTTTAACTTTCCCCCGCCCCTAGCGCCAGTCAACTGGTCCTCTGGCTGGTCTGGCACTTTTTAATTTTTTTTTAAATTCCCCCCACACACACCCCAGTGCCAGTCAGTGGATTCTTTTTTTAATCCTAGTGCCACCTGCTGGCCATGGGGCTAAACAGTGCTTTAAAAAAACCTTTGTACATGGGAACTGATATCCCACATCTTCAATCACGTGACAGAAGGAAGAGGAAAAGCCGGACCTTCCGAAGATCAGGATCTTCCCCAGGTGAGATAGCAGCCTAAAATTAGACTGTTTTTTTAAGTATTTGAAGAGTACTGTCATATATCTCCTAATTTTCTCCCCCCCTTCCAGTCCTCATAGTCCTTGGTCGCCAGTCCCCAGATCACCCTTGTTGCCCGCCTCTGAACTTGCTCCAGTGCGACTTCTTAACTGCTAGAGCAGTATGACAAGAATCCATTACCTATGCGGGGGGGGAGCATTCCCATGCTGGAGGCATTCAAAACAGGAAAACTGCTTGTCAGGTCTGCTTTGGTTTGCATTCCTGCATTGGGCAGAGGGGGCTGGGCTCCATAGCTTTGTTGTGTCGCTACAGTCATGACCGACTCTTTGTGACCCCATGTCCATGGAGTTTTTCTTGGCAGGAATACTGGGGTGGCTTGCCAGTTCCTCCTCCAGGCGCCTACAGCACCTGGCATTCCCTGGTGTTCGCCCTTTATAGGCCTGTCCCAACGCCATTGTGCTTTGATTTTATCCTAGCAGGGACACTCCCGAGGAGCAGCAGAGCTTTTGGACTGAAGGAGAGGCTGCCTTATTCATATAGTATCATGAAACAGGAAGGGGCCCACGAGGTCACCATGTCTAACCCCCCGCTGAAGGCAGGAAAGACAAATCATGGGATATATGCCAGGTGGTTGTCCCCTTTTCTCTTGAATGCCTCTAGTGCTGGAGGGCTCAGCATCTCCCAAGGCAACTGGTTCCGTTGTTGTACTGCTCTAACAGTTAAAAGGGTTTTCCTGGCATTCATTGTAAAACTGCCTCCCTGTAGCTTGAGCCCATGATTGTGCCCTGCACTTGTGGATGACAGAGAGCAGGTCCCGCCCCACCTCGAGATGACAGCCTTCCAAGGATTTGAAAAGTCCCATCCTGTCTCCCCTCAGTTTTCTTTTTCTCAAGGCTAAACATGGGCAGCTCATTCCGTCTTTATTTATGCCGCCCCGTCCTCCGAGGAGAAAGCCAGGATTTGAAAGTATTTGAAATGTTTGAAAGGATGTCATATTGAAGAAGGGCCTGGTTTGTTTTCCATGGCTTCAGAGGACTAGGACTCGGGGCAATGGTTTCCAACTACAGGAAAAGAGATTCCATTTGAACATTAGGAAGAACTTCATGACGGTTGGAGCTGTTCGGCAGTGGAATATGTTGCCACAAAGGGGGGGGGGTGGAGTCTCCTTCTTGGGAGGTTTTTAAGCAGAGGCTGGATGGCCCATCTGCCGGGAGTCCTGTGATGGGGGTTCCTGGATGGCAGGGGGTTGGACTGGATGGCCCTTGAGGTCTCTTCCAACTCTATGATTCTATGATTCTCCCCTCAGCACGTCCTACCTGAGGTACTTGCCTTCCTCTGCCTAACAGTAGGGCAGCTGTTGCCCTTAAGCCAGGCATGTCCAAAGTTAGGCCCAGAGTCCAAATACGGCCTGTTTTCAAATTCTGAGTGGCCCACGGCTTCTTCTCCCTGCAGGCTCAGCCTATCACACATCCCTGCCAGCTGGCCCCTCCCCATACAGGATGGAGGCGTCAGCTTGCAGTATTACAGTTTACCTGCCCTCCCTGCCTCTGTCCGTCCGCACAGCCACCTGCCCAGCCTACCCACCCACCCCGGCTCCGTTGCTGCAGTGCCCTCTCTGCCTCCTTGTATATTATAGAGACTTGTCCAAAGTCCAGCCCGGGGGCCAAATGTGGCTGAATGGTCATCCCCCTCACATTTTCACCTCGCAAAAATTGGCCCTCCTTGCAAAAAGTTTGGACATCCCTGCCGTAAGCCCTCCTAGCCGCACGGTTTCTTACCGCAGACGCCGTGCTATCCGTTTGGGGTGCCGTCGGTGGGAAGTAGAATGACCGGTGCTCTGTCAGCACCTGCTCCTCTTCATCCGTGTCGCTTCCCTCCACGTCCGGGTTCCAGCGGTGCTGGTCCTCACTGATGTCGTGCACCACCAGGCGCAGCATCAGGTCCTGCTTGCTCTCCACATCCTTGAGAAGCTCCACCTTCCGGATGTCCGGCTTCATCAGGCTCTGGAAGGAATTCCTGCAGACAGCCTGAGGAGGAAGGCGGAGGAGAACAAGCGCCTTGTGAAAACCTCTTCTCTTTCCTCCTGAGGAGCCCTTTCGAGCTCGAAAGGAGCAAAATCCTACCATGGCCCGAAAATATTTAAAAAAATACTAAAAGAAAAATCCTGCAAACATATATAGTAGGACCTACGTATCCACTGATTCATTAACCACTGAACCAGCTATCCACAGTTGGCAGAGAGTAATCTGGTTTTTCTATATATTAATTTAGTTATTTGCTTCTCTACAGTAAGATGCTTTAATGTTCAAACAGTCTTTACTGTATTTTTAGCCAACTCTCTTTTCAATTTGCCCACTGAATTTTTTTAAAAAATATTTCTATTACGCCTTTCACCCTGGACAGACCCAAATTAACCACTTCGTAAGCCACGATGGGTATCTACAGGGAGAAAGGGAGGATATAAACAGGCAGGCAGGCAGGCAGGAAGTCAGGCAGATAGATAGATAGATAGATAGATAGATAGATAGATAGATAGATAGATAGATAGATAGATAGATAGATAGATAGATAGATAGATAGATAGATAGATAGATAGATAGATAAACCACCTGCCATTTCATGGTTCATGTACTGCAGTCCCACTGTATGGCGACCGCAGTACATGCTGGGGCTCCAGCTGATTAGCGCTGGGGTGAGGGAGAAAAAACTTTATTTCTCCACCCCAGCAGCAATCAGTTGGAGCAAATGCCTTCCAGTCATGGAGGCAAGTCTGCCTCCGTGACTGGAAGGGATTTTAAAAGGGGCTCGCCACTTCCACCTCCCCCCCATGGGGGCTCCGGAGAAGCAGCACGTGCCCCTTTTAAAATCCCTTCCAATCCCAGGCCACCTCCATTGAAATGCATTGGCTCAATGCATTTCAATGGAGATTTGTTTTCCCCATTTCTCCATTGAAATACATGGAGTCAATACACTTCAATGGAGGTGTGTGTGGGGGGGAGTGCTGGCCCCAAGCCAGCACCAAGCAGCTGATTGGTACTGGCTGGGGGTGGGGTGGGGGAGGAATGGTGCCTGCAGCAAGCGCGGTGGATCAGATCATCCACACCCTTGCAGGGGCTGCTGGAAGGCTTTTTAAAAAGTCTCCCACCAGCCCGGGGAAGCA
The DNA here is from genome assembly GCA_023846285.1 of Phrynocephalus versicolor. Classification (NCBI taxonomy): domain Eukaryota; kingdom Metazoa; phylum Chordata; class Lepidosauria; order Squamata; family Agamidae; genus Phrynocephalus; species Phrynocephalus versicolor. Next base: position 26,821 of record JAHTLZ010000177.1, read on the forward strand.
GCGGTGGCGGGCTGCCCCGCCAGGCCCCACCAGACCTGCATTTGCATATTGCGGATTTTCAGTCATTGCAGGTCGGGTGGGTCCCTAACCCCCCTGATAGGCAATGGGTTACTGTAGATAGATAGATAGATAGATAGATAGATAGATAGATAGATAGATAG
>JAHTLZ010000177.1:37285-54089 GCA_023846285.1 Phrynocephalus versicolor
GCCATCACCACATCCTGTGGCAGGGAGTTCCACAGACTAACAACACGTTGAGTAAAAAAATATTTTCTTTTATCTCTTCTCACTCTCCCAACCCTCAGTCTGAGCGGATGTCCCCTGGTTCTGGTATTTTGTGAGAGGGAGAAGAGTGTCCCTCTGTCCACTTTACTCATGTCTTGCATTATTTTGTACATCTCAATCATATCCCCCCTCAGGCGCCTTTTTTCCAGACTAAAGAGACCCAAATGTTTTAGCTTTTCCTCATAAGGGAGGTGCCCCAGCCCAGTAATCATTTTAGTCGCTCTCTTCTGCACCTTTACCAGTTCCACTATGTCTTTCTTGAGATGTGGTGACCAGAATTGTACACAATACTCCAGGTGCGGCCTTAGTGTCATTTTGTACAACGGCATTATAATGTTGGCTGTTTTATTTTCATTCCTATTTTTTATAATCCCTAGCATGGAATTGGCCTTCTTCAGTAGTCAGTCTCAAGGACCTACTACTGCAACACTCTCTACATTGACCCTTGTTCGGCGATTGCAGCGGGTGCAGCATGCGGCGGCCAGATGGTGGTTGGCGTGGACAGGTTTTGCCGCGTCACCCCCATCTCGGCTAGCCTGCATTGGCTACCCGTTGCCTCCCGAATAAGGTTCAAGGTACTGGTTTTGGTTTACACCAAGATCTCTTTTGATTTTTTTGCCCCAATATGCATTACTTTACATTTTGCTACATTGAAACGCATTTGCCATTTCGCAGCCCATTCCCCCAGTTTGGAGAGATCCTTCTGAAGCTCTTCACCATCTTCTCTGGTTTCTACCACACGGAAAAATTCCGTGTCATCCACAAACTTGGACCTGATCCTTCCAAGAGCACCTTCCAAGAGGTTCTCAACCTGTGGGTCCCCAGATGTTCCTGGGCTGCAACTCTCAGAAATCCTGGCCAGCACAGCTAGTGATGAAGACTTCTGGGAGCTGCAGTTCAGGAACATCTGGGGACCCACAGGTGGAGAACCATTGCTGTTGTAGATCATCAGGTCCAGACCTATGGCGAGGAGGCGCTGCGAGGAATCGAACTCCCAGCCTTTGGCTCTGCAGCCAGATGCCCAAACCACGAAGCTACCCAGCGGTCTTCCCAAAAGCCAAAACGGAACCCCTGACATCTCCTGTTGAGCATCCCCAGCAAGGCCGTCGTTGGACTCACCTTTAGGCCGGAAGCTAATGAGCTCCTTGATGACGCTGAGGACAATGTGGTTGGCCAACAGATGGATCTCAGAGGGGTCCGGGATGTGAGAGCAGGCCAAGAGCTCCAGGTCTTTGCGTCCCTCTGGATTCTTCAGCCCGAAGGCGAACTGCTTGCTCTCCCATTTGGACAACATGCTGTTGCTTCCCTCCCGGGTCAGCAGGCAGCTTCCCACCATCACGGCGTGGCTCTCCTCGCCGGCATCTCCCTGCCTCGTCTCCCAGAGGTTCAAGAGGCTCTCCTTCCTCCGCTTCGGGTCCGCCAAGGCCGAGGGACTGGAAGGGCCTCCCCGGGCCGATGTCTCCTTCAAGAGGGAGTGAGGTCTGGCTTTCTCAGTCTCGTTGTCGAGCCCGAGCTCGCCGAGCAGAGCGCTGACGATGGTTTCGGCGGTTTGGCCCAGCTTCAGCGGGCAGACGGCTGAAAAGCAGGTGCTCTCCGGGATCCCAAGAGCAGGCCCTCTTCCAAAGAAGGGCTGGGCCTGCTTTTCTTGGCGGAGATGGTGGTGAGCCAGCCCCCTTTTGCTCTGAGGTCCTGCTTGGCTGAGCCCGGGAGTGGCTACGGAATCTGCGGTTTTCTTGAAAAGCTTTTCCAACACGCTTCCCTCGGGAATTGAGCTTTGCCTAGGGAGCCATTCGTTCTCCGGGAGATCCAGCTTGCGTTGGCTAAAACCTTTGTCCCGCCTGCGTCGCCCAGGAGGCCTCGAGCCGGGGGCGGCAGTGCTAAAGGATGTATATTTGTAACCCTCGGGGGAGACCTGGGCGTCCCACCCCGAGGATTTGTACACCGAAGGGAATTTGGATGGGGTCGCCTCCTGCACTTCAGCCTCTTCCTCCGAGTAGACCACCATGCCGGGCACATTGATGGGCGGGAAGGTCTCGACCCTCCGGTACTTCTTCGAGGTGGTCTTCACGCCGGGGGACGGCGCAAGATCTCGAACGAGGGCCTTGTCCCTGGCAAAGGCTCGCCCGGACATTTCCAGCTGGAGATTCTCCACCATCAGTTCCGAGGTGATCTCCGTCAGGCTTTCGTTGCAGCGATCCAGCATGACGCTGACCGTCTCGCTCAGCACCAGGCTCTCCGAAGAGCTGCTGAAGAGGGTGTTTTCCTTCTGGGCCAGCTCCCGGTCCAAGGTGCGTTTGATGATTTCCAGGATGCCGCTGACGGCGTTGTTGGCGTAGACACTCAGCTCCGCCTGGAGCATCTGCACCTGCCGGAGGGCCGTTTCCACGCACTCCCGGGTGACGGCGCCCCCTAGCTTGGAGAAGTCCAAGAAGTTGTGGGCCGATCCCAGAGTCGGCAAGGCTCCTTTCCCCGTGGATCCTTGCAGGTTGTTTTTAAAGGCCTCCATCGTGGTTTCTGCCACGTTGCCGACCTGAGCGGACAGGGAATCCAACGACCGCGTGAGCTGAGCAAAAGAGAGGCTTTCCAAGGGGAATTTAACGATCTCCAAAAAGTTGCACTTGAAATCCCGTCTAAAATGCCGGGCCACAAACGTCTCCAGCATGACCTGCACGCACTCCACCGTTTCTTTGGCGATCTTATCAATGGTGTCCATGGCGCCTTTCAGAGAAACGTTGTAAAAGGGGAATTCCGGCTGGGTAAAGCGATGTTTGTGAGTTCTCCCCGACCCTCTAAGCGTCGCCCGGTCTTTCCTTCTCGGGAAGCTGTCCTTCTCTGGGCCAGCGGGTACGCTGCAAGCCAAACATTTGTGGACGTTTTCAAATACGCTGGCCACGATGTCTCTCGCCACAGACCCAATTTCTGCCTGGGGATCGCTGTGGAAGAGGATAGGGGCTTCCGGCCTATTGAAGTCGGCGCAAAATAACCTCTCGCTGAGCTCGCCCGGAATCTTCTGAAGGATACCAACGGACGGCTCCAGGTCGCGGGTTCTCATGAAGACCTCGCTGACGATATTCTCCGCCACCTGCAGCATCCTGAGGCTTTCGTTGATGTTGGCGTCCGTCCAGGGCTGGTGCTCAAAGATTTCCCTTAAAATGCCTTCCTTCGGAAGCACTTGCCTGAGGTAGGCCAAGACGTCTTCGTAAAAAAGGCACTTGGGTTTCCCCTGGATGTCCTTCACGGTGGATTCAAAGTGGAAGTACATCTGAGTGGAAGGAAGGCCCTCCGTTCTGTCGCGGCGGGTGACGTGCAGGTCTTGGACCACAGAATGGACGAGACCGCTGGCGAGGGAAATCTGCTCGGAGGACAACGTGTTGACCCGCAGGGTCGTCCTGTGGTAATCTTCGGCTTTGAATTCATCCATGACGGTGCCCAAAACTTTTCCGACCACGTCTTTGGCATAGACCGTCAAGTCAGATTTAGATAAGTTCACCCTCATGAGGGACGTTTCTGAGTCCTCGGAGAAGGCTCGAGGCTGGCCTGGGAGTCCATCGCCAGCTTGCATGTCGCACTGAAAGGTAGTGTGCCGTTTCCGTTTCTGCCGCACGGACAATGGAAGGAATTCTTCCAGGTTGGAGGCGGCAAACAAGGCAATTTTGTTCAACACTGTTTGGACCAGCTCTTCCCCCAAGGATTGTGGCAGGGGGTGAAGCTGCGAGAGCGCCAAAGTCATGTTACGGAGGTCCGATTTCCCTGTCAGACGAGATACCTCAGTGGAGCACGGGCCTCTATCACTGCTCAGGCTGTCTACTCCTGACCCCGATTCGCTGGAGCTAAAAAGGGTGTCCGCGACGACAGTGTACATCTTGTTTAGGACGCCATCCACAATCTCACCAGCCATGCATCCGGCGCTCATCTGAGAGACTGTCTCGGCCATCCCGGGGTAGGCCGAGGACCTAGACTCGGGAACGACGAACTGGGAGTCATTCTGGAAACCAGGCCAATGGCCGAGATTGCCCACGATCCTTTGCGTCACCTGGTTGAGGACGTCCTCCACTCGGGCCACCAAGGGGGCTCCCCCTCTCTCCCCTGGTTGCCGCCTGCGAAATATCCTTTTCAGTACCCTTTTGTGAACCTCGTTTTCGGTCAGAGCCACTTGGACGGACAAGATCTTGAGGAGATCATTCACCACTTGGTTCGCAGAGGCACTGTCTTCGTACGGGAGGAGATTCTGGCAGGACAGCATCTCCCGCTCCAGGTCCTTCTGGATGATTCTCAAGATGGTGGAGGTCAGTTTTTCTGCACAGAGCCTCAAGTTGGACTGGGAGTCCTGCACAGCCAGCTTCGCCTCCTCGCGGCAGCCCCGTCCCTGGACCCGACTCTCCCCCAGATGGGCACCAAGCTGAGATTCCAGCTTCTCTTCGGCAAATGTTTCTAGGCGTAGAGAAATGTTATCCACCAGGTATTTCGCAATGCCTTCCGGGGAAAAGTCCCTCAATTCTGGAAGCTGCCGGGGGCCAGATTCGCCCTGGCTCCCAAATTTGACCCTTCGATCCGGCGCCGGCGCAAAGGGTTCAAGCGGCCTCTGGATGAGCTCAAAGAGGAGAGACTGGAGTCGGGCCGAGAGTGGGCCCTTCTTATGCAGAGCAGCGGCGAGGCCAGAACTCAGATCTTCAACGATGATGTTCACCAAGTCACTGGAAACCACAGAAATGTCCGATTCCACCACGGCAGGCGTGGGCAGGGCACGGTCATCTCCTGCCTTCAGAGCCTGCGGTTCCTTCCCCAGAGAGGTCTGGAGTTTCTCAGCCCCAGAGAGTCTGGAGGAGGAACCGCCCATCCCCAACATGATGGTGTCATAGATTTCATTTAAAAAGCTTTCCACCGTGTTCTGGATCTGAACTTGGAGGTCTCTCTTGTACGCAGCATTTTTTCTGAGAAGCTTCTCCAAGATGCTCTCTCCCCGCGAGAAGGGGCGCGGCGCTTCCTCGTTGTCGTGCTCTCGAGGAGCCACGACGGTGAAGACCATGCTGACGACGTGGCTGGCCGCGATGCTCTCCGAGAAGATCACAGGCGGGGTTGGGATTTTCTCCACTTCTTTATCCAAACTGTGCTTCAGGCTTTTCAACATCATCCGGGCCACTTCCTCTGCGTACGCTTTTAAGTTGGCGTACGACAGCGGGAGGGCGTGTTTCGACTTCTCCCGGTCCGCTGAAAGGGAGTTGCTGTACGAGCTGAAGATCTCTTCTAAACTACCTGGCAAAGAACCAGGCCGACTTGCCAGGATTCTCCGCAGCTCCTGCTGGATGGAGGAGCATAAGTCTGAACCCGCCGACGTTTTCAGGCTCTCCACCTCCAGACCTAACTGTAACTCCACTTTGGACGCGACAAAGGATTCCAGTTTTGTAATAAAAGTTTCCACCAAATCTCTGGCTAAGTCCGGTTTGGTCGGAGGGCGCTGCTCAGGTTGGCTGGCCTGGGTTGGGTCTTCTTGGGTGGTGGCAGCGGCAGGAGTGGCCTGCGTTCCCTCGGGTGGGTGTTTCTCCGACTCAAAGGTCATATCTGGGTCTTTGAAGTGGACCGTCGGGGGGCTTTTGCCTTGCTCCGCAGGCTCTTTTAGAGGCAGGATATCCGTGATCACTAGAGTAGGCGGTCTACTTTGGACGCCTTGAGGGTCCGTCTGAGTGGCCTGTGAAATCTTCTGGAAAGCGGTTCTCACCAGATCGCTGGTCAAACCAAGGATGTCGGCCTCAGAGGCTTGGGGATGCCCGCCGCATTCGGGCTGGTGTCCCTTGGGGGGTGGCTGGCCCTCTAGATCCTGTCTGCCGACGCCCACATGGGCAAGGGAGGGAGGAAGATTGCTTGCCGGAGGCCACAGCGGTCGCTCGGCCCACACACGTCGAAACATTTCGTTGACGAGATTCCGCACGAGGGGGATGATCGGAGAGCCCTCTCCCTCCAAGTCCTCCTCCAGTTTTTTCAAGGCCTGCTCCAACAGCCCCGTTGCGCCTTTGGTCCCTGAAGCCGGGTCAATGGTTTGCTCTCCTTCAAGGGAACAGAAGATGGCCTCCTGGACAAAATTTTCCAAACAGCTTTCCATTTTTTCCGCACGGTCCGGTTCGGTCTTCCCATCATGGTCCAGAAATCCGTCTTGTCCTGGACAGGCCGATTTGGGACGAGGTCTGCTCCTCGGTTGCGACTCGTGATGACCGAAACTTTCGTAGCAAACCTCCTCCTCCTCTCCTGTAACCAAGACTTTTCGCTCCTTGGTGACTGAGGAATACTTTTCGCCTTGGCTTTCTTTCTCTTTCTCCTCCGATTCTGCTTCTGGGTCAACCACCATTCCGGGAACATTGACAGGAGGAAACGGTCTTTTCATCATCATCTCGGCGGTAAAGAGCGTGGTGGTCGTCACTGTGGTCCCTTTGCTCTCAGGAGCCACCGGGCTTTCGGGACGATGAACCTCTCCGGGAGTTTTGGCACTCGCCCTGCTTTTTGCCGCGGGATAAATGCCCTGGAGCTTTTCGGTGCTTAAACTATTGAAGACCTCATTAATCAGTTGGAGGAGAATCGAGCTTTCCCGGGCCACGGGTGTCCCCTCCTGGCCCAGCCACCTCTGGAGGTAACTTAGGATGCTGGTGACCATTTCTTCTACGTATTGAAGGATGTTCGTCTCAGAGGAAGCCATGGTTTTGGAAACAATCTTGCGGACCGTGTCCTTGACAATGGCGGTGGCGGCTTCGGACTCGACAGAATGGGGTGGAGCCATGGCGTAAATCTGCTCCAGAGGAACCCCAATGGCTTTGATTTGCGCAAAGAGCTCAAACTGGGAGACTTTGGTTTGGCTCGAAAGAGCAAACGCTTTCAGTTTGTCAAGAATCAGCTGGATGATCTCGTCAGCTACTCCACACAGGGATTCGAGGGAGAGGGGCATCCGGTCCTTCCAGAAGGCGGGGTCTGGGAGGGTGTGTCTCCCGGCAGCCATGACGCACATGGCCTTGCATTCGGCAGCAAAGTCGTCCTTGGACACCGTCTCCGTGTACACCTTCTGAGCCACCGACTGAAGTTTGCTCAGCACGCTTTCCACAAGGTCACTGGCCACGAAACTGGCAATCCTGGAGACGGATCCCGTGGCTGGCGGGCCGGAAGGAGAGCTGCCTAAAAGGTTCTCCGAGATGGATTCCAGAAGGATCTCCAGAGAAAGGGAGACAGAGCAAGCAGAGCAGCCCAGGTCGCCTAAGATCTGTTTGAAAATGTCGTCAAGAACAGTAGAGGTCATTTGGGTCAGGGGAAGCTTCAGGTCAGCGAAAATGCTCTCCACATCCTTGAGGTGGATGGCTTGCCTTTGGTCCGAGCCATGAAGGGGCTTGTGTTCTCCCTCAGATAAGGGCACTTGATCCATGTCGGTGGTAGTAGTAGTGGTGGCAGCGGCAGTGGTGGTGGTGGTGGTGGTGGTGGCAGCATCGGAGTCCATTTTGGAAAAGAGCCCTCTCGGCCAGGTGGACTTGTGTTTGCTGTGGTAAGAAGCCACAAGAGGCTTCTTGGGGGCCTCAGTGGCCCCCTTTTGCGTTTGGGCGAGCTGCGTGTCCGATTTGGCACTCTTCATGCTGGTGGTGGTGGTGGTGGACAGGAGCCCAGTGTGCTTGGAGGGAGTCCACAAGATGGCTGCCTTCCCCCTCTTGAACTTCCCTACGAAGAAGTCGCTGTCCAAAGAGATGTGGGTGCTCTTGGTAAAGGAGGTGAAGGACGACTTGGAGGAGAGGAGGGACGGGGGCTTCCCTCCGGCCACATGGAATTCCCTGGCTGAGCTGTCCGAGGGTTTGATGGTGGTGTCGGTGAAGCTGACCTTCCTGGCAGAGGCACAAGGGATGGATCCATAGGCCTCGTAGAAGTCCTCGTTGCAGGTGCTGCAGGTGCTGGAGTTGTCCGAAGACAAGATGGACTCCTCTGAGATGGTGTACACACGCGTCCTGACCCGCTCCTCAAACTTGGTCAGGGCTGGGTAGAGGATGCTGGTGACGGCCGACACGACCCATGTCATGATATTCTGGATGATGCTGTTGAGCTCTGAGGCAGAGACCTATTTGTGGATGGAATGAGAGGTCGCAGAGGTGGGAGAGAGAGGAAGATGGGTGTTACTTCAGTAGCAACTGACACACACGCGCGCACACACACCTCATGCAAATATGCAGAGCCAAGGGGGTCCATTTCTCCCCCCTCCCCCCGGTGCCAAAACACACCGAATGTAGACTCCTCGTGACTATTTTTAAGGGCCCAAAACTCACAGGGCCTTCTCTGTGGCTGCTCCCTGACTTTGGATTTCCCGCCCACAGGAAGCCGGGCATTGCATTAAAAGATTTAAGATGCCTTGGGTCCTTTTAAGGAAGAAACTTACAATTTTTCTACAATTCATCTTATTCTCATGTGTTGGTACATTTTTAATGTTTATATGCGAGTCATTTAAATTCCTTTTTTTAATTTTAATTTTACTACGTTGTAATTTTTCCCTGTTGAGTATGTATGTACTGTTGTTGTAAACCTCCCAGGGTGACCTTGGTGGCCAGATAAGCGGCCCAGAAGCCTATTAAATCAATCAATAAAATAAAGGTGAGGTAAAAGCTATTTTAAATAAATGAATGAATTAAAACCTCTCTGGATCAAGCCAGCAGAGAGGTCAATGGGGTGGGGAGTGGGGGGAGCAGTGAGGCTGGAGGAAGGAATTTTTTGACCCTTTCCTTTATACTGTTTTCCAGATCTCGATTGCCACCCTGTCTCTGACAAGATGCTTTTGGTTCTGCCGGAGGAGAAAACACATCCATGGCTTCTCTGCCCTTTAGCTGGGGGGGGGGATAGGAAATGGGGTCAGGAGGGCGCTTTCAGCTGAGGAAATGGATCTGGACCTTACGGCTTCTCCCAAATCAAGCACTGTGTGATTCAGCTTCTGGGTTGACATAACTGGATCCATTTTGCCATTACAGAGGCAACAGCTTCTTCTGGTGGCAAAGGCCTGAGTTTCTCTGCAACAGCAGACAAGATGTCAGCACACTAGCCCTTCCCTCCTCATTATTCCTTAGTTAAGCTTGCCAATAATACGGTCCCAGGAGGAAGTTCGTTGCATGTTGATGTCGGCATGTTGATGTCCTCAAGCGGGTGCAGAGGAGAGCGACCAGGAGGGTTGAGGGTCTGGAGGAAATGTCTTATGAGGAACGGCTTAGGGAACTGGGAATGTTTAGCCTCTCTAAAAGAAGGCTGAGGGGGGATATGATAGCTATGTTTAAATATTTGAAAGGATGCCATATTGAAGAGGGAACAGGTTTGTTTTCCATGGCTTCAGAGACTAGGACTCGGGGCAATGGTTTCAAACTAGAGGAAAAGAGATTCCATTTGAACATTAGGAAGAACTTCATGACAGTTAGAGCTATTCGGCAGTGGAATATGCTGCCACGGAGGGTGGTGGAGTCTCTTTCTTTGGTGATTTTTAAGCAGAGGCTGGATGGCCATCTGTCGGAAATATTGTGAAGGCGTTCCTGCATGGCAGGGGGTTGGACTACATGGCCCTTGAGGTCTCTTCCAACTCTATGATTCTATGATTCTATGGTTGCAGTCACGTGGTCTTCTTGCGGTTCTGTCCCTGTTCCTGTGTACGCACGGGCATGATGGATGACTGTTACCGCACGTCCTCGTTCCATGATGAGATGTGAAAGTCCATGCCTTTGTGCTCCGTTTTTTTCCCTGACCCAACCTTTCGCTTTTCGATGTTTCGATTCCCCGAAGCCTTGCCTTCAATCCGTTACGGAGCTAATTTTGAGGCATTTGTCTTTTAATCTCTATGCACTGCGTTGCTGACTCCATAGGGAATGTACTGGCGAATGGCACTTCGCACTCCTGCCACTAGATGGAGAATGGCATGTTGCGGGAGGAGACTGACCTCACAGACTCTCGTATCGGAATGAGAAGTGTGATGAGCAGATTCCCGAGGCCAGGGAGGGGAATCTCTCATCCTGCTTAAATCGCAGTTCGGGGGCGTGGTCGGGACGAACTCCCCTCGTCCCACAATGGACGTGCGGTTAGATTACTTCGTACCGGTTCCAAGTGAGACCGCAAACAGCGATGAGATGGACATGAAGTATCAATGTAAGAGATCTCTTTGTCTTCTCCTATTACTTAGTTAAGTTTGCCAAAGCTAATTAGAGCACAAAGGCAATTAGAGCTATATCTCTTATCACTAAGCTAAAGCTTACCAATTAGAGCAATGCACATAGGTATACCAATACACGTAGAAATGCATAATAATTTAGACCTCCCATGCAACGTCTCTTTAACTAGATTTGGGGAATGGCTTGCTGCGCCACAAAGAAATGATGCAATCAGCTATGCTAATCAGTTATGCTAGAGTAATTAATAAAAAGGAGGCTCTTCAGAGGGAGGGAGGCTCCGCTGGTTTGGACGTGTGTGTGTGTGTATTCTTCAAAGCGCTTTCCCATTACTCCAGTATCAGGGCTATTCCAGTATCCAGCTGCCCTGGTTAATGCTACAAAGCAGATCCGCTCGGTGAGCAGCTGAAAGGTGAGCCGATGTGCTGAGGTAAATTTCACAAACACAGTGGGCATAGGAAACTAGGTTCAGGCCCCTCCATTTTGCCAGCAGATCTTTATCTGGGCCTAAACGGAATGGGCTCAAAAAAAGAAAAAAGAAAAGAAAAGAAAAGAAAAGCACAAGAGCAAGAGCAATAAGAGCAATCCCTAGGGCAACCTACTTTCCCCCGTAGACTCTCGCGAAGCGCTGAGTGGTCTCTGGAAAAAAAAGAGAGAGAGGAGAGAAGAAAGGCAAACACATCAGCGGAGGGGTTCCAGCAGGCCGGCATCCTCCTACCATGTGCAGGGCTGCTGGGCCCCTCAAAGGTTGCAAGGGGAGCCCAGGGGGAAGCAGCCACCCAGGAGCATCTCAGCTGTAGGCTAAGCCCGGGGGTGGGGGTGGCAGGGTGTGAAATGGCAGCAGGCTTCCTCAGCCCAACAGTGTCCAAAGAGGCAACCCCCCCCGAGAGCACCGCCCCAGCGGGGACCCTCCCTCTGATCCGCAGAAGACCTGAGTGCCTTGAGAAGAGGTGGGAGACCTCCATGGGTCTCGGCTGGACCATATTCCACAGGCAGGGGAAGGTGGCCAAGGGGGAGGGTGTCAGAGATCTCACATGTTCAATATCTAGGTCTGCATCATTATCTACTGTAGCATCTACAGTAGAAATGTGTAACTCGGAAGAGGTCTTACAGAGGTGGGTGTCTCTCAAGAAAGCCTAGCATCAATAGGCACTGCCCCGCCCCCTCGTTTGCATAGCTCCACCCTAGGTTCTCTTGGGACAACCTTGCTCCAACATGGCCACACCTCCTCATTTGCATAGCCCCACCCTGGGTTCTCTTTCTTGAATCACGTCAAAAGGCCTTCCTCTCTGTGTGCTGTGATTCCCAAACCTTTCCGGGCACTTACGAACATACCTGTCAAGTGTGCCGTATTCACTGGGAAATCTCGTTATTAACCCCTATTTCCCACCTTCTTCCCGGATATATTATTTTCCCAGAAATGTCCCTGATTATATCATTTTTTAAAAATCCTTGGAATGTCATGTCCAGGGCCATGTTGGGGACAGCTATTGAACATGCTTGAAGTATTGGGCATGCTCAATAGGTGGTAGGGGCGAGGATACTGGGACCACCATCCCTTATTTTCAAATCCAAAACTTGACAGGTATGCTTACGAATTGGACAGAAGCCGCTGGAGGTACGCAGAGTAGGAAGATTCTGAGTCCTCATTGTCTTGCGAGGCCGAGGCCCTGTGCTCTGGAAGAAGAGAATGGGTGCCGTGGCTGTCAATGGGTGGGTGGTGCTGCCGTTTCACTTCCAGATCTGCTTATTCAAACAGGGGTTGCGGCAAGAGAGAAGCCCTGGGCAGGCAGCAGACTGAGGCCAAGCTCACTCCTTTGCCCAGGAGAGGCTCCATCTCTCTCTTCCCAGGAGAGACCCAAGAGGGTAGCTCAGCCCTCTCTGGGATCCTGTAGTGCTTCCCCTGCACTGGTCTGTATAACAACTGGCTGGTCTTGACGAGGACTACCCCACTGGAGCAAGTAGAGGTCCCCCTTTGTCCCGGCATGGGAGAAGCCCTAGAGTGCTTGCAGGCAATCCTAAAGCATTCCAGATCCCTTTTTGTGGCGTGCTGGGAGATTATTATATAGCCCAAGAAAGACAAAAAAAGTGGGTCCTAGACAGAATCAACCCTGAACTCTCTCAGGAGGCAAACATAGTCAAACGGATGCCATCCTACATGTGGGGGGGGCATCCTGAGAAGGCAGGATTCCCTGGAGAAAACCATCATGCAAGTAAATGTGGAAGGGAGCAGGAAACGAGGAAGACCCGAGTACAAGACGGACGGACTCCCTAAAGGAAAGCACAGGCTGGAGTTTGAAAGAGCCAGGCAGGCCTGCTGAGGGACAGGACATTTTGGAGATTGCTCCATACACGGGGTCACCATGAGTCGGAAACCACTTGATGGCCTGTTAGTAGCAACAAACTTCCTTCAGGCCAAGAGGACACCTAAGCCATTCTCCTGGGAGGGTTAAAGGACCAAGGCAAAGCTCCAAGAGATGGGTTTGGTTGCATTCTTGGGCTGCTGAAAGGGGCCATCCTTCAGCTGCTCAATCCCGGCCATGGGGTCCATTTTGTGGCCGTGGGACCAGGCCCCAAACCACTCCGATCCCCGTGTCCACCCCGCCCACAGCTGGCTCCGCCCTCCTCCTCCTCCTCACCTCTCTTGTGCTTATCCACTCGCCTCTTCTTACTCGGGCCTCTCTCTTTAAGCAGACTTTCCGGCTCGCACTGGGAAAACTAAAGAAAGCGACGTGGCGTTTTTAAGGACGCGCCCGGAGGGCGCCGGATGAAGTGGCTTCCATATTCGCGCTAGGCCAGTCCAAGAAGCAGCCCAGAGCCTAAGCCACCGGGTTGCCACAACGATGACCACCAGCACCCACCCCCGTCAGAAGCCACACAGGCTGACTCCACCAATTCCACTCAGCCAACGATTTCTCCCTCCCGCCGCTGGGGGTGGCTTTCAGGCTCGTACCATTAGGGTCGCTCTCTTCTTGTGTTTCATTTTGCCCGGGCCCTCGCTGAACGTGTGATGGGAGACAGCGGAAGACATGGTCATTTTGGCGGAAGTCTTGGGCGGAGTCCGACTGGGCTGGTTTGCTCCTGGAATGAAATTGGAAGGAAGGTGTGCCTAAATGGGCCTGGGAATTTAATCCATTGATTTAGAACAGGGGTCCTCAACCTAAGGCCCCGGGGCCGGATGCGGCCCCCCAAGGTCCTGAATCCGGCCCCTGGGACCAACTGCAACCCCCTCACCTACCCCTTGGTTTGTGAGCAAGCCAGCCTCTGCAACTGCTTTTGGACTGTGATCCGGCCCCCAGTGGTGTCTGGGTGGTGGTGGACCGGTCCGATATTTGAAAACTTTGAGGACCCCTGATTTAGAACATGTTTTTTTTAAATTCTGCCACTGCCACATCAGCAACCCCAGTCTGCTTTCCAATCCTAGTCACAGGAATGCTTCCACGCCAGAGGCCCTTTCCTGCTATTGCAGTTAACTGTAAGTAGAATTAAATGGAGCACTCACACAGCACTAAACATAGTATTTCTGCTGTCTGGCCTTTGCCCCATGCCTCCACAGACACACACACACAAAATATCCCCCAGCAATTCTGCAGCCCATACTCCTTAAGCCAGTTCCATGAAGAAGAGGTCCCTTGTAATGTTAATTACAAGCTTCCTGATCCAGATCACTCCTGTTCAACCTCTCTGGCAGCCCAGTGGCGAAAGGAGACTGCCAATGACCTCTCATTATTTTTGCCCTCTTGTGAAGGACAGTAGATGTGGTGTGTGTGTGTGTGTGTGTGTGTGTGTGTGAAATGTGTTTGTGGTCATTCCTTAAGACAGTGATAGTGAACCTATGACACGGGTGCCAAAGGTGGCACTCGGAGCCCTTCCTGTGGGCACCCGACATTGCCCCTTCACAGCCACCTGTACACAGGTTAAAATTACTGTATTGGGACATTGCAAAAAAAAATTAGTGGGTTTTGAATTGCAGTTTGGGCGCTTGGCCTCTAAAAGGTTCGCCATCACTGCCTTAAGATATACAGTGGTACCCCGACTTAAGACCAGCTCAACTTAAGAGCAATTCGACTTAAGAGCGGAAAACTGTTGCCATTTGCTGCCTTACAAATTTTAGATATGGTGTGCTCGACTTACATTTTTTAAAAAAATATATATTTTTTAATTTAGTTTTTCAATTTTTTTAGATAAGTACCGCGACTTAAGAGTAGTTCGACTTAAGAGTATGCATTCGGATCGGATTATATTCGTGAGTCGAGGTACCACTGTATATATATTTTTTTCTGGTTTTCAGTGCATATTTGTGCTCCTGAGTCATCTGAATGAAAGAGGGAGGTGCCTATTATGTCTGGGTCAAGGCATGGAAGACACTCAACTGAGAAGACCCATTTTTGTAGGGGAAGGTCAGACGTTTAGAAAGAACCCACATTCAGAATTTATTTCCCTGTGTAGTTTGCTGTTCCTACCAGGTGGGGCCCCATTGAGAGGCCGAGGGCTGTGTTTGTATTTGGTGCCACTGATTTTGTTCCACGTTCATTTCTTGAAAATACACGCACACCCTCCACTATTCTCTTTTTAAATAGACCCAAGGCAGCTTGCATCATTAAAAGACAGCATTTCTAGAAGAGAACTGAATATTAAAAGGCTGCTGACATCGCTAAAAGAAATATTACGGCTAAAAATGAGGTACAGTGGTACCTTGTATAAAGGAATTAATTTGTTCCAAATGAAATTCTGTGGGGAAAAATTTCCTTTGGAGAAATTTCCCATAGGAATGCATTGAAAACGGCTTAATCCCTAATCGCGACCGTTTTTCTGTGGTACGGATTCGCCCCCGTAGGCGATCCTCTTAAGCGATTTCCCCCTATCTCTGGAATTTTTTTCCTTAAGTAGATTTTCAGTTAAACACACTGCTTGTTTATACGAGGGTCTACTGTATATAAATATTAAAAGGGAAGAAACACAGGCCACTCAGAGAAATGGTCAACAAGAGAAATGCTATAATAGCATGTGGTAAGCAGTAAAGCACAAGCATCCATGGAAAAAAACCTCACTTTAGGCAAGCAGTCATTAAGGCGGTTACTTCACGTCCTTCTTTGTTCCACAACTAGTTTTGTACCGTGACAGAGTTGGTCGCGATAACATGGTTTTGTCCCTGTTTTAGTGTTCCCATGGTCGTGATAACTTGTCTCGTGACAAGTATTACCTCACGGTCTCGTACCGTGACAAACACTGAATTTGTCTAGCTTATTTTTTCCTTTTTTTGGGGGGGGGACATAAAAAATGCTTTTTCGATATTTCGATTTACTAATATTCTGGTTTTCATATGCCAATGCGGCAGCATTGATAATGTATTTTTCCTTATACAGTGGACCCCTGTATAACCAACGGTTTGTATAACATAAAATCTGTACAACATAAAAAATTCTGGAGATAGGGGAAATTTGCTTAACAGAATCAATCGCCTATGGGGAGAATCTGCACAACATAAAAATAGTCACGATTAGGTATTACTCCATTTTCAATGCATTCCTATGGAAATTTGTATAAAGGAAAATTTGCTTAACAGATTTTCATTTGGAACAAATTAATTCCTTTATACAAAGTAGCACTGTACAGTACATTTGAGTTGCATGGTTTTCTGTAGGGAAATTAATGACATATGTCGCTTCACCCACTAACCACTAGATGGACACAAGGAAAAAAAACCCAGGAAGCCAGGATTGTGCAGGCTAAATACCATTTGTACCAATACAGTTGTTACTTCACGTCCTCTTAACCGGGACAAGAAGCGGAACAGAAGAGGGATAAGAGAAAACCCAACTCCAGCGCTAGGTACAGATTTGTCTCGTTTAGCACCTGTTCTGGGGGCGTGGTCGAGACAAATTTCAGTTGTTGCGAGACAGACGTGAAGTAACTTTTTTTTGGTACCGCTCCTAAATGCAACAACTACAGAGACAAAACGAACGTGAAGTAACCGCCTAAGAGAAAGCTTGCAAGGAAATCGGCCTTTGCCGGCTTGCAGAAGGACAGCAAAGATGGGGGTCAGCCTGGCCTCCGGTGGGAGGAAGTTCCAGAGTCCAAGAGTCGCCACAGAGAAGACCCTTCCCCACATTCCCCAACAGGTCAGACATCTTCCTGTACAATTTCAGGCTAAGACCCAGAGCAGATCCAACCCAACCACCCCCAAGGAAGTCAGATTCCCCTGCCTCGGCTGAAGGAGACTCACCGGCAGTCGGGGAGAAAGGCAACTTGTTGTTCCTCCCACCGGCCCCGGGTTTGCTGCTCCCGCTCGAGTCAGAGCCGCCAGTTCCTTTCCCGTTGCTGGTGACGCATCCGGCTGAACAACAGCACTTGCCGTTGTGACTGCAGCATCCGCCTGAACCGCTGCAGCAGGTCTTGCTTCCGCACCCGGCCGAGCCGCTGCAGCAGGTCTTGCTCCCACACCCGGCTGAACCACTACACGACTTGGTGCTCCCACACCCAGCGGATCCACAACACGACTTGGAGCTCCCACACCCGCCCAAACCACAGCAGGACTTCTTGCTCCCGCACCCGCCGGAACCGCAGCAGGACTT
>JAHTLZ010000177.1:71931-83624 GCA_023846285.1 Phrynocephalus versicolor
GTTGTTGTTGTTGTTGTTGTTGTTGTTGTTGTTGTTGTTGTTGTTGTTAAAAATGTCAAACATAGTCAATTATAAAAACACTGACTGGTAATATATAATGGATGCAAGCTTTAACCTAAAACCATATGGCCAGATGGGTGGGGTATTAATCATCAGCATCAGTTATATATTTTACTTTTTAAACAAAATTATTGTTATGCAAAACAATAGTCAACAAAAATTATAAGAACAGTAACTTGTATTATTTAACAGATACAAGTTTTAACCTAAAACCTAAGCATCTATTAAATGTTATTATTATTATTATTCTAAAATTATTCTTATTACTGTATTATTCAAAATTGTGCAACACAGTCAACCAAAATTATAAAAACAATGACTAGTATTATATAACAGATAGACATTTTAATTACAAATAATAAGTATCTGTTAAATAGCCACACAGTATGCTTTTCCTAATATTGCCACGTTTTGGTCCATCAAGATTATAAAAATACAGTGGTACCTCTTAAGACAAATGCCTTGTAAGACAACAAACTCATAGGAAGAATTTTTCCCCCCAATAATAGGCATGCTTCACATGACAAAAAATTCCCTATGGGATGCTTCACAAGACAAAAAAACTGTTCTGCATATACCCAGGAGGGGGGAAATGGTTATTTTTGTCTTTAATCAAGCATCCAGAACAATCTGTTCCAATGCATTCCTATGGAAAACCACATTTTGTAAGACAAAATTTTCATAAAACGAAGCGAACCATAGCCTCTGGAATGGATTAATCTATTTTTAATGCATTCCTTTGGGAAACTGTGTTTCATATGACAAAATTTTCTTAAAACAAATTGACCCTTAGAATGAATTAAATTTGTTTTTAGAGGTACCCCTTGTATTGACTGGTTGTTATCTGGAAGTTGAGTCATGGCAACTGGACTTCTTTTCTTGAGAGATCGAAATGTATCACTACTCATCCAAGCAACTTTATTCAGACTGATGAAGCTGCTTGGATGAGAAGCAAAATGTTTCAATCTCTCAAGAAACAAAGTCCAGTTGCCATGACTCAACTTCCGGATAACTTCTTCTGGATGACTGAGAATCTTCACAGACATTGACTGGTTGTTGTTAAAAACAGCACTGTTGATAAACGTTCAACATCGGGCTGCCTTGCAGTCCTCCTCCTGTCAAGTGGTTTCTAACTTCAACAATCTTATGTATTGGTTTCGGCCAAACCAACCCTGAGCTGTCTTAAGAGTGACATAGCGCTGTGCTGCTGGCTTTTTGGAAATGGGACATTATTTTTCTTTGCTCTGAGGAACAGAGATGCTGAAACCGATCCACCTACTTTGTTTTTGTCGGTGATTTGGCCGGCTTTCTTCAGCCTCCGCAGGTTGTCCTTGCGCTTGTAATAGGCTCGCAAGTGCGGGTCGTGGAGGCTTTTGTATCTGGGCGCCATGACTTTGCAGTAGGGGTCGCTCAGGTCAAAAGTGGCAGACGGCTGGTAGAGCTGAAAGAGACACACGAGAGGTGGAGAGAATCCTGGGCGTGAAGCTATGGTAGGCCTCCCCCAGAGAAACACTACCGGAGGCCTACGGCTGAGCTTCTGAGGTATTTTTATTTATTCGGAACAAATCTTCTCCGAATATGCAAATGACATCATGCTGCACTCTCTACTCACACACATTGAACTCAGGGTGCTCGATAGCTCAGTGGTTTAAGCCAAGGCATCTGGCTACAGAGCCAAAGGCTGAGAGTTCAATTCCCCACTGGGCTTCCTGGAGAGGAACTGGACTGTATGGTCCTCAAGGTCCTTTTCAGCTCTGAGGAGCAAAGGTTCTCAAAGGACTACAAGGAATGGAGACCCTTTTAATAAAGGATGTTTAATAAATCAAACATCCTGCCCCACCTCTGCTTCTCAAGTCACCTCTCCAGCAACTTTTCTCGTTGAAATCTACATGGCGGGGTTGTGAGCCACATCGTTGCACAGTGTGTGGAATATCCCTCTGAATGCCTTCCTGCCTCCATGGTTTTGTTCCTTCTCAAACCCACTCTGTGTGTCTGATGAAGTGGACTTGTCCATGAAAGCTCACATTAAAAAAAAATCAAGGTAGTCTTGCAGGTGTCACCAGGTTTTTGTCTTCTAAAATTATTTTTATTTTAATATTGTTTTCAGCTAGAATGCCTGGCTACCCTTTCTACACTTTCCTTCTATTTGAGGTACGTTGGTGACATTTTAAACAAAACAAATCTTAACCCACAGGAAGGAAGCCCTGGAGAAATACCACTGGGATTTGAATAACCCATCCAAACCTCTCTCTCTGCCTGGACCAATCCACACAACAGGTGCATGTTCCACACCGCACTGTCACAACATGGACATATTA
Source organism: Phrynocephalus versicolor (assembly GCA_023846285.1). Lineage (NCBI taxonomy): Eukaryota > Metazoa > Chordata > Lepidosauria > Squamata > Agamidae > Phrynocephalus > Phrynocephalus versicolor. The sequence continues at coordinate 74,310 of JAHTLZ010000177.1, forward strand.
ACGCTAAGCTGTACCAAAAAAACACCAATCAACATGCCTACTTGTATGCTTTTTATTATGCTTAACGTATTTAAATTACATTTTAATGCAAGCGGAATTTATTTTGCTGTTCTTGCTTTTACAGTATACTGGTTATGCTTTGTTGTTGTTTAACATATGTTAAGAACCACGCAGAGTGGCCATTGCTGCCAGATGGCAGTATAAATTTATGATTAGTAAATACATACAGTAATATATTGGTTTATGTGCATAAATCGTTGAGGAAATACGATTCTAATCCAGAATACATGTAACCAAAACAAATTTCCCCACAACAAATAATGGAAATAATAATGAAAATAATCACCCCCTTCCCTACTGCAGCCACCACTGTTGTGCCCTTGCCAGGGTGATGGTGGTGGCAGCAGTGGCAAGGGGGTGACAGATGCACAGGCCAAAACTGAAAAATGATTTTCTTTTGTTTCAGTTGACAAGTAATGTCTTGCAAAACAAGTACCTCCAGTGCACATTTTGTAAAACAAGCACCTCCAGTGCCATCACCCCCTTGGAGGCCCCACCGCCACCCCCTCACTGCTGCTGTCACCCCCTCGTCAGCAAGGGGGTGAAGGAAGAGTGGGCCAGGGGCCTCTGGCCGTATCCTTGACGGAGGTGCCAGCAGCAGCGGGAACGGGGGGGGACTTTCCTTCCGCATCTTTCCTCCTAACCTAGCTCACCTCTTCCTCCTCCTCCTCGTCACTGTTGCTGCCGCCACCGCCATCTTAGGGGCCTGCTTAGGAGTCCATGGTGGCAGCAGTGGGAGCGACAGTGAGGAGGAGGAGGAGGAGGAGGAGGAGGAGGAGGAGGAGGAGGAGGAAAGCCAGGCCAGAAGGAAGGAGGAAGGAAGGAGAGGGACCCCCTCCCGTTGACACATCCTCCCAGGATACGGGGAGAGGCCCCTGGCCCACGCTGCTTTCACCCCCTCGCTGACGAAGGGGTGACAGCAGTAGTGAGGGGGTGCCGGCGGGGGCGCCAAGGGGAGGACGGCAAAACGCGCACTGGAGGTGCGTGTTTTGCAAGACATTACTCGCCAGCTGAAACCAACGTTTTCATAACATTTTGCTTGTCTTGCGAAATACTCGTAAACCAAGGCACTTGTAAACTGAGGTATTACTGTAAACAAATGCCTCCAGCTTCTACCCTGAGCACACCACACAATCTATCCCCGACAACCAAGCCTTCAGGTTCAATCGTTACCTGCTCCAATCCACAAAACGCTCTCACCTTTTCTCCCAAATTGGTCGTGTAGAACATGGTGTTGGAGCCTGGCAGGAACGGGATCTTGGCGAAAAGCGGCATGTCCAGGATCTGGTTGGGTCCCACCACCGGCATCTGTTTCCCAGGGCCCAGCTGGAAGACAGGAGACACCCCCAAACAGAGGTGAGGAAGAAGAGGCTGGTGGGGTGTCTTTGTTTTGGGTGGGTGGGGGGAGTTGGCCAGTCTACTTGTGCCAAGATCCATGAATGGTTCCCGTTTGTTTGCTCAAGGAATGCTTTCAAGGTTTCGACAAGATTTCTACTAGCTGGCTGGATAGCTCAGTGGTTTAATTCTCTGGCTGTGGAGACACAGGGCTAGGAGTTCAATTCCCCCATGGTGCCTCCTTGTGAGCAGAGCCAGCCTGGGTGCCCTTTCGCAAGCCACACACAGACCCCAGAAGAAGGGAGTGGGAAACCACTGGAATCTCCTCTATCCCTATACTAGGGCTGTCCAACTTTGAACAGGCTGAGGTCTACTTTTTCCGGGCGAAAGTGCCTGAGGGCTACCGTACTACACTAAAGCCTCTACTTACGAATTTTATCTGTTCTGAGCATATGCTCATAAGTAAAAAAAAAAATTGCAAGTAGAGCAACGGTTTCCCATAGGAACACATTGAAAATCAATTAATTTTTTCTGGAGGGAACAAATTTCAATGCATTTCAATGCTGACCATGCATGCAAAGACACGCCGATCATCTGGCTGGTAGGAAGAGCAGGGGACTGTGCCATGGCCCTTGAACTGCCCCGCTTGGCTGAGACAGTGGGCTGGCAGACCCAGAGCTTTGCTGTGCCAGTGGTGGTCCTTGGGGTGGGGAAGGTAGAGGTGGAGAACTTATCCCCTCGCATTTTTTTACTGATGGCTGGCGGGCTACTTTTGAACCCTTCAGGGGTTACAGGTAGCCCCCAATCTACCTGCTGGGCAGGCCTGCCCTATACAATTGACTTGAACACACACAACAGTTTAATCCAATATATTCCTCACCCTGTTCCCCTCCCCTGCCTTCAGGATGTGTTAATAATATTTCCTACCATTTGGGTTCCCCCCCCCCCGAGGGACAACCGTTTTGATCAGTTTTGGCCCACTGAACACAAAATCAGGATTGTGGTACCCCAAATATATATGTCGGCTAATTTTACTGCCACACCAGATTAGAGCTCTTGGTTCTGTGAACTATTTATGGCAAACTCGCCCCATTGTTCTTCCCAAGAGCTTGGGGCAGATGGCATCATCCATCTTCCATGTCTGTGGGGTCCCTTGATGCCCACGTTCTCCAGCTACCTTAGACTTCCCCGAGTCTTCATCTTTCAGTGGTGGGCAAAGCCTGCTTCTTTATTTCCCCCTCTTTTCACACTTTAAAGGTACCCAGTTAGATGTGGGTGTGAGTCATAGAATCATAGAGTTGGAAGAGATCTCGAGGGCCATCTAGTCCAACCCCCTGCCATGCAGGAACCCCATCACACTATTTCCGACAGATGGCCATCCAGCCTCTGCTTAAAAACCTCCAAAGGAGGAGACTCCACCACCCTCCTTTGTGGCAGCATATTCCACTGCCAAACAGTTCTAACTGTCATGAAGTTCTTCCTAATGTTCAAATGGAATCTCTTTTCCTGTAGTTTGAAACCACTGCCCTGAGTCCTAGTCTCTGAAGACATGGAAAACAAACCTGTTCCCTCTTCAGTCGCATTCATTAGGCTCCAGCTTTCTTTTCTCCATTATTTAAATAAAATACATCAATCTACTTAATAATAAAGAGGAGATCTTATATTCTATCTATCTATCTATCTATCTATCTATCTATCTATCTATCTATCTATCTATCTATCTATCTATCTATCTATCTATCTATCTATCTATCTATTAGGACTCTTCTTTAAGTAGCTTGAGGTATGTTAAATAATGGAGCAAAGAAAGCTAGAGCCCAAAGAATGCATACTCACACCCACATCTAACTGGTTACCCTTAAGGCAGGGGTGTCCAAACTTTTTGCAAGGAGGGCCAGATTTGGCGAGGTGAAAATGTGTGGGGGCTGACCATTCAGCCACATTTGGCCCCCAGGCCGGACTTTGGACAAGCCTCTGTAACATGCAAGGAGGCGTGGAGGATGCTGCAGCAATGGAGCTGGGGGCAGGTAGGTTGGGCAGGTGGCTGGGGGACGCACAGAGGCAGGGAGGGCAGGCAAACCGTAAAACTGCAAGCTGACCTCTCCATCCGGTATGGGGAGGGGCCAGCTGGCAGGGATGTGTGACAGGCTGAGCCGGCGAGGAGAAGAGCCCGGGGGCCGCTTGAAATTTGAAACCGGGCCACATTTGGGCCCCCGGGCCTGACTTTGGACATGCCTGCCTTAAGGCTTAAAGTGTGAAAACTCTCTCTCTGTATAGAGAGAGTTAGCTAAAATATATCCTAAGTTGTTTAGCTACTTGAAGAATTAAATAACAAGACTGAATATACTGTTGAGATTAGATAGGCTATATCTTTTGTATTAGAAAGTAGATGTAAGGAAAGATAGATAGATAGAACAGGGATGAGATAATAAGGAAAATGAGTATGAAAGTATGTTCCTTTAAGTTGGGAAAGGAGATATGAATTATACTAGGCTGAAATGCTGGGGAAAATTGTGATTGAATCTGTTAGACAACAGGAGACAAGCAACACATTTGGTTTAATTTGTTTAATGTAGAAAATAAATTAAGAACATAAGAAGAGCCATGCTGGATCAGGCCAAAGGCCCATCTAGTCCAGCTTCCTGTATCTCACAGTGGTCCCACCAGATGCGTTTAGGAGCGCATGAGACTAGATATGTCTCCTGATACCACTCCCCTGCATCTGGCCCTTGAAGTACCCCAGTTTTAAGCCTGGAGATTACACATCTCCATCATGGTTTGTAACCTGTGATGGACTTTTCCTCCAGGAATCTGTCCAATCCCCTTTTGAAGGCATCCAGGCCAGATGCCATCACCACATCCTGTGGCAGGGAGTTCCATAGACTAACAATGCGCTGGGTGAAAAAATATTTTCTTTTGTCTGTTCTTACTCTCCCAGCCCTCAATTTGAGTGGATGTCCCCTAGTTCTGGTATTTTGGGAGAGGGAGAAGAGATTCCCTCTATCCACTTGACTCATGCCCTGCATTATTTTGTATGTTTCAATCATATCCCCCCTCAGGCGCCTTTTTTCCAGACTAAAGAGCCCCAAATGTTTTAGCCTTTCCTCATAAGGGACGTGCCCCAGCCCAGTAATCATTTTAGTCGCTCTCTTCTGCACCTTTTCCAGTTCCACTATGTCTTTCTTGAGATGCGGTGACCAGAATTGTACACAATACTCCAGGTGGGGCCTTACTATTGTTTTGTATAATGGCATTATTATGTTGGCTGTTTTATTTTCAATCCCCTTTTTGATAATCCCTAGCATGGAATTGGCCTTCTTCACAGCTGCCACACATTGGGGAGACACCTTCATGGAGCTGTCCACCAACACACCAAGATCTCTTTCCTGATCTGTCGCGGATAACTCAGAGCCCATGAGTTGATAGATAAAGTGTTGATTTTTTGCCCCAATATGCATTACTTTACATTTGGCAACATTAAAACACATTTGCCATTTCGTAGCCCATTCCCCCAGTTTGGAGAGATCCTTCTGGAGCTCTTCACAATCTTCTCTGGTTTTTACCACACGGAAAAGTTTTGTGTCATCTGCAAACTTGGCCACCTCACTGCTTATCCCTGTCTCCAGGTCATTTATGAACAGATTGAAAAGCACCGGTCCCAGGATAGATCCCTGGGGCACATCGCTTTTCACCTCTCTCCACTGTGAAAATTTCCCATTGACACCTACTCTTTGTTTCCTGGATCTCAACCAGTTCTCAATCCATAAGAGGACCTGCCCTCTTATCCCCTGACTGTGCAATTTTCTCAGCAGCCTTTGGTGAGGGACTGTGTCAAAAGCCTTTTGAAAATCCAGATAGACTATATCCACCGGTTCACCCAAATCTACAAATCTAAATTAAAAAATGTTAAAATAAAGAGGAGACCTTAGCAGATGCCCTGTGCTCCCCAGAAGACTAACAAGTGGGAGCCCAACAACCTGGAACCTTATATCTGGAGGCAAAAACGCTGACGCAGAGATTGTCCTACTTTGGGGGTGTCCTGAGAAAGAAGAATGTGCCAGAAAAGGCCATCAAGGTAGAAGACAGCAGGAAAAGAGAAAGACCAAACACAAGATGGAATGATCTCCTAAGGCAGGGGTGTCCAAACTTTTTGTAAGGAGGGACAGATTTGGTGTCTGAGAATGTTGGGGGTGGTGGCTGCTCCCCAACCCTGCCCCTCACTGCAAGCCCCCCATTGACCCCTTGCAGGCTCCACCCACTGTGCCCCTCCCCCTGACTCTTTGCAGAAAAGTTATTAAGAACAGCGGAGTTGGCTAGATGAAACTGCAAACTACTCAAAGTAAAAAAAGGCGGGCTGCCAAAGCACGCCCGAGCTGCCTCCCTTTTGCCACCCGGGTCTGGCATTGGAGGCTGCTGGAACCTGGGGGGGTAGGGTGGGGCAGCATCACTGTTTCAGCTGGCAGTGGGGTTGACTGCCCCATAGTGCTTAAAGCACTCTCTGGGGTGGTTTACAATTTATGCAGGCTACACATTGGTACACAAGGCTTATTCTTGGGCTTATTCCTTCCCGCCCCATTGCTGGGCTTCCTCCTACTGCTTAAAGTCTGGGGAGGAGGAGGGAGGAGGAGGAGGGGGTGGGCCAGCCAGTCGCAGGCTAATCAAAATGGTCTGGCGGGCCGGATATGGCCCCCGGGCCAGACTTTGGACACGGCTGTCCTAAGGGGAGCCACAGGCTTGGGTTTGCACCATCTGAGCATGACTGTTGAAGACAGGACAAGAGAGCTCACAAAAGGGGGGGGTGCAGCAGGACTTTTAGACAGCAGTGTTTCTAACACGTTGCTGTGCCCAACCCCAAACATTTGACACCCGAGGCCACAGCCTCCTTGTACCCTAATAGTATGGCTGGTGTTGCTCCCCAAAAGCTTTACCCTCCTCTGTTCCCCCTCCGGGACTCACATCCACCACGTCCTCTTCCGGCTGCAAAGCTTCCAGCGCTGTCCGAGCGCTTTCTGTCAGGTAATGCCTCATGGCTGCTTTGGCCACCCCTCGGTTGGGGTACGCCATTTTGGCATGGGGGGAAAGAGAGAGGAGGTTCACTGAACTGCTGCCTGCAGAGAACGTGCCCTCCAACTGGCACCTCCGGGCAGCTGTTCTAGAACCTTCCAAGGCATTGTTCTCATTCTGCTGCTCCCCCTCACCCGCCACTGTAACCTTGGCATTCTTCAACGTAGCTCTCTCGACATCGTAAAACAGTGCTTGGCTGGGGACTACAAATCCCAGAAGCCCCTAACTAGCTGGCGGGAAAGCGTGTCCCAAGACCTCTTATCCGGCCAGAGCAGGAGCCAAAACGAGGGCAGACATCCTAGGGTGAAACAATTCTGTTTATAAAAGCAGCCATGGCAGCGGTTTTGATAGGTTGTGGGCTATGCATTGTGCGCCCGGGTGCACAATGGATTGTGTGACTGGTCGCGCAACCTAGGCATGTCCAGGGTGCGTGACAGACCGCTGGCAAAATCATGGGCCCTGCTTCAATGACTGTTGTTTTATGTGCCACAGTTGCAGTCAGATTCTGGCCCAAGAGCCTTGTGGTGCCTTAATGGTGACCACATTTTATTTGGCAAATGGTTGGTGGTCTGCCTGCCGTCTGTTTCTTCTGACCACGTGGCGTCCAGGCTCCTCACACAGACATCTGCCTTGTAAAACAATACTCAATATATGTAACGATCAGGCAGCACCCCACGAAAGCTTAAGCCAAATAGAACAGGCCAAAAGGGGACATAAGACTCTGTTGTTTCTATCCTGGTCAAATAAAAATAATCTTAGTACTGCCAAGTTCTGCACCCAGATGTCTAATCCACAGGTCAATCCTCCAAATCTGCCCAGATATGCTATAATTCAAATATGCGCCTCCTTTGGCACCCACAGAATTTGCACCAATTGTCATTTCCCTCTGTACATTGCTTAGCATCAATACAATTCTATTTTTCTTTTATACCAGTGCATAATTTGTAGGTTGCATTTCTCGTCATGATGGGACCCAAAGAAGGCTCAATAAAAACACATTAAAATTACACGGCAAAGAAAGTATTAAAAATAAAATAGCAATTAAAAACTCCCTTCAAAACTTGCCTTCAGTTTTTTTTTTCTGAGAGCAGCCAAAAAGAAGAATCTCTCTCTCTCATGGCTCCATCAAATGTTCTGACGATGGCAATGGGGGCCAAGAGGGAGGGCCTCCTGTAAGAATCAGGAAGGTCCACGTGGGAATACACAGTATGGTAGATACCCTGGACCCACGCTGTATAAAGGTGCATAGGTCATAACTAGCACTTTGAATTGGGCCTTAAAATGTACTGGTAGCTAGTTGGACTGGAAGCCTCATGGCACAGTGGTTCAAGGGCTGTACAGCAGCTAAAACGGTGCTCACGACCTGAGGTTCAATCCCAGGCAGCTGTCTTAAGGTTCACTCAGCCTTCCATCCTTCTGAAGTTGGTAAAATGAGTACCCAGCTTGCTCGTGGGTGGGTGGGCAAAGTGTAGCCTATATAATTACTTGTAAACTGCCCAGAGGTGGGTTTGAGCACTATGGGATGGTATACAAGCAACACACTTTTGGGTTGTTTTGGGTTTGTTTGTTTTTTGTTTGTTTGTTTTTGCATTTACTGGGGGTAATAGTGAATGCTACACGTGACACAGTCTCTGGCTTCCTCTCGCAGCCAGTCCTGGTAGCTTAATCTTTAAAACAAATACCTTATTTTACAGTCTGTAAGATGCTCCCCCGTGTATAAGACTCCGCCCCCCTCCGACTCTTCCAACCCAAAACTACAGTTTAGGAATTGCATGGTTCTCTCCTCGGCTTACCTCCGTGCATAAGATGACCCTCAAATTCTGATCTAACAATTTTAAGCAAAAAAAAAAAAAAGTCTTATACTGGACTTGGGGCTTTTCCATTTACGTAATTTTTTCAGACTGTGGATAACTGAACTGATCCCGTGGACAAGAGAGTCCCACTGTATTATTAAACTATCACACAGCAGACTATGCTGGATTTTGTATTACAAATCACTAGTCGAATGCTTCCCAAGCATTTAGGACTATGTGATGTATCGGCAAATTATGCGAGCAGATCCCAGTAGCTGACTGATGGTGACTTTGTCAACTCCAATTTCTTCTACATACTTAGGCACTGCACCCAGCGTGCTGATTACCACTGGGACCATCTGTACTGGTTTATGCCAGAGTCTCTGAAGTTCAATTTTCAGATCCTGATATTGGGTAATCTTTTCAAGTTGTTTCTCGGTGACTCTACTATCACCTGGTATAGCAACATCAAGGATCCACACTTTTATTATTATTATTATTATTATTAAAGTGATGGGATGTATCTAAGCTTTTTCCACACTCCTTCCTTCTCACAGAAAGCCTTTCCACACACCATGGGCGTTTATACACGACCCCTAAACTCCGGGGCAAATGGCTCCCAGCTCCGGAGCTTAAAAATGTTTCCCCACCAGCTCCGGAGTTTACAGGAAATTAAGTGCGACCCTGCCCACCTAAGCGCGACCCAGTGCACTTTTCTTGTACCTGCTCTAGGAGGGTGAAAATTCCTTGATGCGGATGTGCCGGGCTCTCCTCCCTTCTTTTTGTTGTTGTTTTTTGCCTCCTGCCCCTTTAAGAGAAGGAATCAGGAAGTGACGGGGCTCGGAGCAACTTCCACCTGCACCGGGAGGTAAGCCTTTATTCTTTTGTCCCTTTTTTTTCCTCCCTCCCCTCACAGACAGGAGCAAGGAAGTGTGGAGGGGTGGGGACGGAGGAACAGCAACGAACCCCCAAGATCTCTGGTCCGAATTTAAGGGGCCAGCGGTTCTTAGGGGTCATGTGAAAAGGCTACATGACATCTTTTTATTCTGCCTGAAAAGTCGTT
>JAHTLZ010000177.1:92042-105865 GCA_023846285.1 Phrynocephalus versicolor
TCACCCCAGCATTCATTGGATGGTGCTTTGCATAACTCCACCCATTTCTCCCATCATGCACTGCACACGCTGGCAGCCACCAGAGGTCGCTCTTGCTTCACTTTAGGCAGCGGGGATTCCAACCTCATTCCATCAAGCTGGTTAATAAGTCTCAACTCATGCAACGTAATTTAGGAATGGCAGAGGAAAAAATAGAGACACACAAGCAGGTTCTGGATTAAATCCAGTGTGAACGATCCCTGGACACAACATCAACAAAAACTGAGGCAGCCCAAATTTGAACAAACCAGGAATGGCAGGATCCTCTGGAAAGGACAATAAGCAATGAATGGCAGAAGGTAGCAGGGAAAGAGGGAGACCAAATGTGAGATGGATTCACTCCCTAAGAAAAATCACAGGTTTGGGATTGCAAGACCTGAGCCGGGGTGTGGAAGGCAGAGCATTTTGGAGATCATTCCTTTGTAAGGTCACCATGAGCTGTAGACAAACTGACAGCACAAAACGACAATAGATACCTAGGCATCACAATACAAAAAGAGAGTGATCGCATCTGACTCCAAGATACAGTATTAAGAAGCCATCAGTACATGCATCAACATGTGTGTTTATCTGTCAATGCTTCTGACACTAATAAAGAAAGCTTTTGAATTGTTTTGGTTTCTTTGCTTCTATTTAATAATGTAAGCCATCATGGATTCTTTTTTAAGGAGGGACAAAACAGTTTTAACATATAAATCCACTGATATGATATACAATTCTATTTATTTATTTATTTTAATACTTATGTACCGCCTGTCTTCCTGAGGAAGTACAGTGGACCCTTGTATAACAAACAGTTTGTATAACATAAAATCTGTACAACATAAACAAATTCCAGAGATAGGGGAAATTTGCCTATGGGGAGAATCTGTACAATATAAAAATGGGATTACTCCATTTTCAATACATTCCTATGGGAAATTGGTATAAAGGAAAATTTGCTTCACATAATTTCATTTGGAACAAATTAATTCCTTTATACAAGGTACCACTGTATTTCTCCTTGAAAGCTGTCCAAGGGCTTGGAGCACTTCCTGGCTTCGCTTCTGGAATGGATGAGGGGGTAATTGGTTGAAAATGAACCCAGAGAAGAGAGAGGTCATGCTGTTTTTAGGGGTTCGGACCCTAAAAAGGAATTCCCCACCTCCTCCACCAAGCCCCCCTCCCCTTTCCATCAGAAACATGCCTTGAGGCAAATGCAAGACTAGGCCAGAGGCCGTACCTTTTACAGACCGCTAGTAAAACATTTTAAAACCATTGTAAGCTTTCGTGGACAAACTCCACTCCATCAAAGCAAATACCAAATGTCCTAACATGGCCAAAGGTGTGGTTTGCCAGGAGATTATTCTTAAGTGTCACATTGTAGGGTGAATCAAGATCATGGGAAGTGGTAGTACCACCCTACATTGCCCTAATGAGGCCACATTTGTAGGACAGTGACAGGTTCTGGTCACCACAAAGCAAAAGCAAAAAGCACAGTCTTTTGCTACTATAACCCCCACCCATAATGCTTTAAGCCCCCTCTGAGTGGTTTACAATTTAATTATGCAGGCTACACATCCCACCCCCAGCAAGCGGGGTACTCATTTTACCGACCTCGGAAGGATGGGAGGCTGAGTCAACCATGAGCCTGCTCCCTGGGATCGAACCCCAGGTTGTCAGCAGTTTTAGCTTCAGCACAGGCATTTGAGACACAAGACAAACAAGACAGGGAGTACCCAGAAAAAAGTGCAGAGAAGAGCAACAAAGATAATAAAGGGACTGGGGGCTAAATCGTACCAAGAATGGCTAAAACAACTTGGCAAGTTTAGCTTGACGAACAGAAGTTTGAGGGGAGACATGATTGCAGTCTTCCAGTACAGTACCTTGAAGGGTTGCCCCAGTTGCACCTGAGGGTATGACAAGAACCAATAGGTTAAAGCTCATCAGAGGGAAAGCCAACCTGGAAATAGAGAGGGAGGAATTTCCTGACAGAGCCATTAAACAGTGGGACAGCTTGCCTCCTGAAGTTGTGGGTGCCTCAGGATGGTACAAGTTCTCCAGCATTAGGCAGGGGGTTTGAAGAATACCTCCCAGGTTCCCTTCCAATCCTACGATGATTCTAGGAAGGTTCCTGTCAAGTTGCATCTGCAGCCAAGGATGCATTTTGGGTGGCCTATAAAGATATTTATTTATTTCCATTTGTACACCAACTGGTTTTCCAGGAGCAACTCTGAGTGATGAACAAACAGACAGGGAAAATAATACAAACAATTAATAGTTAAACGTTAATAATAATAATAATAATAATAATAATAATAATAATAATAATAATAATAATAATAATAATAATAATAATAATAATAATAATAAACCGGCCGAACAAGATGGCAGCAACAAACAGTAGCCTAGTCTTGCATCTGTTATTTTGCAAAAGCCAGCCGGCTCTCCCTTTTCTGTTCAATGACTTGACAAGCGATCTTGGAAAACAACAGAGGGAGGGCAATACCCACTCTATGGGGTCCCACGTGCTTCTATGCAGGAAACAAGACCCGTTGGCTTCCTAGAGAGGACGGAGCCTGGGAAAGGAGCGGGGCTTCCGCCACCAAGAAACTTTCCGCCGAGGGCCCTTCCTGCCTCTCTGGCCAGAAGTCCGCCTTCCTCTCTACGCCCCAATTTGGGTGCCCTGTTGAGCAAATCTCTTTCTGCGGTGGGGGTGGGGGAGGGGGAGGTTGTCCTGGAGAGGGCGATGAGCCGTGGGATGATGACGACCCCCCCCCTCGGAGGAGGATGCTTAGCGTCCATCCTTAGTCTCTCCTATGGGGAGTGGAGAGGAATGGGCCATGGCGAAGGGGGAGAGACGTGCCAGGGAGACACCCAGACACCTCCCCCCATTGCACTGATTAGGGCAGTGGGTCCCCAGATGTTCCTGGACTGCAACTCCCAGAAATCCGTTCCAGCACGGCGATTGGTGGAGGCTTCTGGGAGTTGCAGTCCAGGAACATCTGGGGACCCACAGGTGGAGAACCACTGGATTAGAGGGAGGAAGAAGCCATTGCAGCAAATCTTTCCCTCCAGTGGTCAGAAGCATCTTCCTTCTCTTGTTCTTGTGAAAGCCAAGCCGACCCAACGGAGGGCACCTTAAAGCTGGGTGGGGTTGGGAACCTTTGGCCCTCCAGATGTTTTGGGCCACAACTCCCACCAGCCCTTTCTTATTGGACTTGGGAATTCTGAGAGTTGTGGTCCAAAACATCTTGCTAGGCTTAAAGGAAAGTGTTGCACTGAATGATCTCAACTGATGGGAGCATAAAACAACCATAGGAATGATGGTCCCTTTTTATTTAGTGCAGTGGTTCTCAACCTTGGGACCCCAGATGTTTGTGAACAACAACCCCAGGAACCTCCGCTTTGCCATGCGAGGACCACTACATACAAAGGCTTCTGAGAGTCCAAGAACATATTGGGGGTGTGTGTCCAATTTGGGAAACACTGGATCTAGGACAGTTTTGGCAAATCTTTGGCATTCCAGATGTTTTGAGCCACAACTCGCAGAACATCTGGTCCAAAACATCTGGAGGGCTGAAGGCTCACCACCATTGCAGGGCCTCTCACACACTCGCTGTGGACACTTTCAAAACTACCTTTTAAGGAACTTTTAGAGCAGGCATGTCCAAACTTCGGCCCTCCACTCAGCTCATTCTTCTCTCTCTCTCTCTCTCTCTCTCTCTCTCTCTCTCTCTCTCTCTCTCACTCACTCACACACACACACACACACACACACACACAAGCTTTAATCCCCTTGTTTTCCACCCCTCTCTCTTCCTGTCTCTCCTCTCTCCCTGCTCCATCTTCACCAAAGCCTGGTGCCTGTTTTGTGTCTCCCAATGAATTAACAACACAGTCCTAAAACAATATAATCTCAGTCGCTGCCTGCAAATGTACCCAAGAACCCATGAATATTTAGTATGTGATTGATATCTCATTCAGCATTTTATTTTGTTGCTCTACGTCTGAAGAAGTGGACTTCATCCATGAAAGCTTACTTGGTTGTACATGTATTTTTGTCTTTGGTTTCGTTTGTTTGGATATTTCCTGGTAATCTTTAAAAAAAGAAGTTTATTCCTTGCTTGTTGAGGTTGGGTGACATATTTTTCTTTGCCTTTAGTTCTCCAGGGCAGAAACCCCTTGTATTGTCTTTTATTTCATCATGGAAAGACACACACACACACACACACACACACACAACTTTCCATTAAAAGGACCAGCCCAAAGTTATTTAACAATTAGCTCCTATGGAAAAGTGTTACCAAATATTCCAAGCAATTAACCTGGAGTTTTTCTTGAAAAGACCAATAAAAGAATAGCTAAGGGTCCTCTGGGATGTTTCCAACCGATCCTACAGCAAGAAAAATACGCCAGAGCTGTGTTGCTGCATTTTCTCAGTTCCTGTCAGCTGGCCCTAGGCCTCTCCAAGGTCTCATGCCCAAGTCCAGGCAAGGGCTGCTGGTCAAAAATCCTTTCCAAATGTGTATGACTTGTGGTATAAGTTTGTATACACTATTTTTAACTTATTACATTGCCTTTGAATGTGGTGGTTATCTGCCCCAAGTGGCCATTTTACCAGATGATCAGGATAGAAATATAATAAATCAAATAAAATAAATCTTCAACCTTGACATTCATCAGGTGGCCTAAAGCAGAAATTTACATAGGTGCTTGTCACTCAATGATGAGCCAACTGGTTTTTTTTTTTGGGGGGGGAGGGTTATACCAATATCCTAGTCCGCCTTCAATTCAGGAGTTTATGACACTAAATATGTTTGCACTATGCCTTGGCACCCCCTGGGGAAACCAGTTTTTAGCAAACTGCAGAAATACAGTAGGACCCCAGTATCGGCGGGGATTGGTTCCAAGTCTTCCTGTAGATAATGAAAACCGTGGATAAGAAAGAATGCCAAAATGCCCCCAAAACTGCTGTTTTGTGATAGTAGCTTGCTTTACAGCTGCTGTTTTATGACAGTAGCTTGCTTTACAGCTGCTCTTTGTGACAGTAACTTGCTTTGTGGCTGTTGAATTACGGTATTTATTTATTTATTTTTTCCTCTGCCAACCATAGATAACTGAATCAGTGGATACGGGGGTCCTACTGTAGTGAAGGATATGCATAGTATGGTCTCTGCCCCCCTCTTGTGACCAGTTATGGGAAATACAACATGGAATACACATTTATTTATTTATTTATACTGTCTATTAATGCTGCAAGATGTCCCTCAATTCCTTGTTCTCAAATACTTGAACATGACTTAATTGTACTTGACTATATATTATCCCTCATAAATTTATTTATTTATTTATATTATCCCTTTATTTATTTATTTATGTCTGAAGAAGTGGACATGTTGTCCACGACACATTACATTAAAATATGAAAGTTAGTCTTTAAGGTGTCTTTTGTTTGTTTTGTTTTTCTTTGATTTTTGCCTGAAATTCTTGAAAAGACTAACACGGCTACCCTCTCTGAAACTTATTTATTTATGTATCTTTTTTATTTATTTATGTTGTCTATTAATGATGCAAGATCTCCCTCAATTCTTTGTTCTCAAATATTTATTTATTTATTTATTTATTTATTTACTTTTACAACGTATATGCCGCCCACCACCCAAAGGTCTCTGGGCGGCTTCCAATCAAAATAATTAAAACAGCTAAAATATAACATATCAAAAGCAATAATAAAAAGCTTACACTAAAATCATTACACTAAAATTGCCATCAGAGGACCCACAGTCTATGTTGTATCAATTAAAAAAACTTCTGGAACAGGTAAGTTTTTACCTGGTGCCGAAATGCCATCAATGTTGACGCCAGGCAGACCTCAATCGGGAGGGCATTCCATAGCTTGGGGGCAGCTGCCGAGAAGGCCCT
Organism: Phrynocephalus versicolor; assembly: GCA_023846285.1. Classification (NCBI taxonomy): domain Eukaryota; kingdom Metazoa; phylum Chordata; class Lepidosauria; order Squamata; family Agamidae; genus Phrynocephalus; species Phrynocephalus versicolor. The sequence goes on from JAHTLZ010000177.1 coordinate 97,986, forward strand.
GTGTCTGCAAGCCTTCTCTCTCACCTCCTCAAGGGATGGCTCTTTCAAAAGGGCCCCCTGGCACGATCTTAATTGCCGAGTAGGTTCGTATGGAAGGAGGCGGTCCTTCAAGTATCTAGGTCCTAAACCATTTACATGAACATGTCTTAATTGTACTGGACTGTATATTATCCCTCATTACTGTAAGCCGCCTTGGGGTCCCTTTCCAAGGAGAAAGGTGGGGTAAAAATATTCTAAAATAAATTTATTTATTTATTTATTTATTTATTTATTTATACATTTATACATTTATACAATTATACAATTTATATGCCGCCCACTACCCAAAGGTCTCTGGGCGGCTTACAGTTGGGTGCATTATCTGCAAAGTCACTTATCCACTGCTTGAAACTATTAACTAAATCCCCCAAGAAGTAACTATTCATCAAGAGATGGGCACTTTGTGATTTCTACAAAGCACTGCTCACCAGCTGTGGCCAGTCACCCTTCCCCGCAGCTGCCTGGACCACTCGCCGTGCTCTGCACGCTGCCAGGGTCCTTTTCCTGCAGCAGTGTGCCAATTGTCACGGGCACCTCTCGCCTCGACACACAGCAGACCACTCGTTGGCTTCATGCAGCTTAGCTCTGCCCAAAGGTGGGAAGAGCTGGCTTGGGCAATTGGCCTGTCTCTCTGGAAGAAGGACCCCAGCGGCACACTGAGCATGGTGAGTGGCCTAGGGGGCTCGAAGGAGGCTGATTGGCCACAGCGGCTCAGCAGGGCATCCTACAAAGGATGAACCACCCATCTCTTTATGAGTAGTGATTTCTTTGGGGGGGGGGTTTATATAGTATTTTCAGGCAACGGATAAATGACTCTGCAGATAATGACGTGGCATATGTGTCTCCTACTAGTTATAGCAGCTAGCTTCCACTTCAGTTGTTGTGGCTTCATCCCCCTGGAACCCTGGGATCTTTAATTTAATGAGGTTCTTGTAGTTCACTTATTCTGAGCAGAACCTGATGCCATCTACCAGACCAGCGATTAGATAATCCCAGCCAAAAGGGGCTCGTTCAGTAATTTAGAATGCTCTCCTGTCGTTTTTCTGTTTACCCCCTTGACTAACGCCTTTAGTTCAGGTTCTGTGATCTATTCAGAGTCAGGCTTTTTACAGCTCCTTGTCTTCATTCCAGATGGTGGCGAGTTGGGGGCAGAGACCACGAGCGAGCAGCGTCCAGTACCTCTGGAGAAGTGTAACAGTAGCCAGCAGCAGAGAAAGAGGGAGGCTGTTCACCAAAGAAGGGATAGATAAAATGACTGCTTCCCAAGACATTGTTCGCCATGAGATGGGAATCAAGGAAAAATAGATGCAGTAGAGGAAAAAACAGATGCTGTAGGAGAAAAGGGAGATGCTCTGGAGGAAAAAATGGATGCCGTAGGAGAAAAAGGAGATGCAGCAGAGGAAGAAATGGATGCCGTAGGAGAAAAGGGAGATGCAGTAGAGAAAAAAACGGATGCCGTAGGAGAAAAGGGAGATGCAGTACAGGAAAAAATGGATGCCATAGGAGAAAAGGGAGATGCAGTAGTAGAAGAAATAGAGGGGGAAAGAGATGCCGTACAGGATAAAATAGATGAAGGCAGTCAGCCCCAAGTACAAAGAAAACCTTTCATTTCCAGATCGAAGCTTAAATCTCACTGCAAATTCCACACCGCAGAGAAATTGCATCAGCACCTGGAGAATGGAAAGCGGTTCACTATGAAGACGGGACCCTCCTTTCAAAAAAAACGGCCCCGGGGTGAACTCCTATATATGTCTGGAGTGTGGTAAGACCTTCTTTCGCAATGCAGAACTCACGAGACATCGGCGGATCCACACCGGGGAGCGACCCTACCAATGCTTGGAGTGCGGGAAGTGCTTTGTTCAGAACACGGACCTCACGAAACATCGGCGGAGACACACAGGTGAGAGACCTTATCGGTGCCAGGAGTTCGGGCAGTGCTTCAGCGAGAAGCGTGCCCTGGTGACCCGTGCCACCGTCCACACCAGGGAGAAGCCCTACCCTACCCGTGCTCGGAGTGTCAGAGGAGCTTCAGCGAGAAGAGAAAGTTGGTTTCCCACCAAAGGACCCACACGGGGGGGGGGGGGGAAGCCGTATCGGTGCCTGGAATGCGGAAAAAGCTTCGTTCAAAAGACGAGCCTCGGCTGTCATCAGATCCTCCATAAAGGGGAGAACCCGTATAAATGCGTGGATTGCGGGAAGAATTTCTGCCGGAATGCCGACCTCACGAGACACCAGAGGATCCATACGGGGGAGAAGCCCTTTGAGTGCCTGGAGTGCGGAAAGAGCTTCGTTCAGAGCACGGACCTGACGAAGTACCAAAGGATCCACACGGGGGAAAGACCTTACGCGTGCTTGGAGTGTGGGAAGATGTTCACCGAGAAAAGGAAACTGACTACCCATCGGACAGTTCACACAGGGGAGAAACCCCACGAGTGTTCGGAGTGCGGAAAGAAGTTTAGCCTTCGCATGAATCTGACTATTCACCAAAGGATCCACACAGGCGAGAAGCCCTACAAATGTTTGGAGTGTGGCAAGAGGTTCATACAGAGGACTTCTCTGAGCTGTCATCAAAGGATCCACATGGGGGAGAAGCCCTACGCATGCCTCAGCTGTGGCCTCGCCACAGTCTTACTTTATTGCCCACGAAAGGATTCACACAGGGGAGAAACCCTACAAATGCGCAGAGTGTGAAAAGTGCTTCAGTCAAAAGAGCAACCTCAGTTATCACCAGAGGACTCACAAGAACGAGAAGCCGCCCTATAAATGCTTGGATTGTGGGAGAAGTTTCACTTTCAAATCCGCGCTGACGCAACATACAAAAAATTCCCACCGAGAAGAACTCGTGTCAACCTGTAGTTAGTCTGTGGGAAGGATTTTTTTTTTTTTGGCACAATGTGGATTCCTTTAGATATCAATGGCGACCATAGAAGGGAAAGAGGACATGATATGACATGGATTCACTCACGAAAGGATGCCATGTTTGCAAGATCTGAGCAAGCTGATAAATATAGGACTTTTTGAGGGCATTAATTCATAGGGTAGTGCAGTTTGCAATAGGGGGCGGTAAATAAAGAATGTCTGAAGCAACTTGATGGCTCATAAGACACCTATCAAATATAGTAGGATCCTCTTATCCACAGGATCAATATCCACAGATTTATTTATCCATGGTCTGATAATATGAGAAGGAAAATATCCAGGGGAAAAAACCCTACAGTGGACCCTCGTATAACAAACAATTTGTATAACATAAAATTTGTACAACATAAAAATTCCAGAGACAGGGGAAATTTGCTTAACAGAATCGTCTATGGAGTGAATCCATACAACATAAAAATGGTCGTGATTAGGGATTACTGTTTTCAATGCATTCTTATGGAAAATGTGTATAAAGGAAAATTTGCTTAACATACCGTAATTTCATTTGGAACAAATTCATTCTTTATACAAGGCACCACTGTATTTTCACATGTATCATAAGAACATCCCACTAGAGGGAGCCAGAGACAGTGCCAGGGAAATACTGTGTACAGTACAGTACTGTTACTTGTTAGTGAATAATACCAGGCATGGTCTCTGGTGCTCTCTTGTGGCCAGTTTTGGTATTGCATGTGAAATAAAATTCTGGGTTGGTTTTTCTCCCTCTTATGATTATCCATGATTTTCACTATCAGGATTTTCTGCTATTTTCAGTATTAGGGAACCAATCTCCAGTGGATTTGGGGATCCTGGTGTACACACGGCAGAGAAATTCCATAGTGGAAGGTGCTTCAGTAGTAAACAAAATGCTTCTGAAAGAAGTTTTGTTCTTCTGTGCCACCAGTTCAGAACTGGCCTTAATAGGGCTTTCAAATTAAGTGTGATATTTAAGGAGTGGCTTTACTAATTCAACTCCCTCAGTGCGTTTCCATGGCTGAGCTGGTCTTTGAACTCTGTTCTCCTTAGTCCATTATTCTATCCAATACACCATACGAGGTACATCTGAAAGAAATATTACAGGAGGAAAATTACAGGAATGCTTAGAATGAGGAAAGAGTTTCATTCATATGAGAATTCTCACCTCTCATCTAAGAACATACACATGAAAAAATAAAAATGGGTCAAATGTGGCATGAGATTTATTCACAGTTGAAGCCATCTTTCACTTTGGAAAGGCCAGGGATACAGTAGGACCCCAGTATCCACGGGGGATTGGTTCTAGACCTTCCTGTGGATAGTGAAAACTGTGGATAAGAGAAAATGCCAAAAAATCCACAAAGCTACTGTTTTGTGACAGTAGCTTGCCTTATGGCTGCTGTTTTGTAACAGTAGTTTTTATCTAAAGTTATTCTAAATAGAGAAGCTGTGCTGGCGGCCAACTGTTGGCTTAAATTCTTAAGCCAGAATGTTCTTCTACACCCTAGCACACGCTTCCTATTATTTCCTGTGAAGGATAACCTCCAGCAGATGGTATCTGTTATTGCCCATTATGCGTCCAATATATTGTAATTTTCCATACTGTGATGGTTTCACTCCTAGAATCGTAGAGTTGGAAAAGACCTCAAGGGCCATCCAGTCCAACCCCCTACCGTACAGGAACCCCCATCACAGTGCTCCTGACAGATGGCCATCCAGCCTCTGCTTAAAAAACCTTCAAAGAAGGAGACTCCACCACCCTCCTTTGTGGCAGCATATTACCCCGCCAAACAGCTCTAACTCTCATGAAGTTCTTCCTGATGTTCAAATGGAACATCCTCTTTTTCTCTATGGGCCAAGACAGCCAGAGCTCACAGTGCTGCTCTACCCCAGCCAAACCCTTCTTTAATCCACAAGAACGCTGCCAATTAGCTATTTGTCTTTTTAAAAAAAGAACTGTTGCAGTGATTGATCCCACTGGGTAAAATGGGAAGAGCTGGCTCTCACTTCCACTTCTCAGGTCCCCCACCCCACCCCATAGGTTTCTCCCATCCCAGGGCTGGGGGGCGGGTTGGGCATCTTCCCCACGAGGGTCTTCCCACTGTCCAACCTCCCCTTCTTCCCCTGGAAGCCCTTCCACAAAAAGACGGATTTGGGGATTTGGGGCTGGGGGGACTCACCAGATCTCAAAAGAGACCCCGGACACAACAGGCACAGAAGGTCCGATTTCCCGGGGGGCGGCAAAGACAGACGGACAGGAAGAACTTCGGAGAGTTAAGAGGCATGCCCTCCGGAAACCCTGTCATTTCTAACTCCTGGGCCTTTCTAGGAATTGATGTGGCTCGTTTCCTTTAACCCTTAAACAACCAATCTTCAATAGCCCTTTGCTTCCCTCTCTCACAAGGAGACCACTGCATTTTATGTGTGTAACTCCAATCTGGCACCGATTATCTCCATGGGTTACTCCTGTTGGTGCCCTTTCTGTTTTCTGCTTGAATGAGAGGTGCCCAGCCCTTGTACATGTTCTGCTTTGGGGCAGAAAAAGATTGTTATAGGCCTACTGCAGATTTTATTTCAATTGGAAAGAGAATATTCCAGACCACATAAAAGTTCACATCTGCTCGTGTCCAGGATTTTCCAGGATAATTTCATGGGGAAAAGTAGAAATACCATCATGGTTATTTATTTTGAAAGGGCTTGTGAACTGTTTCATCTGGTATAGGATTCCTCTGTCAGGGCACACAGAGCCACCAAAATCCTTGGAACTGAATGGGAGAGAAAACTCATATTTTAGCCTAGTACAAAATAAACCAACGCACACACAAAAACAATGCACACAAACCCATCACACAAAAAGCAAAGTGTGCAGCTTATGTACCACCCAATAATGCTCAAAACACTCTAAGCAATTCATGATCATACAGGTTACACAAACATTTTCTCCTCCCTCCCATCCCCAATGCTGGGTGCTTAACTTAACAATGTTGGAAGGATAAAAGGCTGAGTCAACCTCAAGATAGAACTCAGGTTGTGAGCAGAGTCTTTGGTGCAATTGTGAAGTTTAACCACTGCACCAGGCTGCCACCTAGAGGTCCAACTGCAGAGAATTCCCTTTACTGTATGCCCTTTTGAAACAGCACAGCTTTTGATATTTTTTTAAAATGACTCGGTCTAACACTGATTATTAAAAAGAATACCATGAGGAGCCTTATCAAAGGCAGAACAAGAATCAGAGAATCAGAGAATCATTCATGTCCATCTCATCGCTGTTTGTGGTCCCACTTGGGACCGGTACGAAGTAATCTAACCGCACCTGGGGCAGTGGCCTGCCAAAGGGGGCTTGTGGCCTCTTCCAAGCAGGGCAAGGGGTCGCCACCACATTTTATTTTATTTATTTATTTTATTTATTTTTACAACTTATATGCCACCCACTACCCAAAGGTCTTTGGGCAGCTTACAATCAAAAGAATTAAAACAGTTAAAAATTGAATATCCAGTGCTGTTCAATATCTTTATTAATGACTTGGAGGAAGGAATAGAGAGTATACCTATTAAATCTGCAGATGATACCAAATTGGGAGGTATTGTTAATTCCCATGGTTGGGAACCACTGCCTTACACACTGACTGGCAAAACCTCTCAGGATCTCAGTCAACAGTGGACTTCCGGGTGGAAGGCGCCTCGTGCCTCAGGCTGCAGTTGGGGTGAGGGTGAGGTTAGGGAACAAAACCAAAATAGGGGAGATGCAAGCAGGGTGGGTCATGTGGCTTCTTCTACACGGGCTCAGTTGCCCTCTGGATTGGTGGAAGGCAGGTACTGCCCACCTCACCCGCTCCCGTTGAGGTGAGATTCTTCTGTCTGAGGAACAGAGAGAGCACTCATCTTTCTGTCCCTCAGCTCATAACATATTTTTAATACGCAAGGGGTTTAACCTTGAGGGTCACACTGGATTCTTCATCTCCCCCACCCCCACTTGACTATCTTCCTGCTTCAACTTTTTTCTCATGAAAACTCGAAGTTTTTCTTGAATTTGCTATTTCTCTTTGATCATCATTTCCATAACAGTTTGGTTTCCAACAGTATAGGGATAATTTCTCCCCCATGCAGTTTAACCCTACTACTTCTACCTTGGAGGATTCCTTCTGGATCCGTGATCAGCCAAACCACCCCCTGGAGATGGGCAAGGAGAAAGGGGGTGCCTCACTTTTTAAAACCCCTTTCTAATTTCTGCCCACTCTGGGCATCTCAGGCCAAGTTCTTTGTGCCCTTAACTCTTTCTTCTCAAGGACTTGCCAGCTAGGTGATAAACTGAGAGTCCTGTGTAGACTTTTGCGTCCTGCTTTTAATCTGTCTCACACAGACACCTCCCAGCTCTGCCCTGGAGCTTGGAAAGCAGCCTTTTAAAACCTTTTTAAAACTTTACTGCTTATTATATGGTCACAGACCTTTTTAAAACGACAATTCCCAGGATCTCCAAACGAATGCTGCCACATATCATGCTGAGTCGAGGATTCTGGGATTTGTAATCCTTCCCAAAGAGCTCTGTTCCACCTGGCTCTTTCCTTCCCCCCCCCCTCAACAACACTTTCCTTGGGGGGGGGAGGCAGCCAAAATGATAGCTGCGCCTGTTGATGCCCCTCCTGGCTACTTGAAAACTACACCGGTTTGATGGCTGCCTGTGCATGCAGTAAGCTTCAGAAGGACAAGTTGGCGATCTTACAGGTATTCTGCGCTTCCACTAATCTCTCTCTGAATCCTTCCCGCCCTCCCTCACTGACAGATGAAGTCCAGCTATTAGAAAGTCAAATTGCAGGGTGCATGGGTTGGTGGAAAAACTGCAGTTTCCTGCAAGAAACTCAGACAAAAAACCCCTAAAAACTAACCTTCCTTCCTTCATTCCTTTCTTTCTTTCTTTCTTTCTTTCTTTCTTTCTTTCTTTCTTTCTT
>JAHTLZ010000177.1:105875-127156 GCA_023846285.1 Phrynocephalus versicolor
TCTTTCTTTCTTTCTTTCTTTCTTTCTTTCTTTCTTTCTTTCTTTCTCCCTCCTCCTCTCCTTTCTTTCTTTCTTGCTTTTCTTTCTTTCTTGACTACAACTCCCAGAACCCACCAGGAGTTGCATTCCAAAAAGTTCTACAAGTTCTATGCAAGATAGAGGGGTTGCCCGTTATGCCAACGCCAACGCTTGCCTTCTTGATCCGAATTATGCTCCGCTCTCCAGCCCCCACGGTGGGAAAGTGGATTCAGATTGCTTCCCTCCCACCCCGTGATCCCTGCGCTAATCCTGTTGCCCTCTTTTCGCCAGTCAAATGGGCGTGGGAAAGGGCAGGCTGAGACGTCTACAGGAAGCATGTAGATGTTTCTGTAGTGTAGTGGTTATCACGTTCGCCTCACACGCGAAAGGTCCCCGGTTCGAAACCGGGCAGAAACATGCAAGGTTAGGCTTTTTTTCCCCTTGCCCAGCAGATGTTAATAGTCAAATATCAGAACGGATCTTAAATGTTCAGCTAAAGAAGCGCAGTATGCTTGCTGGATTATGAAATGTATATAAATAGATATGGGGGCTGTCTTGAATCCTAAGAATAAAACAAAAGCTATGGCAGGCTGTCCAATAAGTACAAATGGATAAAACAGGACGAAAAAAGAGGTTTTCTCTGCCTATTGGGATCACTCTACAGGTATTTTTGGCCAGCAACAAAAATCACAAGTTTTTTCACTTTGCCCAGTGTAGCCTTTGGACTAGATGTTGCAGAATATAAATATGTTGTGTCGTTACAGTGGTGACCGACTCTTCGTGACTCCATGTCCATGGGGTTTTCTTGGCAGGAATACTGGAGTGGCTTGCCAATTTCTACTCCAGGCTGCCTACAGCACCTGGTATTCCCTGGTGGTCTCCCATCCAAGTGCTAACCAGGGCCGACCCTGCTTAGCTTCCAAAATCAGGTGAGATCAGATGTGCTTAGGGCATCAAGGCAGCTCTAGAATATAAATAAATAAATAATAAATAAATAAATAAATAAAACCTCCACCCTCTCTTGGCCGCAGTTTTAAGGGGATTTGAACCTGTGAGTGGATACAGGATGAGACCCTGCAAGCAAACACCAGCAGGCTGTTTCCATAAACTAGTTCCCTCCTGGCACAGAGACAATAAGGAACCTGGCACTAGAAGGACAGGAAGACACCAGAAGAAGGATTCCCTACTGGCACAACAGTAGGGGGCAGGATGCGGCCAGAGCTGGTATGTTTGTCCAAGAGTTCTCCCAGAATCCCCTGGGTTGGGTTGGAAATGAGCAGCCCAGAAGCCACCAATGTGCAGATGTTTCTGTAGTGTAGTGGTTATCACGTTTGCCTCACACGCGAAAGGTCCTCGGTTCGAAACCGAGCAGAAACATGGAAGGTTATTTTTGTTTTTGTGTGTGTGTGTTTGTTTGTTTTGGCTAAATTCCAAGAAACAAAACAGAACAAAAGACAAGAACATGCGGCACTGTAAAGACTATGATATTTTAATGTAAGCTTTCATGGATCAAGTCCACTTCTTCGGATCCAAGGCAGCAGAACGAAATCTTCGATGAAATATGCAATGGAATATAACTTGACTACCCGACTATTATGATTTGTTTACTCTATATGTTTATTTTATTTACTTAATATACGTAAAATGTTATTTTTATTTTGTTGTTTTAACTTTCCTTGTACACCGCCTGGAGTTGTTCTCTGAATTAAGCTTGGCGGTACAATATATAAACCAATAAATAAATAAATAAATAAATAAATAAATAAATAAATAAATATTAATGGTCTGTTGGATGTATGGTACATTTAAATGCCATGATTTGTTGGCTTGTGTTGTTTTAGAGCTCTGTTGTAAAAAGTCCTCAGGAGACAGAAAGCAGACACCAGATCTGGCTGAGGATGAGCAGAGGAGGGGGAGAGAGAGAGAGGGAGAGAGAGAGGAGGAAGGGGAGGTGAAGACTGGGGGATCCCTCAAGAGTGAGAGAATAGGAGAATATTAGAGGTGAGAGAAGGGAATTTGAGGAATATTGAGAGTTTTTAACCTTAGAGCCTTGTGGTGACAGCCGGGCTTGGTAGAGGTGAGGCAAACCACAGCAGCAGCACAGAAGTGGGTTTATTTGATTGTTTCAACTCTTTTGTAACCTGGCTGCTGGCTCCAAAACAGCCACCTCTGACCCATGGAAACTTCCTGAATGAACCATCTCCAAAATGGCCTCTGGCCTCCACATCCCTGCTGAGCCAATAGAAACAAGCCTGTGGCTTCCTTACTGGGGTCTGTTCATCCTGTATTGGACCTTCCTCTTTTCCTTCAACCTTTCCCAGCATACGATTAAATAAATATAGACATAGCTGCGTTGAGGTGTTAAGGAGGGAACAACATCTGTATCTTTTCATTAACATCAAGATTTGTGGCTTTTTGTTGTTGTTTAAGCTTTATCTTCTATTGTAGTGACTTGGCTGCACTCTGCAACCAAACCACAAATATTTGTTTATTTATAAATTTATTTAAGAATATTTATTTATATTTTAAATAAATATTAATAAATATTAATTTATCTTTGCTAAATTAATAAATATTAATTTATTTATTTACCTTCCCCATTAGTGGCAAGGCATCATTCTAGGTGGTTACCATCAATATAACACCAAAAACGAAGGAGAAAAAACATGAAAAGCCATTTGCTAAAAAAAACCAATAAATGCAGGTGGTGTAGAGACCAGTTGCACAAGAATCAAGCAAGGTAGGGAAAAATATTTTTAAAGTACAGCCTCCTGCCACAGAAGAAAAGAGAACCCATGAAAAACACACACAATACTGTTTCTTTGCACCAGATCCCAGGAACTACAGAGTTACTGAGGCACGACTCCAAGCAGAAAGTCACAAGACGGATCCTGACACAAGCAACAGTGGCCACAACCCTATCTGTGTGGGCTCAAGATATGTGTCACTCGCTGTGGTTCATTGCAGCTGATTGGTGAGGCGATGGGTTGCATTTCCTGGTCAAGGGACAGACGCCACAACTGAGATACACTCCTAACACCTTGGCAATTAGCCACAATTAGCTTGAAGATAATAGACACAAATATTCCACATACACCAGTAGTATCCTGACCTATTCTGTTGGAAGGTGGCAGGATTCTAATGTTTCTAGCTCTGATTAAGTCTGTTAAGGAGTGGGCAAACACACACACACACACACACACACACACACACACACACAGAGAGAGAGAGAGAGAGAGAGAGAGAGAGAGAGAGAGAGTTCTTGATGAAGCCCCCAAGATTCCTTGCTGGTGCCACTTCAACTGAGGCTGCTGGGACTTATAGTCCAGGGACCTCCAGAGGGCCACACTCCCCCCCCACATCTGTGAAATCTTAATCCTGCAGGGTTGCCTGATAACAGCCATTCCGTGCCTGTAGCATCCCTCCTTTCTTTTACCCCCCCTGGAACAACGGCCGATGAGGACCTGAGGCCTAGTCCACCCCACTCACTCCCCCTATCTACTTGGTTTTTGGTTTTGCATCTGCCCAAATGAAGAGGCTGCTTTATCACTGATTTGCACAAGGGGTGTTGGGGTGCTCACAACCCCCCCCCCGTGAAGTAATTGGTTCCATTATCCTACTGCTCTAACACTTAAGAAGTTTTCCCCTGATATTCAGCCTCCATCTGGCTTTCTGTAGCCTTGACCCCATTATTATGTGACCTGCACCCTGGGATGAATGACAACAGATCCCATCCCTCCTCTGTACAACTGTCTTTCAAGTATTTGAGACACACTGACTCATCTCCCATCAGTCTTATCTCCAGGCTAAACATGCCCTTCGTTATGCCTCTTTCAGGTTGGCAGATTTGTGTTTTTTTTTCTTCTTGACTACATTTACCAAAATTCTCCCTCCCTAGCCCAGCAGAAACATGTCTTGCTTCAAAGGCCCAATTAAAAGGTGTGTACAGTAGGACCCCAGTATCCGCTGGGGATTGATTCCAGACCTTCCCGTGCATAATGAAAACCGTGGATAAAAGAGAACACCCCAAATCCTGAAAACTGCTGTTTTGTGACAGTAGCTTGCTTTACAGCTGCTGTTTTATGACAGTAGTTTGCTTTACGGCTGCTGTTTGTGACAGTAGCTTGCTTTGTTTACAACAGTAGCTTGCTTTGTGGCTGCTGAATTATTTATTTGATTTTTTCCCCTCTGCCATCCGTGGATAACTGAATCAGTGGATAATAAATCAGTGGATACGGGGGTCCTACTGTACAGTATTTGCTACTGGTCTTTGAAGAACTAGGGTGTGATATCCAAAACACAGGTGTCTCGGCTATATCTTTTTTAAAACAGTCCTAGCGCAGCCCACATCTTTTGTGATTAACCTTTAAGAAAGAAGTGCCTGGCAAAAACCATCTTGCCAAGAACTTTTGGCCTTTTATTACTTATTTATTACATATATATATCCCGCCCGCCTCAGCAGCAGGCCATTCTGAGTGGCTCTTCACACTGGTACACACCTGATGAAGTGGTCCTGATCCAAGAAAGCTTAGAGATTTCAGAGGATGGGTTTTTTTTTAAATGGTCTATAAAGATATTTCCTCCTCTTCCATCTGTATTTGGTACTGACCACACAGCTCCCTTTTATTTCAACAGAATTCCTCAGGCAGCTATGGGTGTAGCCCCCTGTAACTAGTCTTCCTGCCTGGGTGAGTGGGCGTGAAAATGGGGAGGATCAGTCAGAGGCAGGGAGAATGCAGATGTTTCTGTAGTGTAGTGGTTATCACGTTCGCCTCACACGCGAAAGGTCCCCGGTTCGAAACCGGGCAGAAACATTAAACTTCCTTTTCTGGTTTTTCTCCTCAGTTGTCTGAGTAAACCGCCCTGTGTTGAATAGGTCTACCTGAACAGGAGGTACTAGGACCAAGCCTGTCTAAATATCTCTACGTCCTTTATTTAGAATGTCTTCTTTAATTTGGATTGTGTTTTATTGTTTACCTGTACTTTATTGGTTCATTGTTTTTAGTTTATTTGCCTTTGCTGCCAGAGGGGTTCCTACAGAAATCAATCAATCAAGGGTGCTATGATCATTTCTAGCTGGGCACCCTGATTTGATATAAAAGCATGGTATATATTAATAAGTCTGTGAAGATTCTCAGTCATCCAGGTGAGTTTATCTGGAAGTTGAGTCATGGCTAGTGGACTTCTTTTTATTGAGAGATAGAAATGTTTTGCTGCTCATCCAAACAGCTTTCTTAGTTGAATTGAATGTTTATTTACGGTTCTTAACCAAATCACACATAATACAAAAATTGTAATACAATAAAAATATAATATGACAAAACAGTATAAAATATATTACTGGAAAATACAGAACTTGTAAAAAAGACAGCTTTCTCAGTCTGATTCCAGCTAGTGCGAGTCCTCCATCTTATAATTAACGTTGACCTCTTGTCACCCTGGTCTGAAATAGGCTCATAAGCTGAACAATGGCCTGAACAGGCTCGTTGGGGAGACAATAACATCCATAGACCGAGTGCCCAAACTGCGACTGAAAACCCACTTACTTTGCGCTGAGTGCCAATATGGCAATTTAGCCAGAATACAGTCATACCTCAGCTTAAAAATACTTTGGGTTAAAATGCAGGGGAGGGGAGAGAAGCGGTGGCAAAGTTCCCGCTTCTCACCCTCCCCAAACAGAGGATCATCGTCCCAGCGGTGTGTGTGTGTGGGGGGGGAGAAGCGGCAATGGAGTCCCCCATTCCCCCTTCCCCGCCACAGGATCATCGCCCTGGAGGCACTGGGTGGAGAAAGAAGTGTCGCCAAATTCAAAAGGGCCAAGCAGCCTTCCTCCTCCTCCTCCTCCTCCTCCTCCTCCCCTTCGCTCAGGTGAGGGGAAAGGCTACTCAATCCTTCTGAATTCAGCACCGCTTCTCCAACCAGCACTCCTGGGGCAAGGATCCTCTGGCTGGGGAGGGGATGAACAGGGGACATTACATAAGAACATAAGAAGAGCCCTGCTGGATCAGGCCAAAGGCCCATCTAGTCCAGCTTCCTGTATCTCACAGTGGCCCCACCAGATGCGTTTGGGAGCCCATGAGACTAGATCTCTGTCTCCTGATACCACTCCCCTGCATCATCTGGCCCTTGAAGTACCCCGGTTTTAAGCCTGGAGATTACACATCTCCATCATGGTTTGTAACCTGTGATGGACTTTTCCTCCAGGAATCTGTCCAATCCCCTTTTGAAGGCATCCAGGCCAGATGCCATCACCACATCCTGTGGCAGGGAGTTCCACAGACTAACAACGCGCTGGGTGAAAAAAATATTTTCTTTTGTCTGTTCTTACTCTCCCAGCCCTCAATTTGAGTGGATGTCCCCTAGTTCCGGTATTTTGTGAGAGGGAGAAGAGCTTCCCTCTATCCACATTACTCATGCCCTGCATTATTTTGTACGTCTCATTGCTGCTGCTTCTCTCCCCGGTGCCCTGTGGAAACTGAAGAAGCTGTGCGCCGGTGAAGAAATGACAGGCAGGGCCACAGCAAAGTTTCCCCCACCCTCACCCTTCCCGGCCAGAGGTTCATTGCCCAGGTGGTGCATGGGGGGGGGGGGAGAAGCAGCGTCTGAGTCCCCTGTTCCCCCCTCCCCATCCAGAGGATAATCACCCTGGGGGGAGCGAGGCGTGGGTGGAGGAGCGGAGGGGAGGAGGAAGGCTGTTGGACCTTTTTGAATTTGCCGCTGTGCGACCACCGCTTGTTTCAGTGGCTATATGTCTGTGAAGATTCTCAGTCATCCAGGTGAGTTTATCTGGAAGTTGAGTCATGGCTACTGGACTTCTTTTTGGAGAGAGAGAAACGTTTCGCTGTTCATCCAAACAGCTTCATCGGTCAGAATACAGCTAGTGCGAGTCCTCCATCTTATAGGCAGCTTTGACCTCTTGTCACCCTGATCTGAATTAGGCTCATAAGATGAACAGTGGACTAAATAGGCTTGTTAGGGAGACAATAGTATCCATAGCCTTAAGGTGAACAATGGCCTAAGGTGCTGAAACCGATCAAGAATGGGTCCTTAGCTATGGCCTTGGTCAGTGGTTCAAAGGCAGTTTGAAACCCCTCCCCCTGGCTTACGCGCCCAATGGGGGGGGAACTCCCTTTCAAACTCCCTCCTCCCTCTCTTCTTCCCACCTCTTCCCGGCCTTACTCCTGGTCCCCTGCGTTGTCCTCTTCCCCTCCCTGCTTCTTCCCTACTTCTCTTCCTCCGCAAATTCCTCATGGCTGGAGGGGGAAGTAGCAAAGTGTTCTGCTTATATACCGCCCCATACCACTTTAAGTAATCTCTGGGCGGTTTACAATTTTAATTACAGTGTGCAGGCTACACATTGCCCCCCCCCCCAGCAAGCTGGGTACTCATTTTACCGACCTCGGAAGGATGGAAGGCTGAGTGAACCTTGAGCCTGCTACCTGGGATTGAACCCCAGGTCGTGAGCGCAGTTTTACCTGCAGTACAGGCATTTAACCACTGTGCCACGAGGCTCTTAGTGCGCCACGAGGCTCTTAGTAGGGGGGGGGTCAGGGGGCATGTCGTGTGCCAGGCAAAAGCTCTCTGCATGCCACCTTTGGCACCCGTGCCATAGGTTCGCCATCCCTGCCTTAAGGTGAACAATGGCCTATAAAGTATGGGTCATTCCGTGTTGTATTGTATTGTATCAATTGTAGTTACCTGCCCAGAATGGCCTTACTACCAGATGGGTGATATAAAAATCCAAACAAACAAACAAACAAACAAATGCCCTCCTACAGCTTTAAATCTATACATGTTTAAAAGGCTTACTTCTGTGTACCTTTTCCATCCGTGTGCAAGTTTCTTATGTGTGAAGAGTCTTCTGAGTTTCCCACTTCAAAAATTCTCTTTACACGCACCAGATAAATGTCCAAAATATGAGGAGCTACTAAAGGAGGATGGTGATTTAAGAAGTATGGAAGATCTAGATCAGTAGTTCTCAACCTGTGGGACCCCAGATGTTTTTGGACTGCAACTCCCAGAAGCCTTCATCACTTGCTGTGCTGGCCAGGATTTCTGGGAGTTGCAGTCCAAGAATATCTAGGGACTCACCGTTGAGAACAACTGAAGATTATAGAACAAGAATTTTTGTGCACTTTAGCTGGTGCACAAAAACACATTTACTTTCAAGATTCGCTAGGGATAAAAATGAGGGCTTTTATGATGAGAAAATTACATTTGATACACCGTGACTTGATTCAAATGACAAACTGATTGAAAATGTATGAATACTTATTGGAAAGTAAAATGGCAGACGAGGTGGTGAAAAATTATGTGTCAAAGTGGGCACAGAATGTAGGTTATAACATTGATATAAATAGCTGGGCACAAATTTGGAGAAATAATATAAAAACCACTAAATCTGTCAGCTTTAAACTTAAAAAAAATATATACAGTACAAGATGTTTTACAGGTGGTATTTATCTCCCCAAAAATTGTGCAAAAGGTACAAAAATATTTTGGATAAGTGTTGGAAATGTAAGGCACAAGTAGTGGGTTTTTTACCATGCCTGGTGGACATTCAGAGAAGTTAAAAGTTATTGGATGATGGTGCATCAATGTTTTTTTAAAAAATAGATTTTCATATACCATTTACACCTGAATTGTTTTCATTGAATATTATGCCAGAAAGTTTTAGATATAAAAATCAGACATGTTGTGATCCATATGGATCGGCAGCTAGGATTTTATGCGCTAGATAGTGGAAGAATGAACAAATACTGTATTTTCTGTCTATAAGATGCTGCTGTATATTAGACAGCCCCCACACTTTTAAGGCCCCCAAATTAAGTCTGTGAAGATTCTCAGTCATCCAGGTGAGTTTAGGCTTTTTGATTTATCTGGGTATTTTGGAAAGCACAGCCTGATAAGTAGCAAATAGACTATGCCGGAGCCCACCACCTCTGTTGGCCAAAAAGCCTTCACCACCAAGGCCATAGCTAACGACCCATTCTTGATGAGTTTCAGCACCTTAGACTATTGTTCACCTTAAGTATATGGATACTATTGTCTCCCTAATGAGCCTATTCAGGCTATTGTTCATCTTATGAGCCTAATTCAGACCAGAGTGACAAGAGGTCAAGCTGACTATAAGAAAGAGGACTTGCACTAGCTGTATTCAGACCAATGAAGCTGTTTGGATGAACAGTGAAACGTTTCTATCTCTCAAAAAAGAAGTCCAGGGCCCCCCAAATTAAGAAAATTAATAAATCTTCTTTGAGCTTCCCTCTGCCCTACCCCACCAACTCCCCAAAAAGGCTTACTTCCATGTATATTATGCCCCTTAATTTTTCAAGCCATTATTTTAGGAAAAAAACAGTGTTGTATACATGGAAAAAATACGGAACCTATATTTGAAGAACTGATTGTGAAGGTATTAGAAGCAGCAGAAATTGACATTATGACTGAATTCCTGAAAGAATAGAAATTCTAAATGCAAAAGAAAGCTGGAAACCAGTATACAGATGGATTTGTTACAGAAATTAAGAAACATAGTAGCATGTTAATTAAATACTAAGACCAAAGAATGTGATACACAGTATAATGAAAATATGGGAAGAAATTACAGTGGTACCCTTGTATAAAGGAATTAATTCGTTCCAAATGAAATTATGTTAAGCAAGTTTTCCTTTATACAAATTTCCCATAGGAATGCATTCAAAATGGAGTAATCCCATTTTTATGTTGCACGGATTTTCCCCATAGGCGATTATGTTAAGCAAATTTCCCTTATCTCCGGAATTTTTTATGTTGTACAGATTTTATGTTATACAAGCTGTTTGTTATACAAAGGTCCACTGTATATAGAAAATCAGATGTCAACATATAGAACTGTTTGAAATTTTATATATATATATATAATATATATATATATATATATATATATCCTTTACCCCTCCCTTTTCACCTATAATAAAAAGTATCCTAAAAAGATAAACAAAAAATTCTCTTTACATGTAAAGCAGGATCAGTGCTGATTCACTCCCCCAAGCTCTGAAAAATATTAAAAGAAAATTCCTATCAATACTGTATGTTTCTAAAGATGAAGTTACTACAACTGGACACTAGAGGGAAGCAGAGACCATGCTGTGTACAGAGTTTGATGTTAAAGCCTTCGATTTTGAATCACTCCCCCATATGGATATGGGGGTCTGAAAGACATCCCCATTGTCTATGGGGGATTTCCCAAGTTCTACTTGCTGAAAATAATTACAGCAAACACCATTATAATAGTAAATGCTGTACAACCAGGCATGTCCAAACATCGGCCCTCCTGATGTTTTGGACCACAACTCCCAAAATTCTAAGCTTAGATTGCCAGTGACAAAGGACTGTGGGAGTTGCGGTCCAAAACATCTCAAGGGCCAAAGTTTGGGCATGCCTACTGTATACAGCATGGTGTCTGTCTCCCTCCAGTGGTCAGTTTTAGTAACTTCATCTTTGGAAATGCATGTCTTAGATATTTGACCACTGAGAAGTGAATCAGGATATTTATTTATTTATTTATTTATTTATTTATTTATTTATTTATTTATTGCACTTGTATCCCGCCCCACTTCCGTCAGGAACTCTGGGCGGGGAACAGCACAATACATAGAGCATATAGATATGCTGATAAGATGATGAAAAGTACCCACAGATAAGGGGGTTCCTGTTGTACACTCATGTCTTATCATCTATGAACTCTTTGATGTTTTTTAAGGTTTCCATTAATGATGAAGGTTTTTCCACACTCCGTGCACACATATGGTTTCACTCCAGTGTGTGTTCTTTGATGTATTGTGAGATACTCCCTCCTACGGAAGCTCTTTCCACACTCCGAGCATGTATGCGGTTTCACATCTGTGTGGATTTTGTTATGTTTCGTGACACCTCCCTTGCTGCTGAATCGCCGGCCACACTGTGCACATTTATAAGGTTTCTCTCCAGTGTGTAGCTGCTGATGTAAAGAGAGGACCGACATCCGACCAAAGCTCTTTCCGCATTCCACACACTTATACGGCCTCTCTCCGGTGTGTGTCCTTTCGTGCTTAATGCGGCATGAATTATCGGTGAATGTCCTCCCGCACATTCTGCATTCATGAGGTTTCTCCCCAGTGTGGATCCTTTGGTGTACAGTCAGGTGTTGACCTTGACTGAAACTCTTTCCACACTCCATGCATTTGTATGGTTTCTCTCCCATGTGGACACTTCTTTGATGCTTAGTAAGGTGGGAGTGCATAATGAATCGTTTCCCACACTCAGCGCATTCATACGGTTTTACTCCTGTGTGAATCCTTTCGTGGATGTTAAACTGCCCACTCGTACCGAAGCTCTTTCCACACTCTGTGCATTTATAAGATTTCTCCCCGGTGTGGATTCGCCTGTGGACATTCAGATTCTGGCATACGCTGAAACATTTCCCGCACTCACTACATCTGTAGGGTTTCTCCCCCGTGTGCGTTCTTCTGTGCGAAGTTAATTGCCCATTTTCACGGAAGCTCTTTCCACATGCCTCACACTGGTAGGGCTTCTCCCCAGTGTGGGTCCTTTGGTGTTTATTAAGTCTTCCGCTATCCCCAAAGCTCTTCCCACATTCCATACATTTATAGGGTTTCTCTCCTGTGTGGATTCTCTGATGGACTGTAAGGTTCCCGCTCATGGTGAAGCTTCTTCCGCACTCCAGGCATTTATAGGGTCTGTCCCCTGTGTGGGTTTTTTGATGTGTCCTGTAGCTTCCAAGATAGCCAAAGTGCTTCCCACACTGCATGCATTCGTAGAGTTTCTCGCTGGTATGCGTTCTTTTGTGGGTCGTCAGATACTGGCTTAATCGGAATCTCTTCCCACAATCTGGGCATTGATACGGTTTCTCCCCTGTGTGGATCCTTTGGTGTGAAGCGAGCTGCCCGTTCCGCTGGAAGCCCTTCCCACATTCCATGCACTGGTACGGTGGTTTCTCCCCTGTGTGGATCCCAATGTGTTTACTTAATGCTGCCTGATATCGGAATAGTTTTGCACACACGGGGCACTTTCTCCGTCTCTTTCTTTGAGAGAGAGTTTGAGAGATGAGGTGTCGGTGGACGTCAACACCCTTGGACGTAGTGGCTTTCTTTCTGTTCTGGGCAAGGTTTTCTTCAAATCTTGGAGGTCTCTGTTGCCCTTTCCCTGTATTCATCTTCTTTGCATTGCCCAACATCCCCGATGGGTCTCTGTCCTTTTCAGCTTCTCCCCTGACACCTGGTTTTAAGGGGAAAAGAAGTGCCATTGTTACTCAACATCTATAATTTGTCAATTGAGTAAAAGCAGTTGCAGAAGAGACATGACACAAAATGAAGGAAAATCTATGGTTTGAGTAAAAATACAAACACACACACACACACACACACACACACAGGCCCACTGTTTAATTCACTAACAAACTACATTCAAACTGTGGTATTTGTGTGCGATTGCTTCCAAGCATTATGGATGGATGTTGACATCCACTCACTAACTCATTACAATGGTACTCCGACTTAAGAGCAGTTCGACTTAAGAGCAGAAAACTGTTGGCGTTTTAACTGCTGCCTTTTTCTTTTCTTTTTTGATTTTTTAATTTATTTTTTCAATTTTTTTAGATAGGTGCCCCAACTTAAGAGTAGTTCGCCTTAAGACAAGCCTGCTGAAAGTCCGGCCCGGGGACCAAAGCCAGCCCATCAGGCCATTCTGAGTGGCCCGCGGCTGGCCGGCCTGCCCCTCCCTCCCCTTCCTTTGCCCCTTTTTTTAAAAAATATATATATATTTCGCCAACACTGACACCGCCGGGAAGCTTGAGGGGTTGGGTGGGCTGGCCGGCCAGTGAGCAGAAGCTTGCGGGGCTGGGTAGGCGGGCGAGGGGGTGGGCCACCACCACCACCAGCACCACTGGGAAGCTTGAGGGGCTGGACGCGCGTGCGGGGGGTGGGGTGCGTGCGGGCTGCCGCCAACAGTATCACCGGGAACCTTGTGAAGCTAGGCGTGTGTGCACAGGGTGGCACGTGGGCAGGCCATTGCCACCGGTGTAGCTGGGAACATTGTGAGGTTGGGCGCATGCGTGGGGCAGTGATCGAGCGGGCCGCGCCACCGGCACCACTGGGAAGCTTGGGCGGACGGGCGGTCTGCCGCCACCGGCACCTCCTTCTCCTCCAAAGAAGGAGACTTCAGAAACAGGTTCCTTCACTGCAAGCCTCTAACTCGTGTTGTTTCTTGACATGACGCCTGTAAAACACAGAATCGGGAACCTGGGAAGCTGGTCTACAAAACAGGCATGGGATTTTTAGATGTTTTTATGCATAACAAATCTCATAATTCTCCTTTCTGGCAGTACCACCTGACATACAGGCACCCAGAGACCTTTGGGCAGTGGGCAGCATATAAGCTCACTACCCATTGACACAGGGCAATGGTTTCAAACGACAGGAAAAGACATTCCATTTGAACATTAGGAAGAACTTCATGACAGTTAGAGCTGTCCGGCAGTGGAATATGCTGCCACAAAGGAGGGTGGTTGAGTCTCCTTCTTTGGAAGTTTTTAAGCAGAGGCTGGATGGCCATCTGTTGGGCATCCTGTGATGGGGGTTCCTGCATGGCAGGAGGTTGGACCGGATGGCCCTCGAGGTCTCTGCCAACTCTATGATCCTATGATTCTATGAAATAAAAGCATTTGGGTGATTCACTTGAGAGAAAGACCTCAACTGGAAGGTTTTGTGGCCTAGCTAAGCCTAGCTGCAAGTTGAAAAAGGAAACAACCCCACTGCTAGCAACATTACGCTGATAGTACTTTTATCCTAAACCCCCACATTTCTTGCCTGTGGTCTAAGCAGGCTGGGTCCCTTGTTGATCTGCTGTGAATAAAACCCTTCCTATATATTTAAGCAGAGGCTGGATGGTCATATGTCAGGAGCATTGTGATGGGGGTTCCTGCATGGCAGGGGGGGTGGTTGGACTGGATGGCCCTTGAGGTCTCTTCCAACTCTATGATTCTATGGTATTTACATTTGAGCACAGCAAGATGTTAGCTCAGGTTTACGCTGGGCCAAGTCCAAGAAACTCATTCCCAACCTGTTATGACTGCAGTTTCCTGTAGTGCTACAAAGATATTTTCCATAGGTGTTGATTATTCAGAGGCAAACTCCTGGACAAAAAATTCAGATCCATCCAGGTGTGTTAATCTTGACTTCCACTGCACATGGTGTACAAGCCTTCTCTTAACAGATTACGGTGGTGGTGGTAGAAACAATTCCCTCTTGAGCACCAACTAATTCTTTTGAGAGACGTTTAATTCTCTCTATTTTATTCCTTTAGCTTTAAGATACTAAAAAAAATAAACCCAGCCTGGTGGCCTAGAGGAAGGGAAATGGATAAATTAAAGGAATTCCAAAACAAAAAAAAATTCAAATTTATTAGTGGTACAGTATGTTAAGATCTCTTTTTCCCCCTTCAATAAGGCTGCACAGTCCTCTCTCCTTCCCTCTAACCTCCTATAACGCAATCGTTCTTCTAAATTAAGAAGTTCACAGATTTTTGCTGTGTGCCTGGGGGAATTCTAGGAGGTGCAGCCCTCCCCATTAATATAAATACGACTCTTCTAGTTTTGATTATTTCTCTGGCTTTCACGCTATGTTTCTCTTCTCTTCATTTTATGGCACTGTTATTGAACTTATTTCCAAGGGACTGCACACTATATCCAGAGGACTGGGTTCACCGGACAAACTAAAAGAGCACTCAACACAAAGGAATGTTTAAATAAAGGTAGGATGACTCTCCCTGATCTGACCCACAAAAAGGGCACCGTCGTTTGCACCCCAGCCACCCATCGTGGTCACAAGGCTGTTCCCCTGCACATTCTTTTGCTAACGAAGGAGCCTGAATAGCCCAATGATGGCTAAAAGATGCCTCAACCAGAAGGATGCATTGCCTGCCTGGATTAAGCTGGTATTTTATTTTATTTTATTTTTTATTTTTTGAGGGGTGGAGGGAGTAAGATGGTCATGTCCCTTTTTTTTCTTGGTCTTTAATTCTTTAATTCAGGTTTAATTCAGGAAGGAGGGGAAGGATCTGAGAGAGGTTATTGCAAAAAGCAATCACACCATTGTTGGATTGCATGGATCCGCCTGCAGGGATTGGGGGGGGGGGCTTTCCTTCCTCTTTCCCACACCCATATCCAATGCTTGGTCTCCTTCTCACCGTGCTAAATCCTTACCTCTTTGTCCTCTCCTGGCCATAGATTTCCTCTCTTCCTCCTGGAGGATCGAGATCCCTTCCTCATTGTCTTCCCCCATATAGACCCCCTTTTTTTTAGAAAATATACCTCTCTAGGAAGCCAGCCTCTACTCCCTTAACCCTTGGAGCTCGAGGACGGGTGACTATTCCCCCCTTGCTTTGAGTCTCCAAAGCAAAAGCTTGCAAATTTGGTTCTGGACTACAACTCCCAGAAACTTTCAGTTGCCTTGGGGAGGATCCTGGGAGTCGAAGTCAAAAAACATCAACCCAAAGGGCTGTTACATCTCCACCTCTCTGTCGACTTCCTGCCTTCCTTTTTTAAATTTGCATTTCTATGCTTTCTTTCGCCCTATCTTTTGGTCTCTCTAACCCTGAAATGGGATCTCTTACTGACTTACTCTCTTGCCAGTCAGGATTTCTTGCCTCCTGTTGGCTATGGAATTCTGGGAGTTGTAGTCCAACCCCCCCCCCCACACACAAAATTCTGCCCAGGAGGGGGAACCCCCTTTGTTTTGATGCAGCAGCTTATCCTGTTGCCAGACATTTGTCTCCACATTAAGCTTCTAATTTTTGCTCAATGTAGACAGCCACCTCTCCTCACTCTTGGGCCTGATACTGATGGCTGAGGGGGGCTCGCTGAGAAATAGCGTCTCAGGAGGCGCACATGTTCCCTCACAACTTATGGTTGGGACGGAGTTCAGTTCCCCCATGTGCCTCCTTGAGGGGCTGGACTGGGAATGTGTAGCGTTACAAAGAGAAAACTGAGAGGGGATATGATAGCCATGTTTAAATATTTGAAAGGGTGCCATATTGAAGAGGGGACTGGTTTTGATGGCTTCAGCTCACGGCAATGGTTTCAAACTACAGGAAAAGAGATTCCATTTGAAAATTAGGAAGAAATTCCTGGCGGTTGGAGCTGTTTGGCAGTGGAATCTGCTGCCACAAAGAGTGGTGGAGTCTCTTTCTTTGGAGGTTTTTAAGCAGAGCCCGGATGGCCATCTGTCGGGAGTCCTGTGATGGAGGTTCCTGCATGGCAAGGGGTTGGACTGGATGGCCCTTGAGGTCTTCTCCAACTCTATGATTCTATGGACCTTCCAGAGTGTCCCTTCCAGCTCTCAAAGGCTATTTTTCTTGTTTTATCCTGCCCCTAACAGCCTTGCAAAAACCCAACCTTGTGGCTTCATTTATAGAGTCAGTCCATTCTCATATTTTGTCTTCCTCTTTTCCTGTGGCTTGCCATTTTCCGCAGCGTCACTGCCTTTTTCTAACAAGTCCACGTCTTCCACTGAGAGATCTGAAATAGAACAGCCTCACTGTCATTGTGTTTGCTTCCAGTCTTGGTTTGATCTAAAAACTCCTTGTTTGTCTTTCTGACAACCCAGACTGCCTGCAGCACTCTCTTCCAGGACTTTATTTCAAATACATAATTTAAAAACTCCGGGTGGTTTTCTTTGTTGCGCAGCTTTCATGCTCATATTGGTGTGGGTGGTTCAATTTGTGTCCATCTCCAGTCCCTATAAGTTGGCTCCAATTTTATGGCAGAATCCCCCTACGCCACAACAACTGTATTCTATAACAGGGCTGTCCAACTTTGAACAGGCCGAGGTCTACTTTTTCCGTCCCAAAGTGCCTGAGGGTTACTACACTAAAACCTCTACTTACGAATTGTATCCATACCTTACTTATGCACATGGTCATAAGTAAAAATGTGTAAGTAGAGCAGCGGTTTCCCATAGGAATGCATTGAAAATGAATTAATCCATTATGGAGGGAATTGTCCAGGGGGGAAGAAGAAGGGAGATGTCACTGCACAAAGGAGATGGGCATACCTGAAACTCCACCTCTCGGCCCTCTCCTCCTTCCACTCCGCACCAATGACTCAGCTGGTCACAAGACAGTGGCACACCGATCATCTGGCCAGTGGGAAGAAACAGGGGATTGCACCATGGCCTTGAACTGCCCCACTCAGCTGAGACAGTGGGCTGGCTGACCCAGAACTTTGCTGGGGCAATGGTGGTCCTTGAGATGGGGGAGGGAGGGGTGGAGAATTTATCCCCTCACTTTTTTTTACTGATGGCCGGTGGGCTACTTTTGAACTCTTCGCGGGCTACTGGTAGCCCCCGGTCTACCTGTTGGACAGGCCTGTTCTATAAAAACCCCAGCTACAGAGGCAGCATAATCATTAGGTACCAGCGGCTGTGTTACAATAGAGGCAGATGCAATTCCCAGTTGTTGGTGATCCAGTAATCAGCACAAATCCTTTCTCCTACAAATGTGTCAGAGTGAGATATTGAGACTGTGAGTGCCAGTTAATGAGTGGGAAACTTATTGCTCTTCTCCTTGGCGAGTCTCTAAAATTCTACTGCTTACCATGAGGAATTATACCAGAAATTTAAATCTCTGCAACACAGCATTCAATGAAAACTCAAATTATTACCAGATATCTAAAAACAGCTGGACTGTTGTGGGTTTTTAGGCCCGTTTGGCCGTGTTCTGGAAGTTTTTCTTCCTGATGTTTCACCAGTATTTGTGGTCAGCATCTTCAGAGGGCAAGAGCTCAGGGAACTAGAAGTTCTCTCTGTGCTCTGGGGTATACAGTGAGATTGTGAAAGCCTTCCAGAATACACAGCTGGACTCACTGATAAAAGTTGGTTACCTAGTAGGCCTTGAACCCAACGACTAGAGTTACCGGTACTGAAAGATTCAAAGCACCTCCATTAAACATTAAATGCTTATCCACTGTCTGGCCACCATCCCGCCCATCCCAGACTAAAATCCTATATGTATGTGTGTGTGTGTGTGGTCAGGCCCATAATGTGGAAGGAAAGACATTCCCCCTTCTTAAAATGGATGTAAACCCAGGTCTAGATCCTGGTTAGTCAGAGAACTGGGTTATTTGGGAGTCAATTAAGAGCTACAGACTGGAATTGTCAGAGCCCAGGTCAACCTAAGAAAATTTGAGTTTCCCACTGACATAGTGTTTGTGAGTGAAGAGAAGAACAGGCAGCAACCTATTTGCATCCATCATGTACTCGTACGTCCCTGAACATATATAATGGGAGGGTGGGTGGTAGCTGAATGATGTTGCCCGTTATTGAGGGGAAATGATCTGATATCTATGATTCTATATGTTTAATAATTGTATTTTGGCCTTTCTGACAAAGAGAGATCTGAAAGGCCCTTCTGGTATTGTCCCGTGCTCTGTTGGCCCACTTTGCAGCCATTTTGAGAATGTAGAGTTTCTCTTCCCAGACTATAGGGAACACTCCTCTTTCCCAGATTTGACATCCACATAAAATACAGTACAGTGTATTAGACTATGGGTGATACCTTCATAGGCTGCTAGAAGAAGAAGAAAGTTGCTGAGCTTTCGAGAGCAAGCTCTCTTTTTCAAAGCATTTACAGAAGTCCAAATATGGCAAGAGATGTATATCTGCCAAGAGAGAGTTCTTAAAAGTTCACTTGGCAAGATGAACTCTCTCCGGGCAAATTAGATCCCTTGTCATGTTTGGACTTCTATAAATGCTTTGAAAAAGAGAGTTTGCTCTCGAAAGCTCACCAATTTTTATTTTAGTTTTCTTCTAGCAGCCTATGAAGGTATCACCCATAATCTAGTTTTGCTTTTGTTGCACGGCTCCAAACCTCTATTTTTTTTAGTACAGTATATTGAATCCCACGTTGTTTGTTCAAGCTGCGGACAAATGCTAGGGAGGCCGTGGTGAGTCACCGGAAATCATTTCTGCTCCACATGCAGAAAAGACCAGAGCCAGAAAATAAATTTTAAAAATATATTTAAGGAGAAGTGATGAACACATGCAGTCTTGGTAAGGAGATACGAGAACGGTTTATCAACTGGGGCGAAAACGGGATATTGTAAATATAACAATACATAGGACATAACCATACAATAACAGATAACAGATCACTGTCAGGAAAAAACAATAAAGTAGATTCCTATTATAAATGTGTGTGTGTGTGTTGTGTTGTTACAGTTGTGACCGAGTCTTCGTGGCCCCATGTCCATGAAGTTTTCTTGGCAGGAATAACTGGAGTGGCTTGCCAGTTCCTACTCCAGGCGCCTACAGCACCTGGTATTCCCTGGTGGTCACCCATCCAAGTACTAACCAGAGCCAACCCTGCTTAGCTTCTGAAATGAGGCAAGATTGGATGTGCTTAGGGCACCTAGGCAGCTTCCTATTATAACTATGTGCTGTAAATTGGATTCCGACTTAAGAGAGATATTTACCAAGGATTTCTAGCTATTAAATACTCAGTTCCAGGACTGTGCAACTTGCCCAAGCCCACACAGCCAGGCTCTTTTTGCAGGAGACCCAGTGGAGAATCGAACCCCCAACCTCTATAGCTCTGCAGCCAGAATATATATACTGTACTGTAGATTCCTTAGTCCAAAACTGAATCTACCCAGAACAGGAGCAAGTTACTTCCAATAAGCCAAGGGTGACGGATTCCCATCCCCTTGTCTTAGGTCAAACCCCCACCCCAATACATTTGGTTAGTCAAATCCCTTGTACTGTAAGTGCCACTGATTCAACGGGTCTACTTCAGATGTGACTTGCAATGCTAAAACACATTGCAACTCGCGTAGACCCATTCGAATCAATGGGACGTACATACAGCGTACCCGTGTGAGATTTGTAAACCGAAGCAACTGGATTTCGCTGTCTTATGAATTGTAACTGAGATCGACTGAGTTGCTACAGGAATATTTGCTCTGAACTAACCCACGGCAGTTTTATTGTTTACCTCAGTAATGGGTGGTTTAGATTCAAGAGGCAAAGCCGAGTGGCATACCTTGCCCCTTTCGCCATCATGAGGCTGTGTGGGTGGGTCGCCATCATGAGGCTGTGTGGGTGGGTGGGGGTGGGGGTGGATGTGGGTATGGCACTAGCACCAAACTGAATCAAAGGTGCACAGGTTAATTTGAAGGACAAATCTTCTAGCAACACAATAAGGTTCACAGTAAGGTACTAGTGCGGAAGCAATAGTAACTCGCAAACATACGGTTGGGTTGCGTCCAAGATAGATAATAATACAGTCGTACCTTGCATAAAGGAATTAATTTATTCCAAATGAAATTATGTTAAGCAAATTTTCCTTTATACAAATTTCTCATAGGAATGCACTGAAAACAGAGTAATCCCTAATCCCTAATCCCTAATCGTGACCACTTTTATGTTGTACAGATTTGCCCCATAGATGATTCTGTTAAGCAAATTTCCTGCTGTACCTCTATACCATAAACCTGGCCATGGTTTTATCTTATTTTAAGGATACAGGCAGCTTAGTTGAGTATGTAATCTGCAAGTAAGAGTTTATTATTTTAATGGAAGACTGTATAATTTTGTACTTATTTCAAATTTTGAATTGTATGTGATTATTGAGGATTGTTGGGTGTTTTTGGTCTTTGACCGTAATAAAGCTATTATTATTTTTATGACAATAAGATTCAGATTCATCAGAATATAGAAACAGGACAGTGTTGGCACTTTTCCCGCCCCCCTTTGGGGGTCTTGGACCTGAAAAGTGCAGTTAGGATTGGTTATATACAGCCTCAAATTATGGCATGCATAACATCATTCCTGACCACAGGGCACATGTTTTCAAGTGGCAATTGCAGAGTCAAAAAGAGAGAGTTTTAACTTTGGTCTTCACTTAACAGGTTTTCTAAAAGTCACTGAATACACGGGATGTGTAAAAATAACAGAATTAGTGTTTGTAAACATAAGCCTCTGGTTTCTCTCTGACTAAAACATATTTTCCTAAATAAGGTGTTAATAAAAGCTTTCAAACAACACATGATTAATTTACGCACCTTAACTTATACTATTCTCTGGCAAACAACCAGGGAAGAGCCATGAATGCAGGTATTTTTTAAAGCATTTAAAACCAAAGCTCATTTGTTCAGCTGAAAACTGGGATGACAGCCTCAGCATAATTTTTCTTAAATTGAGTCTAGTCTGGCCTCAATCTAAACAGAGGTTTCA
>JAHTLZ010003683.1:0-12021 GCA_023846285.1 Phrynocephalus versicolor
AATTTGGCTTCAGATATCTCAGTTTTACACCCACAATTCCCCTCCCCACCAAAAAAAAAAAATCAGGAAAGTGCACTTTAGCAACTGGGTTGAGGAAACCTAATCTTCACCAGGATTGCAGAGGACAGTCAGAGGAGGCTTCTCTGCAAGTTTAAAGTTTCTAGGTGCCTGAGGAGAACTTTCCTGGGTGTTTGTGTCAACTTTGGGGTGTATAACTCAGACATCAAAACTCCAAACTCCACCAGACTTGGCAGGACTGTCGAGAATTGGGGGAACATGTCTTTCCAATTTTGATGTCTCGGGGTGCCTTGGGGGGCATTTTATACCCTGGCATACTGATGAATCAAAAATTGCTAAAAATTAATCTATTCATATTAATTGGTGGTTATCCGTTTGTATGAATATGAATGGATGAATTTACATTTTTGAATGGATTTTCTTTCTAGCCTCCCTTTCCCTCCAATAAGAGCAACCCTGTCTATGTGCTCTGCTTCTCCAGCTTTCAGCATCCTCTCAAGGCATCATCATTTTCCCCATTTTTTAGTGTCTGGGTTTTCCACCCAGACCCACTCCCAGTTAGGTGGCAGGATTCTTCTTCCCCACTTTATATAGCCTTGCCCAACCTCCATCATTACCTTTTTATTTTTTCCCGCCCCTTCTCCTCCTCCAATCCCCAATGTTTCTTCAAACTTTCTGCTCTCCCTCTCTTTTTCTCATATTCCTTCTGCTTTTGCCCCCTTTCTTCTCTCTCTTTCTCTATCTATGCCATTCCCACCATTCATTGTGATTACTCTTGTGAGAAGCAGAGGGAACTCCATATTGGAGTTATCTCCTTTTTACCCCTTTCTTTACACCAACAGTAGCTTATTAAGTGACTTCCAAGTAACCAAGATAATAAATGTTGTCAACAAGAGTTGGCTCCAGGCATCCAGTAATGACTTCACAGCTTTTGCTGAGTACTACATCTAGCTGTTTTAAATAGGATGAATAATAACCACACCAGGGAGGAGTATTCATCTGCAGAATACCAGAGGGCCAAGGCTGTAGTTATTTGTGTTTGTGGTTCAGTGCTCTGATTGGTTCCTGATAATTTCTGAAAAATGTAGTTCCCTGCAGAGAACTCATGCTTTGCACTTTGGTAGTGATTTTTATAGATCAGCATGCAATCCAACGTATCAGTATTTGGGTGTGTGTGTGTGTGTCAAATAATAATCTAGTTGGATTCCTTTCCAGATAACCTGGGGCTTCTGAGATGCCTTCTTGTTTCTCAAATGAAAAACACATATTTGAGACTTAGCAACTTTGGTTACCCAGATGCTTATTACAATATGTACCAAGTAATTCTAACACAATTGTAGGGGAATGTTCTCCTACCTGAAAGCTGACTAAGGCAGTTACTTCACGACATTCTTTGTTCCGTGACTAGTTTTGTGCTGTGACAGTGTTGGTCGCGATCACGTGGTTTGGTCCCAGTTCCAGTGTTCCCATGGTTGTGATAACTTTTCTCATGACAAGTGTTACCTCACGGTCTTGTACCGTGACAAACACTGAATTTGTCTAGCTTCCTTTTTCCGTGGGGGGGGGGGGGTTAAACATTCTTTTTAGATATTTCGCTTCTGAAAAGTCAAAGGCGAGATATGGAGTCTGCTGTCATCAGTACGCTGATGACACGCAGCTCTATCTCTCCTTTTCCACCTCTGCAGATGAGGCTGTCCGGACCCTCGACCAGTGCCTGGACGCGGTTATGGAGTGGACCAGGGCCAACAGGCTCAGGCTCAGCTCTGAGAAAACCGAGGTCATGTTCTTTGGGACTTCCTCATCTGGCTACGTAGGCCCTTTTCGAACTTTGGAGGGTGTTTCTCTCCAGCCATCGGACAGTGTCCGAAATCTGGGTGTAGTCCTCGACCCAGCACTCTCTATGGAGGCCCAGGTGGCCGCTGTGTCCAGGACTGCCTTTTTCCATCTTCGACAGATAGCCCAGATTCGTCCCTATCTAGATGGCGACTCCCTCAGGACAGTGGTGCAAGCGCTGGTGATCTCAAGACTAGACTATTGCAACGCGCTCTACATGGGGTTGCCCTTGACTCTCCTTCAGCGGTTGCAGCGGGTACATAATGTGGCAGCCAGATTGGTGGCAGGTGTGCACTGGTTTGACCATATCACTCCAGTCTTGGCCTGTCTGCATTGGTTGCCCGTTGCGTCCCGAATCAGATTCAAGGTCTTGGTTTTAATTTATAAAACCCTCCATGGTCTGGAACCTGAGTACCTGGCGGAGCAGATCGCCCAGCGATCAACATTGGCTCGACTGACTCGGTTGTCGCGGGCACACACGCTGCGGGTGGTCACGCCCAGGGAGGCCTGGAAAACATCTACCCTTTCCCTGGCTTTCTCTGTGGCTGGCCCTGCTCTCTGGAACCACCTTCCCAGCGGTGTGCGCCTTGAACAGTCCCTGCAAGCCTTTTGGAAAGCTTTAAAAACCTGGCTTTTCCAAGAGGCATTTGGTGGCTGATTTTTTTTTCTTTTTCTCCCGCCATCTGCTTCTTGATGATTGTTTGGTCTAACTGTTGGTCTAACTGTTGATTAACTTTTTTTATACCGATTTACTTTTTGTTTATTGTTGTATCCTGTGTTGTGAACCGCCCAGAGTTCCTTCGGGAAGATGGGCGGTATACAAGCTTATTAAATAAATAAAATAAAATCTTTGCAGGCAGGGAAGGAGTCTGCAGCTTGTCTGGCTAGCTTGCACTTTCTCCACATGGCAGCATTGGAATGCTCCAGGTGATAGCCTTCGGGCTTTCTTTTATGCCTTTTTAATTCCTTTTTAATGCCTTTTGCTTGCTAATTAATTGTCTGTCTGGTGTCCCTCTTGCCTGGCTTTGAAGTTTGTTTTGTTTTATTGGTATTTAACGGAGAACAAGGGGGTGGTGATCATCTGGGGTGGAGGGGGCACTTTGAACGTTAACACCCAACCCAGTACCTGGGACACAATTTTCTGAGAGAAACAAATCTTTTGTTGTGTGACAGTTGTTACCTCATGGTGTCTTGTCTCAGAACAGAAACTGGGAAGAAACTGTGACAAGGAAATACCCTACCCCAGCGCCAGGTACAGATTTGTATTGCTTAGCACCCATTCCGGGGCATGGTCAAGACAAATTTCAGCTGTTGTGCAACGGACGTGAAGTAAGATTTTCTTGTACTACTCCAAAGCACAACATTTAGAGAGACAAAACAGAGGTGAAGTAACCGCCTAAGTAGCAAGTGTGATACCATCACCATAAATAAAACTGTTGGTGCCTTGAGTAAATGATTGGTCATTCATTTGTGTAAATGTTAAAAAAAGCAGGATCTAGTACAATTCTCTGAGATACACCATTCTTCTGAGTGTTCCTCAAATAATGTAAACACATTCAGGCATGCTTAGACAAAAACACACACCTGTTGTCTGATTATTCCAGTCCCATAGCATAATGCACTATATTGCATATACAAGGTTCTGTAACTCCAGGATCACTGCACTCATATGTAAATTATGACACATATATACTTTTGACACGTACATTACTTGAATGCCTGCAAGCAGGACTCCAAAGAAGGGTGGGTTTGTTTGTTTTTGGCAGCCTTGCTACACATGCAAATTAGCCCTATGTCTCTAGATACTCTGCTTCTTAAGAAGACAAATTTACACACCTACTCAGTTTATTTATTTTGTATGGCATAGCAGAATACAGCATCATTTTGTAAGACTCCAGGACAATATAAAATATGCATAAAATGTAAAATAGTGAAAGAATAAATTCTATGATATTTTTAAAGCAGGCCATATGCATAGTGAACAATTAGTGTGATAAATTATGTATGAGCAGTTACTAGAGTGATTAAACCTAAGGCTGCATATCTAAACCATTTAAGCATTGAACTGCAATAGTCTCAACATGACATATTACATGCAGTGAGCCAAGAAACCATCTGAGAGGACATTCTGTCACAATATGAGGTAAAGTTGTGGGACATGCCCACAATCCCAATTACGATTATCGTTCAGCCACAACTTATATTGCCAGGATTGCCTCCTGCTGTTGGTTATCCAGTTGTTCCATGGAGGATTAGAGCCACAAGGTTGTTGTATTGGATCAGACGCTAAGTAAAACAGATCTGGATTAGAAGTTGCCCACTCCTAGTGCCATGATGTCTCGGTGTCTAAGTCTTATCAGGCTAGCTGCTGACCAAGTTTCCATGGCAGGTTCCAAGTTCTGAGTCTAAATATTTGATCACAACAGACCTCATATGTAGGCAATAGTCAGTTTGCCTTGTGATTCTTCCAGTCCCTTTTCAAAGCCGATTTTCTCCTATGGTGTGGGGATGGTATGTTAGATGCCACGGGTAGCCACATGGCAGGGGCAACATTCCCATAGGCCTTTGTGGTTCAATGAACCAGGGCGCCTGAACCCCAAGGGCGCCTGTGCGTGTCCCCCCCCCCCCCGCGGGCCGCAGCTTCCTTTCCCGGCTGAAGGCGCCTGGCGCTGCGCTCGAACCCACCGCGCCCTCCTCCCGTCGCGGTCCCTCCCGAAGGGTTTCGCCGGCTGCTTTTCGCTTCCCCCTCCCGGGCAGGAGCCTCTGACAAGTGCCTCAGAAGCAGCGGCAGCGGGAGCAGCAGCAGCAGAAGCCCGCCCTCCCGGCCACGGGGCGCATCTTCCTCTTCCTCCTCTTCTTCCTTCAACCGCTCCGGAATCAAGTTTTGAGGAAGAAGCCGCGGCGGATTTGAGCAGAGGAAAGGGTTGGAGAGGCGAAAGGCGGAGGCAGGAGGGAGGGGGGGCGAGGGGCAAGGGAAGTGGAAGGGGACCCCTCTCCAAGCGCTCAGGAGCTGTTCTTCCCCGATCAGGATCTGAGCCAGAGGAAGGAGTGGGTGCTGCGGGGGGGGAGCTGGGGCGGATGGGCGCCGATCCGGCTCACGGCGACGGGGACCAAGAGCGGAGGGAACGAGGCCGGCCCGTTCGGAGCGCCGCAGGGCAGCGCCGAGGTAGAGATCAGGCGGCGGCGGGGGAAATCATCAAAAAGGCGAGCGGGGGCCAAGGGTGGGTGGGTGGGGGGCGCAGGGGCGTCCGCAGAGGCAGGGGCTGGTTCTCAGAAAGTGAATGGCACCAGCCGAGGCCAGCGGGGAGGGAGGGAGGGAGGGAAGGCCGCCTGCAGGAGGAGGGCTCGAAGCGGCCGCAGCAGCCACGGAAAGCCGAGGAACGGAAAGGGTTCCAGAAGTTCATCCCACACGGGCTGACTTTGTGCTTTGAGCCTCCAGCCAGAGAATATTCCTCCCCCCCACACACCCCGGGAGCTTTGACAGGCAGCCCGAGGGGAGGGGAGGGGAGGGGGCTGAGCTCTCCCCCGCCCCCCCATTGCCTCCCGGCCCCATCATCCCTCCTCCCGCCCTCCTCCACAGCAATCCCATTCTCGGCCAGGCCTCTAAGAGGAGAAGGCAAGAAAGGGGGGCGGGCAGATCCTGAGCTCCTGGCGGCGTCCTCCTACCCTCCCCTACCCTACCCTCCTTTCCTCCCTCCCTCCCTCCGGGACTCCTCCGCTTGCAAGCGCGCCGCGCGGGGCTCCAGCCCGGATCGCCTCCCTCCGGCTGCGCCGCCTGGCACCGAGCCGCCCTCCCTTCCCCTCCGGGCTCACCCCCTTTTTGACCCTTTTTGGCCCGGATCCGGGGCCGCTTCTCCTCAGGAGGAGGCAAGCGCCCGGGCGCCCCTCGCCCCTTGGATTCCTTGGGTGTGTGTGTGTGGGGGGGGTTCCTTCGATTATGATTATGAACAATGGGTTTAATCATTAATCATAATCTACATAAGAAAATAAGAACAGCCTTGCTGGATCAGGGCATCACAGCCCATCCAGTTCAGCATTCTGTCTCACACAGTGGCTCACCAGTTGCTTCAGGGTATTCTCACGCAGATGTCTTCACCTGCTTATGATTCCCTGCAAATGACATTGACATTGAGAGGTATCCTTCCTATCTCTCCAACCCAGAGGTTGTCCTTAGGCATCCCTCACGATAGCCATGGATACTCTTGTTCTCCATGAACTTGTCCATTCCTTTCTTAAAGCTGTCAGGGCTGACAGCTGTCACCAATTCTTCTGGCAGGGAGTTCCACAGACCAGTGATCCTCTGGGTGAAAAAGGACTTCCTCTTACTTGTTTGAGATCTAGCACCCAAAAGATTCATGGAGTGCCCCCTAGTTCTAATGTTGTGCGATGGGCAAAACAGTTTTTCCTTATCTACTTTGTCCATACCGTGTATGATTTTATAAACTTCAATCAGGTCACCTCTTAGGTGCCGTTCAAGAGTGAAGAGGCCCAGCCATTGCAGCCTCAGATGGTAAGGAAGGTGTTCCAGTCCCCTCATCATTCTGGTTGCCCTCCTCTGCACTTTTTCCAATTCCATGATATCCTTCTGGAGGTATGGGGACCAGAATGGTACACAATACTTCAGATGGGTCCTCAAAATAGATTTATAAGAAGGCAAAACTACACTTGCTGACTTGTTTTTTATACCCTTCCTAATGATCCCTAGCATTGAGTTTGCTTTTTTCACTGCTGTGGCACAGTGGTTTGACACCTTGTTTATTACTAGATTTGGTGGCAGTGAGTTTGATAGGTTGGGCCATCCCTGAAACATAAGCTTAGTTCTGAAGCTGTGCACGGCCCAGAAAAAGATTTTTCAGTTATGAGCATGCCGATGAGAAAATTACAGATCCACAGAACAACTTTAAAGTAAATTTTTATTTTCATTTGTTTGACGTGGCAATTACAAAACTAAATGAACGGTTTGAACTGTTAAGTGCACACAATGACAGCTTTGCATTTTTACAAAATATAGACAAATGGAAAAAATTAGAGGCAGGCCAGAAAAGAGCAGTGTGTCTGAAATTGCAACAGAAACTGACTTCTGAAAGTGGAGCTGCTGATATAGATGGAGAAGATCTATTTCATGAGCTAGAACTCTTACCAATTGTTTTCAATAGTGACACAACTCCACTGGATGTTTTCAATTATATATAATTATATACTCAAATAATTTGACATCAGTATTTCCGAACTTGTCCATATCACTACGTATATATTTAACAGTACCAGTGACTGTTGCAGAAGGTGAAAGATCATTTTCAAAATTAAAATTAATAAAAAATTATTTAAGATCAACTATGTCTCAAGAAAGATTGTCAAACCTTGCCATGATCAGTATTGAAAAAGAAGTAGCAATAGATACCAGTGACCTCATAAAGGATTTTGCTCATAGAAAGGCTCGAAAAGTAGATTTTTTGGGACATTAGCAAACAAGCAAAAACAAAACAATGTCGTGGTGTTGTATACTTAATAAGTGCATTGTTAATAAATGAGCAACCTGAAAAGTTTCCTGTTTTCTTTATAATATTTAAGTGTCACGTTAGCTCCCTTAAAAAAGGAAGGTAGACAGCTCTGTGAAAGGGGGGGGGGGCGCCAGAGGGATCTTCGAACCACGGCTCCACATATCCTTAAGACGGCCCTGCCACATGGAAAACATTAATTTAATAGTTCCTGATATTAGCCTCACAGTGTGGTTAAGCTGGGTGTCCACTATTTTTGTGTGCACCTTGTTTATTCATACAGGGCTGCAATACTCTGCCACCAAACATGCCAAAGCAAGAGCTAATACCCTAAGAACTGTGGCACTTACTCTACAGCTAGTGCCAGAAAGTTTTTTTTAGGATACTATTCTTTGTTTTTATTTAATCTGTGTTTGTTTTTGTTCTTAAATGTTCCCTATAGGTCAGGCATGTCCAAAGTCAGGCCCGGGGGCAAAATGCTGCCCGTTTTCAAATTCTGAGCAGCCCACAGCTTCTTCTCCCCACCGGCTCAGCCTGTCACACATCCCTGCCAGCTGGCCCTTCCCCATACAGGATGGAGGTGTTAGCTTGCAGTTTTATGGTTTGCCTGCCCTCCCTGCCTTTGTCCATCTCCCCGCCCATCCACCTGCCCAGCCTACCCAACCCCAGTTCCGTTGCTGCAGCGTCCTCCCTACCTCCTTGCATGTTATAGAAACTTGTCCATAGTCTGGCCCAGGGGATGAATGGTCAGCCCCCACCCATTTTCACTTCACCAAATCTGGCCCTCCTTGCAAAAAGTTTGGACACCGCTGCTATAGGTTAAGGGCCAAGCAAGGGTCTCTCCTAAACATTTTGGGTTACAGTTGGGCTTTAGCAGCTGATTCCTGCAATCTACTTTTCGTGTCTCACTGGCTTGTCTGTTGCTCAAGTGGAAGCAAGCAACTTCAGTTTTACTGATGTTGGGTTTTAACCTCCAAATTTCAAACAAACACCCCCGCCGCCCCACACACAATTAACTATTTCTTTTAAATCATGTTTTTGAGGGCTTTTTCAGGTGTCAAAGTCTTCAGATTCTTTGATCTGTGCAATATCATCAGCATATATAAACTTTCTTCCATTAATGTTTGGTAAATCAGATGTGTAAATATTAAAGAGTAGTGGGGGCAGCGCAGAACCTTGTAGCAAGCGATCACTTAACTTATACTTCTGGCTGGTTTGGCCATAGATGCACTTAAATGTATCTACAGTGGTACCTTGTATAAAGGAATTAATTTGTTCCAATTGAAATAATGTTAAGCAAATTTTCCTGTATACAAATTTCCCATAGAAATGCATTGAAAACAGAGTAATCCTTAATTGCGACCATTTTTATGTTGTATGGATTCGCCCCATAGATTCTGTTAAGCAAATTCCCCCTCTCTCCAGATTTTTTATGTTGTACAGATTTTATGTTATACAAACCATTTCTATATGTGGGTCCACTGTATTTGAAAGCATGTTGTTGAATAGAGTAGCTGTTTTCGTTCGGTGCATAGTACATAGAAATTTTAATCTTATCCCTTCTCACCACATTGTATTATTAGCTGATGATAAATCAAAACAATGTAGTGACAGTTTTTTTACTCTCTGTTGAAATCAGTTTTTTTAATGTGAGAGATTGGTGTTAGTAAGTAGTCACAGCAGCTTTTAAAAATCTAAATGTTGACTGTTCTATTCATATGTATGCCTCAAGTAGAGGTTTGACTCTGTTTAAAATAAGTACTGTATGAGAAGCTTAAAAGTGTTATAAGTCTGAAGTCCTCAGTATTTTAGCTATTTATTGGATTTTTAATACCACCCACCCCTCTTTAGCGGGTATTAAAATAGCAACATTTTTTTCTTTTAAAAATTGTAGGCACTCTCCCTGTTCATTGAATGTCATTGTAAAACTGTCTGAGCTTGAGTATAGTGTGTGGTCCCCAGTGTTTTGGGAACTCAAGATCTACTTCATCCAGGTCAGCATATTTCCCTAATATTATTGTTTTCATTGTGCAGAGGATTCATCTGAAACATGACTTCTCAGCATGCCCTGCTGACTTCAAGAGGGTTTGCTATCTAAAAAGTGTACACAGGGTTGTAGCTTACATGGTCTCTCCTTTGTACTTTCTGAATGTGAAGTACAATTGCAACAGCTTCCTTGCTGTTTTAAAAGTATGACACAATCTTCAACTTTCAAACTCTAAAAGAGTAATAGACTACTTCCATTCACAAAGAGAAGCTTATTTTTTCTTCTCCCAGCAAGCTCTACATAGTACCTACACTGGTTCTAACAAAAGAGAAGAATAATCCCCACAGAGGAGTTCAGTTTGCCCACCTCCCTACCCCCCGGCCCCAGATCAATGCTTAGGATAGCTGGTTGTATAATAGAAATGCCTGTATTTTAAACGCTCTGTCCAAATGCATTTATGTTGACTGCATGCAAGCTGCTCTTTGCTTTCTCCTCTTCTAACATTTTTCTGGTTCTGATCAGGCCTTCTTGGCTTCTGCAGTCAAATTTCACATAACAGCCAGTGGTTATATATGGAGTGTGAAGAAAGACAGTTTCCGCAGCCATCCACAAACTAATTCATTTTAATTCCCCACTGATAAAGGTAAAGGAGAGCAGAAAAGTCTCTTCTTACACTTCCTCTCATTCAGTGGAGAGGGAAGCTGGACAGAAACCCTGGATCTGAAAATGATAAATGCAGGTTCTGCTTTTAATTGGGATTAATGTCTACACTTTACTTTGCTGATTGTCTTTTCAGTAACACTGGCTATTTCTCCCTTATGTAAAAAATTATTTGGAATTATATAAGAATATTTATTTATTTATTTATTTATTTATTTATTTATTTATTTATTTTAGTGCTTATATACCGCCCGCCTTCCAGGGGAACTCCGGGCGGTTTATAACAAAATAAAAATAAAAACAGTAACAAAGTAATCAATAAGTGAAACATCACAATACCATCGCAATAAAACTAAAAAGGCGCCAATGGCAGGATGTCGGGAACAAAATGCATGTTCCATTGTGTATTTTTTTTAAAAGAAATCAGCAAAGCACCAATGATTTTTGATGTTTGATATGTTGTCAAACACAGAAAGAAAACAGTCTGGGAATTCTTGTCACAGTCATCTTTGATTAAATTACTCATTAAATTTTATTAGCTTCAAAAAGCTTACCCTTGTTACTTGTTTTAAAGGAAAAAATTCCTAAAACTAATTTTGGCAACTTGTACCATGTGATAAGACTAAATTTTTTAAAAAATGATATATGTATTATGGAAAGTATTTGGACTTAAAATTTTAGTTATTTACAGATGTATACTCAAGATGAAGATTTGCATTAATTCTTTCTTTCACCTCAGAGCCAGGAGCATCATTTAACTACAATACTCATGGTCATCAGCAGAGTTTAAAGTTTACAGCTGTATCAGTTTAGTGTTGCAGGATCTCACATCTGTACAAGTAGGACTGCTGGTGCACAAATGGAAGTAGCTTTAGAAGCACTCAGTCTACCACTTGAACAAGGAGATGCTGGATACCTCCTTGTGCAATCACAACAGGAATCAAGCTGTTTGTGAGATGCAGACTGTGCTACAATCATTGTGAAAGTGATTTCTCTGAAAGCCTTCTGGCCCCACTTTTTACAAGTTAGAATTTACCTTTTCGTTCCCAATTACAGAATGAAGGTGCATACGTCATATAACGAACTTGTCTTCTCCTAGCATTTCAAGTTTAATAAAGCAGGGAAGGAATAACAAGGCACAGATGGTTTTAAAGAACAATAATTTGGCACATCAACAATGATGCCATTAAAAATGAAAATTAGCCTATTTAGAAGTGAAGTTTAGCATGTTCATAACCCTGAGATGTAATGTATAGTTCTGCCTTTCAGCCAAACTTTAATATGTTCATAATCCAAACCAAGATTGCTTAGGAGTTAATTTTCCTTTCCTGCATCTGTGTAAAGTCTGCACAGTTGGCATTAGCAAGCGACCAAGCTTGGACTCTTGAAATCAGAGACACTGGTAGTCAGCAAAATGCAAAGTCCTGGAACACTTCTTAAATATCTGCTTTGAGTTCAATTTCCCCCTGAAGACTATAACTTTCAAAGTAAGCACATAATGAAAGAATGTGGTCTTTTAGACAGCCTTGTCCCAAATCATACAGGTAACATATTCAAAGTTATTTGAATTTTACCCCACAGACTAGCAATTGGTGAAGCTGCTGTAAAAACGAAGATGTATTATCCTTATAACCATCTGCAGGTAGATCACCTGGTGTTTTTAACACATTCAGAGTCACCTTTATGTAGAGTGTGCTGCAATCTTCATACTGAGATGTGACTGAGGCATTTGCCTTCACGAACACACCTAACATGTTCAAGAATGGGCACTTTTGGCTCACTGAACATGTCACTGCTAGAACCTGAGTGTCACGTGCCAGGCAATGTAGAACACCAGATAGGTTGTACAGCTCCACTCAATGGGCTGGGGTGGGAAAAGACACAGGGAACAATTGTGTCAGCTGCCCGAGCTATTTCTTTCTTCCTTTCCCTTCTTCTAGATCAGAATAATGCATCACCTCCACATATAGTCTATAAACTCTCTCTCTAACTCTCTCTCTCTCTCTCTCCTCTCTCACAGTGTGT
>JAHTLZ010003684.1:0-11114 GCA_023846285.1 Phrynocephalus versicolor
AATTTGGCTTCAGATATCTCAGTTTTACACCCACAATTCCCCTCCCCCCCAAAAAAAAATCAGGAAAGTGCACTTTAGCAACTGGGTTGAGGAAACCTAATCTTCACCAGGATTGCAGAGGACAGTCAGAGGAGGCTTCTTTGCAAGTTTAAAGTTTCTAGGTGCCTGAGGAGAACTTTCCTGGGTGTTTGTGTCAACTTTGGGGTGTATAACTCAGACATCAAAACTCCAAACTCCACCAGACTTGGCAGGACTGTCGAGAATTGGGGGAACATGTCTTTCCAATTTTGATGTCCCGGGGTGCCTTGGGGGGCATTTTATACCCTGGCATACTGATGAATCAAAAATTGCTAAAAATTAATCTATTCATATTGATTGGTGGTTATCCGTTTATATGAATATGAATGGATGAATTTACATTTTTGGAATGAATTTTCTTTCTAGCCTCCCTTTCCCCCCAATAAGAGCAACCCTGTCTATGTGCTCTGCGTCTCCAGCTTTCAGCATCCTCTCAAGGCATCATCATTTTCCCCATTTTTTAGTGTCTGGGTTTTCCACCCAGACCCACTCCCAGTTAGGTGGCAGGATTCTTCTTCCCCACTTTATATAGCCTTGCCCAACCTCCATCATTACCTTTTTATTTTTTCCCGCCCCTTCTCCTCCTCCAATCCCCAATGTTTCTTCAAACTTTCTGCTCTCCCTCTCTCTTTCTCATATTCCTTCTGCTTTTGCCCCCTTTCTTCTCTCTCTTTCTCTATCTATGCCATTCCCACCATTCATTGTGATTATTTTTGTGAGAAGCAGAGGGAACTCCATATTGGAGTTATCTCCTTTTTACCCCTTTCTTTACACCAACAGTAGCTTATTAAGTGACTTCCAAGTAACCAAGATAATAAATGTTGTCAACAAGAGTTGGCTCCAGGCATCCAGTAATGACTTCACAGCTTTTGCTGAGTACTACATCTAGCTGTTTTAAATAGGATGAATAATAACCACACCAGGGAGGAGTATTCATCTGCAGAATACCAGAGGGCCAAGGCTGTAGTTATTTGTGTCTGTGGTTCAGTGCTCTGATTGGTTCCTGATAATTTCTGAAAAATGTAGTTCCCTGCAGAGAACTCATGCTTTGCACTTTGGTAGTGATTTTTATAGATCAGCATGCAATCCAACGTATCAGTATTTGGGGTGTGTGTGTGTGTGTCAAATAATAATCTAGTTGGATTCCTTTCCAGATAACCTGTGGCTTCTGAGATGCCTTCTTGTTTCTCAAATGGAAAACACACATTTGAGACTTAGCAACGTTGGTTACCCAGATGCCTATTACAATATGTACCAAATAATTCTAACACAATTGTAGGGGAATGTTCTCCTACCTGAAAGCTGACTAAGGCAGTTACTTCACATCCTCCTTTGTTCCGTGACTAGTTTTGTGCTGTGACAGTGTTGGTCACGATCACATGGTTTGGTCCCAGTTTCAGTGTTCCCATGGCTGTGATAACTTTTCTCATGACAAGTGCTACCTCACGGTCTTGTACCGTGACAAACACTGAATTTGTCTAGCTTCCTTTTTCCTTTTTTTTTGGGGGGGGGGGTTAAACATTCTTTTTAGATATTTTGCTTCTGAAAAGTCAAAGGAAAGATATGGAGTCTGCTGTCATCAGTACACTGATGACACGCAGCTCTATCTCTCCTTTTCCACCTCTGCAGATGAGGCTGTCCAGACCCTTGACCAGTGCCTGGATGCGGTTATGGAGTGGACCAGGGCCAACAGGCTCAGGCTCAGCCCTGAGAAGACCAAGGTCATGTTCTTTGGGATTCCCCATCTGGCTACGGAGGCCCTTTTTGAACTTTGGAGGGTGTTTCTCTCCGGCCATCGGACAGTGTCCGGAATCTGGGCGTAGTCCTGGACCCAGCACTCTCTATGGAGGCCCAGGTGGCCGCTGTGTCCAGGACTGCCTTTTTCCATCTTCGACAGATAGCCGAGATTCGTCCCTATCTAGATGGGGACTCCCTCAGAACAGTGGTGCAAGCACTGGTGATCTCAAGACTAGACTATTGCAACGCGCTCTACATGGGGTTGCCCTTGACTCTCCTTCGGCGGCTGCAGCGGGTACAGAATGCTGCAGCCAGACTGGTGGCAGGTGTGCACTGGTTTGACCATATCACTCCAGTCTTGGCCCATCTGCATTGGTTGCCCGTTACGTCCCGAATCAGATTCAAGGCCTTGGTTTTAATTTATAAAACCCTCCATGGCCTGGAACCTGACTACCTGGTGGAACAGATCGCCCAGCGGTCAACATCGGCTCGACCGTCTCGGTTGTCGCAGGCACACACGCTGCGGGTGGTCACGCCCAGGGAGGCCCGGAAAACATCTACCTGTTCCCGGGCTTTCTCTGTGGCTGGCCCTGCTTTCTGGAACCACCTCCCCAGCAGTGTGCACTTTGCACAGTCCCTGCAAGCCTTTCGGAAAGCTTTAAAAACCTGGCTTTTCCAAGAGGCATTTGGTGGCTGATTTTTTTTCTTTTTCTCCCGCCATCTGCTTCTTGCTGATTGTTTGGTCTAACTGTTGGTCTAACTGTTGATTAATTTGCTTTTATACCAATTTACTTTTTGTTTATTGTTGTATCCTGTGTTGTGAACCGCCCGGATTTCCTTCGGGAAGATGGGCGGTATACAAGCTTAATAAATAAATAAAATAAAATATTTGCAGGCAGGGAAGG
The DNA here is from genome assembly GCA_023846285.1 of Phrynocephalus versicolor. Taxonomy (NCBI): domain Eukaryota; kingdom Metazoa; phylum Chordata; class Lepidosauria; order Squamata; family Agamidae; genus Phrynocephalus; species Phrynocephalus versicolor. The sequence continues at coordinate 2,721 of JAHTLZ010003684.1, forward strand.
AGTTTGCAGCTCGTCTGGCTAGCTTGCACTTTCTCCACATGGCTGCATTGGAATGCTCCAGGTGATAGCCTTCGGGCTTTCTTTTATGCCTTTTTAATGCCTTTTTAATGCCTTTTGCTTGCTAATTAATTGTCTGTCTGGTGTCCCTCTTGCCTGGCTTTGAAGTTTGTTTTGTTTTATTGGTATTTAACGGAGAACAAGGGGGTGGAGATCATCTGGGGTGGGGGGGCACTTTGAACGTTAACACCCAACCTAGTACCTGGGACACAATTTTCTGAGAGAAACAAATCTTTTGTTGTGTGACAGTTGTTACCTCATGGTGTCTTGTCTCGGAACAGAAACTGGGAACAAACTGTGACAAGGGAATACCCTACCCCAGCACCAGGTACAGATTTGTATTGCTTAGCACCCATTCCGGGGCATGGTCAAGACAAATTTCAGCTGTTGTGCAACGGACGTGAAGTAAGATTTTCTTGTACTACTCCAAAGCACAACATTTAGAGAGACAAAACAGACATGAAGTAACCGCCTGAGTAGCAAGTGTGATACCATCACCATAAATAAAACTGTTGGTGCCTTGAGTAAGTGATTGGTCATTCATTTGTGTAAATGTTAAAAAAGCAGGATCTAGTACAATTCTCTGAGATACACCATTTTTCTGAGTGTTCCTCAAATAATGTAAACACATTCAGGCATGCTTAGACAAAAACACACACCTGTTGTCTGATTATTCCAGTCCCATAGCACAATGCACTATATTGCATATACAAGGTTGTGTAACTCCAGGATCACTGCACTCATATGTAAATTATGACACATATATACTTTTGGCATGTACATTACTTGAATGCCTGCAAGCAGGACTCCAAAGAAGGGTGGGTTTGTTTGTTTTTGGCAGCCTTGCTACACATGCAAATTAGCCCTATGTCTCTAGATACTCTGCTTCTTAAGAAGACAAATTTACACACCTACTCAGTTTATTTATTTTGCATGGCATAGCAGAATATAGCATCATTTTGTAAGACTCAAGGACAACATAAAATATGCAGAAAATGTAAAATAGTGAAAGAATAAATTCTATGATATTTTTAAAGCAGGCCATATGCATAGTGAACAATTAGTGTGATAAATTATGTATGAGCAGTTACTAGAGTGATTAAACCTAAGGCTGCATATCTAAACCATTTAAGCATTGAACTGCAGTGGTCTCAACATGACATATTATGTGCAGTGAGCCAAGAAACCTTCTAAGAGGACATTCTGTCACAATATGAGGTAAAGTTGTGGGACATACCCGCAATCCATATTACGATTATCGTTCAGCCCCAACTTATGTTGCCAGTATTGCCTCCTGCTGTTGGTTATCCAGTTGTTCCATGGAGGATTAGAGCCACAAGGTTGTTGTATTGGATCAGACGCTAAGTAAAACAGATCTGGATTGGAAGTTGCCCACTCCTGGTGCCATGATGTCTCAGTGTCTAAGTCTTATCAGGCTAGCTGCTGACCAAGTTTCCATGGCAGGTTCCAAGTTCTGAGTCTAAATATTTGATCACAACAGACCTCATATGTAGGCAATAATCAGTTTGCCTTGTGATTCTTCCAGTCTCTTTTCAAAGCCGATTTTCTCCTAAGGTGTGGGGATGGTATGTTAGATGCCACGGGTAGCCACATGGAAAACATTAATTTAATAGTTCCTGATATTAGCCTCACAGTGTGGTTAAGCTGGGTGTCCACTATTTTTGTGTGCACCTTGTTTATTCATACAGGGCTGCAATACTCAGCCACCAAACATACCAAGGCAAGAGCTAATACCCTAAGAACTGTGGCACTTACTCTACAGCTAGTGCCAGAAAGTTTTTTTTAGGATACTATTCTTTGTTTTTATTTAATCTGTGTTTGTTTTTGTTCTTAAATGTTCCCTATAGGTCAGGCATGTCCAAAGTCAGACTCGGGGGCAAAATGCAGCCCGTTTTCAAATTCTGAGCAGCCCGCAGCTTCTTCTCCCCACCGGCTCAGCCTGTCACACATCCCTGCCAGCTGGCCCTTCCCCATACAGGATGGAGGTGTTAGCTTGCAGTTTTATGGTTTGCCTGCCCTCCCTGCCTTTGTCCATCCCCCCGCCCATCCACCTGCCCAGCCTACCCAACCCCAGTTCCGTTGCTGCAGCGTCCTCCCTACCTCCTTGCATGTTATAGAAACTTGTCCATAGTCTGGCCCAGGGGATGAATGGTCAGCCCCCACCCATTTTCACTTCACCAAATCTGGCCCTCCTTGCAAAAAGTATGGACACCGCTGCTATAGGTTAAGGGCCAAGCAAGGGTCTCTCCTAAACATTTTGGGTTACAGTTGGGCTTTAGCAGCTGATTCCTGCAATCTACTTTTCGTGTCTCACTGGCTTGTCTGTTGCTCAAGTGGAAGCAAGCAACTTCAGTTTTACTGATGTTGGGTTTTAACCTCCAAATTTCAAACAAACACCCCCGCCGCCCCACACACAATTAACCATTTCTTTTAAATCATGTTTTTGAGGGCTTTTTCAGGTGTCAAAGTCTTCAGATTCTTTGATCTGTGCAATATCATCAGCATATATAAACTTTCTTCCATTAATGTTTGGTAAATCAGATGTGTAAATATTAAAGAGTAGTGGGGCCAGTGCAGAACCTTGTAGCAAGCGATCACTTAACTTATACTTCTGGCTGGTTTGGCCATAGATGCACTTAAATATATCTACAGTGGTACCTTGTATAAAGGAATTAATTTGTTCCAAATGAAATAATGTTAAGCAAATTTTCCTGTATACAAATTTCCCATAGAAATGCATTGAAAACAGAGTAATCCTTAACTGCGACCATTTTTATGTTGTATGGATTCGCCCCATAGATTCTGTTAAGCAAATTTCCCCGCTCTCCAGATTTTTTTATGTTGTACAGATTTTATGTTATACAAACCATTTCTATATGTGGGTCCACTGTATTTGAAAGCATGTTGTTGAATAGAGTAGCTGTTTTCGTTCGGTGCATAGTACATAGAAATTTTAATCTTATCCCTTCTCACCACATTGTATTATTAGCTGATGATAAATCAAAACAATGTAGTGACAGTTTTTTTACTCTCTGTTGAAATCAGTTTTTTTTTAATGTGAGAGATTGGTGTTAGTAAGTAGTCACAGCAGCTTTTTAAAATCTAAATGTTGACTGTTCTATTCATATGTATGCCTCAAGTAGAGGTTTGACTCTGTTTAAAATAAGTACTGTATGAGAAGCTTAAAAGTGCTATAAGTCTGAAGCCCTCAGTATTTTAGCTATTTATTGGCTTTTTAATACCACCCACCCCTCTTTAGCGGGTATTAAAATAGCAACATTTTTTTCTTTTAAAAATTGTAGGCACTCTCCCTGTTCATTGAATGTCATTGTAAAACTGTCTGAGCTTGAGTATAGTGTGTGGTCCCCAGTGTTTTGGGAACTCAAGATCTACTTCATCCAGGTCAGCATATTTCCCTAATATTGTTTTCATTGTGCAGAGGATTCATCTGAAACATGACTTCTCAGCATGCCCTGCTGACTTCAAGAGGGTTTGCTATCTAAAAAGTGTACACAGGATTGTAGCTTACATGGTCTCTCCTTTGTACTTTCTGAATGTGAAGTACAATTGCAACAGCTTCCTTACTGTTTTAAAAGTATGACACATTCTTCAACTTTCAAACTCTAAAAGAGTAACAGACTACTTCCATTCACAAAGAGAAGCTTATTTTTCTTCTCCCAGCAAGCTCTACATAGTACCTACACTGGTTCTAACAAAAGAGAAGAATAATCCCCACAAAGGAGTTCAGTTTGCCCACCCCCCTACCCCCCCAGCCCCAGATCAATGCTTAGGAATCAGGATAGCTGGCTGTATAATAGAAATGCCTGTATTTTAAACGCTCTGTCCAAATGCATTTATGTTGACTGCATGCAAGCTGCTCTTCGCTTTCTCGTCTTCTAACATTTTTCTGGTTCTGATCAGGCCTTCTTGGCTTCTGCAGTCAAATTTCACATAACAGCCAGTGGTTATGTATGGAGTGTGAAGAAAGACAGTTTCCGCAGCCATCCACAAACTAATTCATTTTAATTCCCCACTGATAAAGGTAAAGGAGAGCAGAAAAGTCTCTTCTTACACTTCCTCTCATTCAGTGGAGAGGGAAGCTGGACAGAAACCCTGGATCTGAAAATGATAAATGCAGGTTCTGCTTTTGATTGGGATTAATGTGTACACTTTGCTGATTGTCTTTTCAGTAACACTGGCTATTTCTCCCTAATGTAAACAATTATTTGGAATTATATAACAACATTTATTCATTCATTCATTCATTCATTCATTCATTCATTCATTCATTCATTCATTTATTTTAGTGCTTATATACCGCCCGCCTTCCAGGGGAACTCCGGGCGGTTTATAGCAAAATAAAAATAAAAACAGTAACAAAGTAATCAATAAGTGAAACATCACAATACCATCGCAGTAAAACTAAAAAGGGGCCAATGGCAGGATGTCGGGAACAAAATGCATGTTCCATTGTGTATTTTTTTTAAAAGAAATCAGCAAAGCACCAATGATTTTTGATGTTTGATATGTTGTCAAACACAGAAAGAAAACAGTCTGGGAATTCTTGTCACAGTCATCTTGGATTAAATTACTCATTAAATTTTATTTGCTTCAAAAAGCTTACCGTTGTTACTTGTTTTAAAGTAAAGGAAAAAATTCCTAAAACTAATTTTGGCAACTTGCACCATGTGATAAGACTAAATTTTTTAAAGAATGATATATGTATTATGGAAAGTATTTGGACTTAAAATTTTAGTTATTTACACATGTATACTCAAGATGAAGATTTGCATTAATTCTTTCTTTCACCTCAGAGCCAGGAGCATCATTTAACTACAATACTTATGGTCATCAGCAGAGTTTAAAGTTTACAGCTGTATCAGTGTAGTGTTGCAGGATCTCACATCTGTACAAGTAGGATTGCTGGTGCACAAATGGAAGTAGCTTTAGAAGCACCCAGTCTATCACTTGAACATGGAGATGCTGGATTTTGTGCAATCACAACAGGAATCAAGCTATTTGTGAGATGCAGACTGTGCTACAATCATTGTGAAAGTGATTTCTCTGAAAGCCTTCTGGCCCCACTTTTTACAAGTTAGAATTTAACTTTTCATTCCCAATTACAGAATGAAGGTGCATACGTCATATAACGAACTTGTCTTCTCCTAGCATTTCAAGTTTAATAAAGCAGTGAAGGAATAACAAGGCACAGATGGTTTTAAAGAACAATAATTTGGCACATCAACAATGATGCCATTAAAAATGAAAATTAGCCTATTTAGAAGTGAAGTTTAGCATGTTCCTAACCCTCAGATGTATGTAATGTATAGTTAGTTCTGCCTTTCAGCCAAACTTTAATATGTTCATAATCCAAACCAAGATTGCTTAGGAGTTAATTTTTCTTTCCTGCATCTGTGTAAAGTCTGCACAGTTGGCATTAGCAAGCGACCAAGCTTGGACTCTTGAAATCAGAGACACTGGTAGTCAGCAGAATGCGAAGTCCTGTAACACTTCTTGAATATCTGCTTTGAGTTCAATTTTCCCCTGAAGACTATAACTTTCAAAGTACATAAGAACATAAGAACATAAGAAGAGCCATGCTGGATCAGGCCAAAGGCCCATCTAGTCCAGCTTCCTGTATCTCACAGTGGCCCCACCAGATGTGTTTGGGAGCGCATGAGACTAGATATCTGTCTCCTAATACCACTCCCCTGCATCTGGCCCTTGAAGTACCCTGGTTTCTCCATCATGGTTTGTAACCTGTGATGGACTTTTCCTCCAGGAATCTGTCCAATCCCTTTTTGAAGGCATCCAGGCCAGATGCCATCACCACATCCTGTGGCAGGGAGTTCCATAGATTTACAACACGCTGGGTGAAAAACTATTTTTCACCCAGCGCGTAAGCACATAATGAAAGAATGTGGTCTTTTAGACAGCCTTGTCCCAAGTCATACAGGTAACATATTCAAAGTTATTTGAATTTTACCCCACAGACTAGCAATTGGTGAAGCTGCTGTAAAAACAAAGATGTATTATCCTTATAACCATCTGCAGGTAGATCACCTGGTGTTTTAAAAACATTCAGAGTCACCTTTATGTAGAGCGTGCTGCAATCTTCATACTGAGATGTGACTGAGGCATTTGCCTTCACGAACACACCTAACAAGTTCAAGAATGGGCACTTTTGGCTCACTGAACATGTCACTGCTAGACCCTGAGTGTCACGTGCCAGGCAATGTAGAACACCAGATAGGTTGTACAGCTCCACTCAGTGGGCTGGGGTGGGAAAAGACACAGGGAACAAGGAGGGTCTCTTGCACTAGCTGTATTCAGACCGATGAAGCTGTTTGGATGAACAGCGAAACGTTTCTATCTCTCAAAAAGAAGTCCAGTAGCCATGACTCAACTCCCAGATAAATGCACCTGGATGACTGAGAATCTTCACAGACACAGGGAACAATTGTGTCAGCTGCCCGAGCTATTTCTTTCTTCCTTTCCCTTCTTCTAAAATAATGCATCACCTCCACATATAGTCTATAAACTCTCTCTCTCTCTTTCTCTCTCCTCTCTCTCGGAGAGAGAGTGTGTGTGTGTGTTTATAGACTATATACATAGAGAGGGGGGACTTTTTAAAACAAGACAGGCCATCATGTCCACCTTCATTCTCTGACAAGGGTGGTGGTCCGCACATGTCACTAATCCTCCAAGAAAAGATACCACAAAATGACAACCTTGGGGGAGGGGGGGTGAAGAATTAGAGGTCCAGTTCTACTGCTGAGGTTTTTTTCCTGTTTTTTTTTTAATGAAGCATTTTTGTGTGTTTTTTCAAAAACAAAATCAAAAATTATTATAAATGATTATGGAATGTTTTATTTTCATATGGTGAATAAAATATTTTATTTATTGTTTCAATCTGGGCAAACCTTCAGTTTTTAGAATAAGTCCATAATAAGTGTGATAATGAGAAGCATGACAGAGCAGCTGCAGAAGCAGAGACAGAAACTGATACTGATAATTACAGCTCAGGAAATGATCCTGATTTAATGTCACGCCCATTCATTGAAACTTAGTCCCACTCCCGTCTACACACTTTTCCCTCTTCAGTTCTTTTTATGAGAATGTGTTCTTTAAAATCTTATTTAATGCTATGGGGAGGAAATATTAATAATTGTTTCTTCTGGATTTTTAAAAAATGTTTAGCGGAGGGTTTCATTGTCTGTTCCAACTAAACTAGTAAACAGTTCAGGAGACTGTTGCTCCATTTGTTACAATTACAAATAAATATTATATTTTAAAAGTTCTGTTTCTAATAATTGTTTGGATACACTATACTTTAAATATGGTAGTTGCGATAATTGTATGCCAAGTCAAATTGTTCATAGTCATATTTAATGTTCCTAAAGTAACATAATGACTTTCAATCTGGAAAAGGGGGAAAAAAAGTGCCAATGTAGCATTTTTTCATTTTTTTTCTGAAACGTTGTGTTTTTTGGGAGGTGGGTGGGTAGGGAATGGAAAAAGCTGGGTTTTTTTATGAGCTTCAAAATTTCTGGAAATTTTACATTTCTACTCAGGACTCTGGTTCTGCTGCCCTTAGAATGCAAAGGCTGTCAGAGAGAGAAAGGAAGGGGTATCTCATACACATCTGATTCAAGGGCAGAGAACCATAAGGGGGGGGGGTTAATCAGAAACACTGAAGGTACTCATCAACAACAGGAACCTGGACAGCAAGATTCAGCAGAGCACAAGTCGCTCAGTCAGGGTTCTTCCTATTCCAACCAGATATGCTGTAATTTTGTTTAAATTATTAAAAAAACCCATTTATAATGCCACCATTGTTAATATAAATTACCACGTGTCATTTTATACAAGTCAGAGCCATATCTTGTCCTCCTTTTGATGACACATGTCCTCCCTCTTGGCAAAGAGAGGCCAGGCATACAACTTGCCCATTCTCCACATACAACTGTGAAGACGAATGCAGCTCCAGCTTTCTAGCCCTTTATGTAACCCTTTTACCAAGCTTTTTAAAAGCAGAGCAGAAATCAATATTATTTTCTCCATTTCTGCCACCTCCTTGGAAGAGTCAAAGCATGGATGAACATACTGAGCTTGTGTCCTGGTAAGAACGAAGGGGGTCATTTTCACCCGTCTGTCTTTCAATACAAAATCTATGCTGCATTAATCATTTTTGAGCTCTGCCTCAATGTATTCTGGGAACAAAGTGTAATTTATTGTGTTGCTGTTGAATGTTTAATTCCTTCAGTCCTATTATTATTATTATTATTATTATTATTATTATTATTATTATTATTA
>JAHTLZ010000178.1:0-34129 GCA_023846285.1 Phrynocephalus versicolor
GGAATGCATTATTATAAACAGAGTTGATCCCATTTTTATGTTGTACAGATTTGCCCCATAGACAATTGTGTTAAGCAAATTTCCCCTCTCTCCGGAATTTTTTATGTTGTACAAATTTTATGTCATACAAACCGTTTGTTATACAAGGATCCACTGTATTTATTTATTTACTTACTTACTGTATTTATTTATTGTACACCGCTGTGAGGGTGCTTGAAGCACTATGGGGCGGCATATAAATGGAACACTTTGCTTTATTTTTTAAATACTGCACCGATTTTCCCAGAGGGAACTCTGGACAGTTTACATATAGTGGGTGGAGAAACACGCCTCAGGAAAGCCTAAAGAGGCTCTTGTTTATTTATTGAACTTATTTACTGCATCTATTTACTGTATTTATTTATTTATGTGTTGCATTTATTTATTTAATGTGTAGCCTGCATCATTAAATTGTAAATCACCCTGAGAGTGCTTGAAGCACTATGGGGCGGCATATAAGCGGAACACTTTGCTTTTTTAAAAAAAAATTATTATACCACACCGATTTTCCCAGAGGGAATTCCGGACAGTTTACACATAGAACAACATAAACTATTTAAAAAAACCCCCGCAGATTCAAATCAAATGAACAACAGCAAAAAGGGCAGGATCAGTTAAATAAATAAATAAGCTCTGACGTGGATCTGATCAGTTTCGCCAGTCCACCTCCAATGCACACCGACCAGCTTCCCCCTAGTTTTCTCACTCCAGATCTGCCGCAGTCGGGGCAGCCCCAGTTAACTGGGCATGTTTCCCCTCAGATGCTTACTACTTCTTGGTTGGACCTGCTTGTTTTCTTTATCCCTCTCCACATGGCAAAGTATTCTGCTGGGAAGCATGCCTGCTAGTTTCCATCCTGGGTCTGTGTGTATACAAGAATGTATATGGTGGATAATTCCATGGGATTTGATTAGGGTCCCTATCTACAAAACTTCTAAGTAACCAAACTTGTAACTACAGTGGACCCTCATATAACAAACGGTTTGTGTAACGTGAAATCTGTACAACATAAAAAATTCTGGAGAGAGGGGAAATTTGCTTAACAGAATTGCCTATGGGGTGAATCTGTACAACATAAAAATGCTCGCAATTAGGGATGACTCTGTTTTCAATGCATTCCTATGGGAAATTTGTATAAAGGAAAATTTGCTTAACAGAATCCCATTTGGAACAAATTAATTCCTTTATACAAGGTACCACTGTTATGTAAAAGGGACTGCAGGTATTCTTGCTGTAACGGCTTTATCTTAACTGGAGCATTGAGATGTTTTCCCCTGCAGTGCAGATGAAAAGAAAGCGCACCTGCAATTAAGAAGAGCTTGATAGCTGCTGTGAGTTTTTTGGGCTGTCTCTCAGCCTGAAAAACTCACAACAACGATCAGATCCCGGTCGTGAAAGCCTTCGAGAATACATAAAGGAGAGTTTGTATCAGCTCTTAGGCAGGACCCAGCATGGGAAATCTAGGGCAGAATAAGAGGACAAGAGGAGGCTTCTAAGGCTATGAACCACAATGTGGTTTCAAAGGAGGCACTGCCAAAGTGCTTTGGAACTGCTGTGTGGTTTCGTGTGTCGGCACTTTCCAACAAGGTGCCCTCCAGATCGGTTGTGTTAAAACTCCAACCACCCCTGGCCCAGCGTGGCTGCCCGAGGGCCTTTGTTCTAAGACAGTGGTGTCCAAACTTCGGCCCTCCCACAGTCCTTTGTCATTGGCAATACAGGTTCATAATTCTGGGAGTTGTGGTCCAAAACATCTGGAGGGCCAAAGTTTGGACACCCCTGCTCTAAGGAGAGACATCAAGAAAGCAGGATTTGGATTTGTGAGTGGTTTTTTTTTTTAATTGGCTGAGGGTTAATCCAGGTAGTTTGAATATACAGTATCTACACAGAAATTGTTACTGCTTCATTTTTGTACGTTGGCTGTAACCAAGATTTCATGTAATTAACTACTGTATAGCATTTTGCTGTCTTAAGTGAAAGGTGTCTGGTCCTCCTTCCATCAATAATAGCAGTTTTTTTCTCTCCTGTCTTGATGTGTTAGGGTTAGGTTGTCATCCTGTGGAGAACCTCAGGCCCTGTATATGTTTGGACTATTGTTCCCATAATGTTGTGCCACTGGCTATGCTGGACCAGTCTTTTGAGAATTCAAGTCCAAATTATCTGGAAGGCCATTGGTTCCCCACCTGACCTATATTTGTGCTCCCAAATTTGCCTGAGAGTCATCCCTGTTGAACTCGGAACTTTACTTTTGAGTGGTTATGCATAGGATTACATGTTAATTTATTGTGGCGTAAGATTTTGTAGCTTACAAAATCATGTGAATAAAACGGTCACCTCCATGTATAGCGAGGTGGCAACATGGTCGGTCAGATGTTGGAGTGCAGCTTTTAATAGCATAGGTGGATTAGAGGATTTGTATTCCGACAGCATGTGGAGGGTTGCAAGGTTCCTATCTCAGCATTGCTATATATACACTTAACAATATAAAGTTTCTTGAACTATCATGTGATCCAGGAGGTTGTGGTAGGAGATGTAATACTGATTGTGTTAAAGAAGCAAAAAACTGAACTAGTCAGAGGTGCACAAGATCCAAAAAGCGTATGCGTTTTTAGTAATGTTCAGTTATAAGGATATGCTTTGTATGAAAGATACCTTGGGTTCTTCCCCTTAGCTTCATGCTGGCTGGTGCTGTTCTGCATATAACGAGTGCAACTTATGTAGTCAAAAGGATCAGACAGGAAGAGATGGCAGACAACACAGCTTGAAATTTTGGAGAACGTTGCTCCAAATCAGAGTAGACAACACCAAGCTAGATGGAGAAACTGAGTTCCATTGCTTGTATACTTGCTGAAGATACTCCTGTTCTTTGTCTTGAAACTTTTCTATCAGTTTCAGTTTTGGTCCTCAGGGAGTTGCAATCCAGCAACATCAGTGTTCTGAGATAATGAATCATTGATTCCTGTAACTAGTTGTTCTGAATCATATACAGTGGTACCTTGTATAAAGGAATTAATTTGTTCCAAATGAAATTATGTTAAGCAAATTTTCCTTTATACAAATTCCCATAGGAATGCATTAAAACAGAGTGAACCCATTTTTATGTTGTACAGATTTGCCCCATAGACGATTATGTTAAGCAAATTTTCCCTATCTCTGGAATTTTTTATGTTGTATAAATTTTATGTTATACAAGCTGTATGTTATACAAGGGTCCACTGTAATAGGAATGTGACTGAACTGTGTGTGTGTGTGTGTGTGTGTTGTGTCGTTACAGTCGTGACTGACTCTTCGTGACTCCATGTCCATTAAGTTTTCTTGGCAGGAATACTGGAGTGGTCTGCCAGTTCCTACTCCAGGTGCCTACAGCACCTGGTATTCCCTGATGGTCTCCCATCCAAGTACTGACCAGGGCCGACCCTGCTTCGCTTCCGAAATCAGGCGAGATAGGATGTGTTCAGGGCATCTAGGCAGCTTAGGTTTGTAATCACTCATAAAACCCATGGATACATGTCCCTTCTTCTCATCCATGTGGGAACAAACAACACAGTCAATAACAACTTTGAAGAGATCTCATCATACTTGGAAGCTCCAGGACGGAAACTTGAGGACTTTGGGGACCAGATAGTCTTCTCAGAAATTGAAGGATATAAGTTGTCCGAAAAGAACAGAGAGAATGTTGAGGCATTTCTTACAAGATTTGAGAGAATATGTTCAGAGTTGAGATTTGCAGATGAAGACAGAACAGCATGTTAGGTCTCAGATCTGTGGTAGTTTAGCTGACATTTATGGGGAGAGGACAGTAACTGCTGCATCCCACATGCATTCTTTGCATGAGCACATGGAGAAATGCCAATTCAGCATCCCTTGTATGATGTGCAAAACGAACTTCACAAAAACATCCAGCCTTATATCAGGTAGCCCTGTGTGTCATTTGGAACTTCTCACTCGGTGGGGATTTGGCTGTTCCACGTGCTGTATTACTGTGCCAAACCAACAAAACTTCTGAGTAGGACTTCTGTAGCTGAGGCTCCAGTACTTTGGCCACCTCATGAGGAGAGAGGAGTCCTTAGAAAAGTCCCTGATATTGGGAAAGATTGAAGGCAAAAGGGAAAGAGGACGGCAGAGAATGAGATGGTTGGACGGTGTCATCGATGCAACCAATATGGATTTGACCAAACTCTGGGAGGCAGTGGAAGATAGGAAGGCCTGGCAAGCTCTGGTCCATGGGGTCATGAAGAGTCGGACACGACTGAACAGCAACAACAGGTGCACGTGTTTAAGTGACGATTTCTTTCCCAATACCAAGATGAAAAAAGCCAAGATCAGTCATGTTATGATATTTTGGTGCTAATGACCGCTTGGCCCTGCAGAAGGTATGGAACAGTAGCCCCCAGCACTCTCTGGATTCTGCCGGTTACAACAGATGGGAGTTGCAATCCAGCAACGTTAGTGGGGCTGCAGAATGCTTGTTTTTGCTGTATGTAATGATTAAAGCGTCTAGAGGAATCCTTTCTTTCTTTCGTTCTTTTGATTCTGTTGTGTTGATCAGTGCAGGTGTTGATGCATTTGAAGTGATGCAAAACATTTTTTGCGCTTCCTGCACAGGCAGCAGACACCCTGGCGGTGCGGCAAAAACGGCGCATTTATGACATCACGAACGTCCTTGAAGGCATTGGGCTGATCGAGAAGAAATCCAAGAATAGTATTCAGTGGAAGTGAGTGGTTGGTATTTATAAGACAGTGGTGGGGATTATGAAGCCAACTTCCATTCTTCCTAATGTATTGGTACTATGGTCATGTGTACCTTTAGCATGCATCCCCATCCGCTTTGGGAAAGGGAGAATCCCCACCCCACCCCCACCCCCTGGGAAGGGAAAGTGCCGTATCTACCCTGTCTTTTCGGATCCCAGCTCTCCTGAATCGGAGCTCTTGTGATGGTGATCCCAGCCAAAGCTTGTATTATATCAAGTAATGTTGTTCTGGGTGGGGCATCGTTTTCATTATTCAGTGGCTGAATAATTCTGGGCTCTTGTTGGCTGAATATAAGGTATGTATATATGCAATTGTTGTGAGGTGGAGTGTGTCTGGATTAAGTTTATCTGTCCCAATATAGTCAATGTAACTGCAAATGATGGGATTTGCAGTCTGACATTATCTGAAGAAGCCGTACTTCCCCTAGCCTGAAATTTCTGCCCCACTTTTCCATTAAATAGTGTCTCATGCAGCAAGAAACAATGAAATATGAAATAGCAACTTGCATAATTAAAGAAGCCTGTGTTAGCAAGCAAGTCTGTTTAAAAATGTAGACCCTGTCTCAATCCAAAGGTTCTTGCTTTTTGGACATGGAACATGGAGTTTGTTTATCATTTTAACTGGGAATTCTGGGCCCTGGAAGTAGTTGCTGAGAAGACCCTTTCTTGAGTTCTTATCAAGTGTATTCAGTTGGCAGGGGAGCAGAATGTAGGGCCGTTTCTACAATATCTTAAATTCTGGACAGATTTACTTGAGAGTGTGTGGTTTCTCAAACAAGTATTCCCAAATTGTGTAGGAGTTTATAGCTATGGGCCGATGTGTTGAATGCAAATTGCAAGGAAAGTTTGAGGGGACTTGCAGGAGACAATTAGGCCTTCAAAAATTACTTTTTTGGAGTTTGTTTCAGAATATCCCAAGATCAACCACTTGTTTGCCATACATTCAAAACAAGAGCAACCAGATATTGACCCCAGAGTTTAGAAATTGCCCAGGCGGATTCCTGGAACGGAGGCTGTGGATTATCCACATTGTTAAGGACTGAAAGCATGGCTGGGATGTTAGAACTCTTCTGGATGGCAGTGGGGAGAGCGAGCAGAGATGTTTGGGGAGAGCCAAGATTGGTTCCTTTTGAAAGAGGACTTTGGACCTGAAACCAAAGCAGGGACCAAAGTTATTGCTTTCAATACATCTGGAAAGAAATGGGATTGCAGGGAGGGAGTGGGTTAAGGTGGCAGTGCATTCTCTGACATGTTCATGCCCCATTGGTAAACTCTCTTTTTTCTATAGAGGTGTAGGCCCTGGCTGTAACACCCGTGAAATTGCCCACAAGCTGATTGAACTGAAGGCTGAGATTGAGGATCTGGAGCAGCGAGAGCGAGAACTGGAACAGCAGAAGATGTGGGTGCAACAGAGCATCAAAAACGTGACAGACGATGTGCAAAACAGCCAATATCCTTTGAGTACACTGTAGTTTTCTCCCCTGTTTCACTTTGCATATTTAAAGATCACAGGAAGAACATTGGAGAACTGCCTCCTGATGGTGGCAGCACTAATCCTTCAATGTGAGCATGCTTTGTAAACCTTAAAGTGTCTGATGCATTGTCATGGGTGCGGGGGAAATCTGATTTCCTGCTGTTTTCAGATATATGGCAGTAGCTTGTCATATCTTTCTGTGCCATAGCTGTCCTCTGTTTGTCCTTCTGTTGGGTAGGATAGCTCTCCCCAAGTGCCTCCCCAAGTGGGAGTTGTAGTACCATACACGGTGAGGACACCTGTTTGCGGAAGAGTTTGAAATTGCATATCATCTGGCAACACTTAGGCAGTCTTACAGCTGATTGCCTTTGGGACTCGTCTGCTCTTTCCACACACAATTCAAAACTGATCTAGCTCCCTGCCTCACATTGCTTTTGGATGCTCCATTATATGCTTGGGGGGGGGGGTGTTGGTTGCCACTGCTCAATTTCTTAAGCAAATTCATTTCTAAATCACCTTTGTCGCTGTTTTTGTATATAGATGCACTGGTGGGAATAGAGAAGACCCACTTTGTAGTCAAGGCTGTAAAAAATGATAATCCGAAATAAATTTTAGTTCCTTGTGATTCCTTTAGATGTCTTCAAATGCACCTTTGAGAGGCTTTTCCCTTAATTTCTGCAACATTAGCTTATGTGACTGACGAAGATCTTTGCAAATGCCTGCCAGGTGAGGCTGGAGGGGCATATCTTAGCTAAACTCCCATTTCTCTTTTGTGGAAACTTCATCTTCCTACTGACCTTGGCTGCATCTCCTGGAAGTTGGCCTTTTATTTTCTCTTCTTGGGGTATAAAAACATGAGTCCAATGTGTATGTACCCTGACCTCCAGACACAAATTGGCTAAAATCCTTTGTGTAAATTAAGCTGTAGAAGGTCAATGACATCATCAGCTTGGACAATATTTCAGCAATTGAACGTTTCCTACTTGTGTCCTGAGGCAACCATGGTTCTTGTGTAGTTCCGTTCATTGTCAGGAACCCATGGGTACCACAAAATGGGGGAAAGAAGTTCTTTAATACTTAAAAATTGCCATTGCCAGGAAAGCGATCCTTTTTGTGATAATTTATTCATGCTGTGTGGAGAGTAAATAGAAAGTAATTTTTCTTCTGAAAGAGAACATCATAATGCCATTATACAAAACAATAGTAAAGCCGCACCTGGAGTATTGTGTATAATTCTGGTCACCGCATCTCAAGAAAGACATAGTGGAACTGGAATAGGTGTAGAAGAGAGCGACTAAAATGATTACTGGGCTGGGGCACCTCCCTTATGAGGAAAGGCTAAAACATTTGAGGCTCTTTAGTCTGGAAAAAAGGCGCCTGAGGGGGGATATGATTGAGACGTACAAAATAATGCAGGGCATGAGTAAAGTGGATAGAGGAAAGCTCTTCTCCCTCTCACAAAATACCAGAACTAGGGGACATACACTCTAAGTGTGGGCTGGGAGAGTAAGAACAGACAAAAGAAAATATTTTTTCACCCAGCGCGTTGTTAGTCTGTGGAACTCCCTGCCACAGGATGTGGTGATGGCATCTGGCCTGGATGCCTTCAAAAGGAGATTGGACAGATTCCTGGAGGAAAAGTCCATCACAGGTTACAAACCATGATGGAGATGTGTCATCTCCAGGCTTAAAACCGGGGTACTTCAAGGCCCAGATGCCGGGAAGTGGTATCAGGAGACAGATATCTAGTCTCATGCACTCCCATAGGCATTTGGTGGGGCCACTGTGAGATACAGGAAGCTGGACTAGATGGGCCGTTGGCCTGATCCAGCATGGCTCTTCTTATGTTCTTATGTTTTCAGAAGCCATACTGTAGCAGTTTTTTTGGTTTGAAAAGCCCTTGGTTTGTGCAGTTCATTGATCTGTTTTGTACTTTAAGACTGCCTTTCCCATATATTTTTGGAAGATATTTCTGGCCATCATTGACTGTTAATCATGCAGGCAGTGGCTAAAGATTGTTCTAGCTTTGCAGAATCTTTAAGGCACCAGCTTTTGACAAACCGCCTTAGAATAGAAGTGCCTTTGAAGGTCATTAGATGCCTCAGGGACCCTCTGTTTTGGTATTGCAAGTTAATTCCACCTTCCAAAGCTGTGCTTTCTTTAAAAAAAAAAAGATTTGCCACAGAAATGAGGAGAAGCATCCCATTCTTAACAGCTCCTAACCATAATAGTCTTTTTTTTTCTGCGCAGTCTGCCCCATAACTGAAGGCTCTAACTTTACTTTGGGACTGTCACCTCACTTAGTCACTAAGTTCAAGGTCAGCCCTGCTGTTAGAACGAAGGAGGCAGTTTTCTTGGGTAGTAAACGCTGGCAAATTCAGGTTTCCTGTGTTCCACTTAGCCTAACTTAGCTTATTTTTTCAAACAAACTTTTTGTTTTTGCTTGATATTTTAGCTTATCCTGCATCTCTTCAGCTTGTTTGCTGCTCTCCAGTCTGAAGAAGGGCTTTTTCCTGTGGTGTATTTGACTCTAAACATCTCTAAACATAATTATCTCACTGTAGGGGGAGATAATTATGCTCTTGTAGGCATAACGTCCTTCCTCTTTTGGAAGAAATGTAACTCGGATTTAAATAAATATTTAACTTGCCTTCATTTATCTGGGAAATTTGAAGCAAATATGGGAGGCCACTTATGTCCCATTTTTAAAAGAAAGAATCTGACAGGCTCCCTGGTATTCTTTAACAAAAGAGAACGTGCTTGCCGGAGATGGCTACAGAATAACTCAGACTCTCAAAATAACCCAGCCAATCACTTGACCATACTGGCTGAGTTATTCTGATTGGTTTAGCCCCACAAAAGCAAGATTTGCTGCTTTTAGTATCTCCATAAGCCTGTCTCCCGTTCTGTGTTGGCACTCTGCTCCGTGGATCAAGTTCTGTGTTTGATCTTTTTTTTCAGGTGACACTCTGTTAGCGATTCGGGCCCCGTCAGGCACTCAGTTAGAAGTTCCTCTCCCTGAGGTATGAGTATGAGTAGCAAAATATTGTACTTTTTATTTATATTTTATTTTGGAAAAGACGTGGTGCTGATTTTTTTTTTTTTAGCTATAGCTTTTGACTGTTCTGGGATAAAAAAATTATTTATTTATTTGGAGTATTTTTACTCTGCCTTTCTCCTTGGAAAAGGACCCAATGCTAGTGCAAAGTCGTTTTCTGAAAATCCTAAAGGCGCAAGGGGACGTGTTTTCACAAATGTTTTGTGGAACAGCAATAAATAAATTTTTAAAAAAGTGGAGTTAAAAAATCAGAAACCACAAAATAGTATTAGATAGAAGTCATGGGACTGTGGGAATAAGATTTAAAGACTAGTTAGAATTGCAGCCTAATGAATGGAAGATGTTAATTTGTGGGCTATAGAGAATACTGAGCTAGTTGGAGAGAGATTCTGGCCATTTATGAAGCATGTTCTTGAGTTTTTCAGAATGTCCAGTTTTGAGCTGTTTTATACTGAATTAGGGAATTTGTCCATCTTACCTAGTATCATCAGTTTTGATTAGCAATAGTAGCTCTCTGGGGTTTTAGACAAGCAGAGCATGTACCCTTTACTGTGTGGCAACATTTCCGACCATCTTTCTCTTTAGGGCTTAAATGGCCAAAAGAAGTATCAGATCCACCTGAAAAGTACAAGTGGTCCCATTGACGTTTTGCTAGTCAACAAAGACACCTGGAGCTCTCCTCCAGTAGTACTTCCCGTCCCTCCTCCTGAAGACCTTATTCCGTGTCCGTCGGTCACGTCTTTGAAACCTCAAAAACCACCTGCTACCCATTCTCATGGAGCGTGTATTCCCAGCAGTACCCGTTGTTCGACACCCACACCCAGCAGCACACAGGACCACATGTCTCTGGCACAGAAAATGGCCAGTGGTACAGGTGAGCTAAGTCAAACTTATCATTCTCAGTTAACTCTGGAAGTTGAGTCATGGCAACTGGACTTCTTTTCTTGAGACTGAAACTTTTTGCTGCTCATCCAAACAGCTTTGTCAGTCTGAGGAAAGCTAGTTGCGAGTCCTCCGTTTAATAGTTCACTTTGACCTCATGTCACCCTCGTCTGAAATAGGCTCATAAGAGGGACAGTGGCCTGAATAGGTTTGTTAGATGGACAATAGTTTCAATAGGCCCATTAGGTGCACAATGGCCTTTCAAATGGGTTTTGCTTTCTCTGAAAATTTCATCTAAATCCAGTATTAATTACAACTGGAACAATTCCCTGAAATCAGTGGGACTAACATAAATGGTCCCATTCGTTACAAAATGCTTTACTCTTTTTGGGACTGAAATCAGATTTGGCCAGCATATTACTGTTCAGCGTGGTTAGATGGGATTTGCACTTATAATTTAGGAAGATCTCCTTCTTGAGCTCCGATCACAGTCACAAGATCTGTGTTCCGCTGTAAAAGGAAATATCTGTCTTAGAAATTGTGAGAATAAAATAAATTGTGAAAATAAAATAAAAATAAACCACTCTTTTTTTTAATCGTGAAAGCTATTTCCCAGCAACCATGTAATGAATTTTGAAGGAACTGGTTTTCTTTTAGGCCATGGATGACTGATGCAGGCGGGGTTTTCTTACAAATCCAAAAGAATGCAGAAAAGCATCATTGTACCTTTGATTGTTGTGCCAGTCACTGCCCTGAAGTTTGCCAGAGTATATTTGTTTATTTATTTGTTTATTTATTTATTTGTTTGTTTGTTGGAGTTCAGTGGCTGACAGCCTGGCATTTATGAAATGTTGAAAAGTTTTTACTGTGTCTGTATTTGACTTCTTTCTTTCTTTCTTTCTTTCTTTCTTTCTTTCTTTCTTTCTTTCTTTCTTTCTTTCTTTCTTTCTTTCTTTCTTTCTTTCTTTCTTTCTTTCTTTCTTTCTTTCTTTCTTTCTTTCCAGAAAGTGGCATCTCGATAGCAAAATCCCAAAGTAGTGGGGAGTTGGACCTTCACCCCCCGTCCACAGCGTCAGCCAGTCCCCCAGCTGGGCTGGATACCCAGGCCCTCCAGTCATCTGCGTTGCTGGACAATAGCTCAGTTCTTCCCAGTCCGTCCTTTGAGCCGATCAAGCCAGACCCTACCGAAAGTCAGTCACCTTCTTTTATTGGTCTTGGGGTGAGCAGGGCTCTAAAACCGAAAGCTTGGGGAAATAATTTTGGACTACAGCTCCTGGAATGCCTTAGGCCAGATGACGGGTGGGTGGTGGTGGAATTTGGGGGTAGATTATCACTGCCAAAACTGCCAAAGTGTGGTGATTAGCCACACTTCCAGAAAATTGTGAATCGTCCTTACTTTTTCGAGCCATTTGTGGTTAGAGGTGTTCAACACCTCTGTGTTGAACCTGGGTTATTTGTTATTGCTTTGTCTGTTTTTTTAAAAAAGAGATGGACTTTTCCTCATTAGTAGACTGAGGCTTTCATACATATAGTCTCATTTTTTTGTCTGTGGCATGTTACATTTTAAAAAGGATGAGGTGCAATCTTCTGTCTGTTTTCTGCTACCTCTGGGCAGGAGCCGAACCCCACCCCTGTGGAGTTCTGGCTGCGACAGGAAACAAATGGCCAGCAACACTCATTTGGGTGCATGCAACTGATGCAGCACTGCATGGGTGTGCAGGCACATACCTTACCAGGAACATTAATGAGATGGCAAGATATGAGAGAACCCCTGGACACAGTTGACAGTACTGGACTAGCTAGGCCAGTGATGGCGAACCTTTTAGAGACCAGGTGCCCAAACTGCCATTCAAAACCCACTAATTTTGCACAAAGTGCCAATACAGCAATTTAACATGAATACAGGTGGCTGTGAAGGGGTGATGTTGGGTGCCCGTTGACAACACTGAGCAAGGCTAACCGGCTGGTCTTGTGAAACAAAGTTTGCCATGGCTGATCCAGTAGATGTGAGCGAGATTCAAACTGGCTCATTTGCACAGGTCTAAGCCAGTGGTTCTCAACCTGTGGGTCCCCAGATGTTCCTGGACTGCAACTCCCAGAAATCCTGGCCAGCTCAGCGAGTGATGAAGACTTCTGGGAGTTGCAGTCCAGGAGCATCTGGGGACCCACAGGTTGAGAACCACTGGTCTAAGCAGAACTTACCTTGAGCCTAGAGTAGAGCTCTGCACATGTTTTGGGCCACAATTCCCAGGATTCCCCCACTCCAGAAAAAATTCACTTGGGAAATCCAAGAGTTGCAGCCCAATAGTCAGCCTCTCTGGGGAGGTTGAGATAGTCTAAGAAGTAATTGTCACAGCATTAACTAGCAAATGCTATCTCTTGTCAGCTCTTATGCCAGGTTTCACAGACACACAGAGGACAAAATATGAAGGAGGTGTGCCTAATCTACCGAGTATCAATAGTATGATTTCTTGTTCTTCCAGTATAAAAATCAGAATTGTTTTATTTTTCAGTACTGGAACTTCCCAGAGAGCTTTCGGAGATGTTTGAACCAGGCAGAGGTGTGTTGCTAAAAGCCCCTTACGCCGAACTGTATGCTGTTTCTTGGATAACACAAATGGCTGCTTGTCTATTTCACTCTTGTCTCATCTCCTGTGAATTCATGGGCCTAACTGTTGTTCAGGCAGAATCCATGACAATGTGAAAGTTTTAAGACAGCAAGTTCCGTGGCCGAGTGACTCTATGCTGGATGCTTCTAGAACAATGGTTCCCCATTTTTGGATCCCCAGATGTGTTTGTGAGAGTTGTGTGATGATGGGCTTTGTAGTACCAGCAGAGAGGAATATCTCTATTTCCCTTTAGTTGCACAACAGAAACACTACTAACTTTTGGAGTTAAAAGTTAGTAGCAAATCCCCAAACACGCACCTTTATTGCATTTAACCAGTTTAAGTAGTTACTCAGACATTGCTTTTAAGGTAAAAAGAAATAAAGAAATAAATCTTGACTCGCTGAAATTTTGCAAGTTATAATCTTGAACATGGTTACAGAATATTTCACTAAGCTACAAAAGGCTCTCAGGGATTAGTAGAAGGAATGAACTAAAAAAATAAACTAGCAAAAAGCAAGAGTGGGGTCTCTCAATCTACATGGCTGAAAGGACATTGTGGACATAAGGAGGAGCTCAATAGAGCATCCTTCTTAAATGTCCCAGAAGCATGTGGTGCCCAATCATTATTGGTCTAAAAATGGCCAAACTTTTTAGGGTTGGAGGGGACACCAGTTAAAGGCTATGCTCCCTCCCTCCCTGTATTAGGTTCAGAACATCCTTTTTTGTTTTCCAAAAAAAAAAAAGGTAGAAAAAAAAGTGTGATGCAATCTCTTGTGATCTTGGGGTAGGTATAGGCTCTGATTCTTCAATAGTTGCCCACTTTCTAGATCAGGCATGTCCAAACTTTGGCCGTCCAGATGTTTTGGAAGACAACTACCACAGTCCTTTGCCATTGGGAATACAGGCTTGGAATTCGGGGAGTTTTGGTCCAAAACATCAGGAGGGCCGAAGTTTGGACCTGCCTGTTCTAGATGCTGAAAATGTGATTTCCATAACATAAAAGCCCCACTGAAGCATTTAAGCCCACTTCTGTCTGTTTTGCTACATTGGTAGAGCCAGCCAATATCAAGGAAGGAAGTAGCTGGTAAAAGTGGATAAACCCCTGGTCTTAGATAGCTACTGCTTTCTGATGTTATTCCCATAGGAAGCTCACAATGGAAGCCCAGTTTACACACTTTTATGTGGGGCCCGGGTGCCTTTCTGCCTGTTGCCTTCAGCCTTACACCCTCCACCTGTTTTGGATGGCAGTTCCAGTAGCCCCTGCCAGCTCTTCACGCTGGCTGGATCAGATGAGGGTTGCCACCCAAAACAACAAAAGAGCGCCCAGACTTAGGAAGACTTTGTGAGACAACTGAGACATGAAGCAAAGGGTGAAAGGGGAAGTGGCGGTTGGTATGAGTATTTGTGACAATGAGGAGTCAAAAATTGCACCCATGTAATTCAGCTCTTTGTCCTTTGCACAGAATGCATGAATTCTGATCTGCTTGAAGAACTAATGTCCTCTGAAGGTAAGCTTATCTGTTTCTTCTTTTCCAGTTGGGAGTGTGGGTAAGTAGGAGGAAGGAGAAGGAAAATGAAGATGATGCTTGCATTGCTTCGGCCAAAAAAAAAAAAGGAGTCTATAAAGCACCAGTTTTTCTTCTATCATAGTTTTCCCCAGCACACCTTTGTAGGAGAGAGTTGTACTCATAATTTATTGTTTGTTAGTGATGGCTGACATTATTAGAGCCTCTGTAAGCAGGAAGAAGGAATGAATGTTAAATTTTTAATCTTTAGTGTAAGTATATGCATTGAGACATCCCTCCTTCACATCCGTATACAAGGGAGAGGTGCTTCTGTGCAAGATTTAATCATCTTACTGTTTACTGGGTGCAGCCTCTGTAAAACCACCTCATGTTTCCTCAGAACATGGAACATGAGCAGAAGTGGAACACATTTTGGTTATTCCAAAGATCTACTGCTAAATTCTGTGCTGCTGCTATTAAAATTTGAGAAGGGAAGGTCTCATCCAGAGTCCAGTTACAGTATTCGTAAATTGTTTTGTACGCAGGGTGATCTCTAGTTAGTCCTAGGAAAGAATTCTGTCTAACCTTGGAGAGCAACTACCATAGAGAGGGGTTGGTATCAGCCTAGATGGGCTCAGTGTAAAGCCGTTTTCTGTATTTCTAGACCATATACTGTACCTACAACGAACCAGCACAGTGGATTTCCTTTAATGCTATACTTTTCCCTCCCTGTCTGACAGTGTTCGCTCCCTTGCTCCGTCTCTCCCCTCCTCCTGGTGACCATGACTACATCTACAATTTGGATGAGAGCGAAGGGGTATGTGACCTCTTTGACGTGCCCATCCTCAACCTCTGATCCCAGCTTCTGGCAAGATAACTTTGGGATACTAATGTTGTTTTTGTCAAAAACGGCCTGGCTTTGAAGACAAACAAAATCTCTCTGTTTTGAGACTATTTCTCTGCTAGAGCTTGAGTGACACTCCAAGCTGCTGCGTACTAGTTGCAAAAATCGGATATTCCACCAGTTTTCTGGAGGACGGCCATAGTTTTCAAACTTCAAATGCAATAGGGATGAACAGCTGGGCAGGCAGCTTCTGCCTCTAGCTTCTTGTGTTGCACACGTCGAGTACCCTGATTTGACTTTGTTCCATTCAAGTTGTCCTTTCACTGGAACCTGGCCCTACTTCTACAAGCCTGGCTAGTGGATCGTCCTGAACGGCAGAAATACTTCCTCGGGTCCACCAAGCCCTCTTGGGATTCTCTGCACTGCTTGAGACACTTTCCATCATTTCCAGCATTGCAGCCAGGTTTGCTCTGGTCGGTTGGTTGGGGAGCAGGTTTTTAGCTCACCTTCTGCCTTGTCAACGCCATTCAGAGCTCCGTGTCCTTCTATCCTTTTCCCTACAACTACACTTTCCCCATGATGACCAGGGAGAAACGTAAGCACTGGGATAACCTAGTTTGGTTTTGCACACAGAAAATGCTCCGAAACAGCATTTTAGGTCTCATTTCTGGTGTACCTTGAGGCAGAGCGATAATGTAAGCCGAAAAGAGTTGCACCTTTTCTAGCCGCTTAAAGTTTCAAACCGTTTTGCACATCTGAAAGGCCCTTTCCAAATTGAAGCAATTGTCCAAACTTCCTGCTGGATTTTTTTTTTTTGTTGGCAAAAAAGTACAGCTGGGGTACCGTGTTGTGCCCTCTGTGATGCCCCAAGCTGTTTTGAGGGATCGAAAGGAAGATTACTAAATGGAGCTGACATATTACATCTGAATAGCCTATTTAACCATAAGATCAAGCCACCTGCATCCATGCACTTCATTTTATCTGCCGAGTCTTGTCTTTATCCCATCCTTTTGCTTTCTAATTGCAAGCAAGCATAATTCACTCTTAATCCCCTACTTTCCTCCTCCTTGATCTGGAGGTGAAGAATAGGGTCTCCTCACACCAAATCGCCTTTGCACTTCGTGAAACCTCAGTGGCAGCTATATTCCTTCCCCCCTCTCTGTCTCTGTGTTGGTGTCTTTGTTTGTTGTTTTTAACCAGATGCCAAGGTCTAACGTTAAAAGTTTCTGGCCCTTAACCTTTGCACATGGACGGCTCTACTTATAAGGTGACCTTGGGAATCAGTGGGAGTGAAATCTGGAGGTAGAGCTTCTTCACACCCCAACCCCAAAACTTGCTGCTTTGGTGGAAGCCTGCTATCAGTGCGACTTAATGACAAAGAATGCACGTGTACTTCTACGAGCCGCTGAGTTAAGGCCAGCCACATAACAAAGGAACATATTTCTTCCGAGAATGCCAGACATTGCTCGTTGCTCTGTCTTGCTTCTTGAGTACGGCCAAGAATATATGGAAGCTGACTTCAGTTTACTGATGGAGAACCTGTGGTCCTCAGATAGGTTCTTTGACTTGTCAGCCTCATCTATCTGTGGCCAATGATGCAAGTGATTTATGGGCATTATCATCAGGAGGGGTAGAGTTTTCCCACAGGTAGACAGCCTGCTACTTACTAAGTGTTGTGGGGCTATATGTCCCATAATCCATGGCAACTTGCCATTAGAGATGGGATTTTCTGGAACCCCCAATACCATAATTCTCAATTCTGGGTTATATCTGCCTTGTAGGCATTTGGTAAAAGCTGCATGTGGTACACCTGAGCAGGCATGTCCAAACTTCAGCCCTCCTGATGTTTTGGACCACAACTCCCAGAACTCTTAAGCTTAGATTGCCAGTGACAAAGGACTCTGGGAGTTGTGGTCCAAAACATCTGGAGGGCCAAAGTTTGGACATGCCTGCCTGAGAGAAAGGCCTACATTAGATGACTGGGGCATAGCTAGGCCAAGGTCCACCCAAGTGCTCTTTACTCAAAAAAGAAAACAGCAAAAAAGAAAACAGCACTAGGGCAGGAACAAGACTTGTGGAATAAGTTGGACTTGGCTAAGCCTCAAACCTAATTTAGGCCTTTCTCCAGGGTGTATCCCATTGAGGTTTGCCAGGTACCTGCGAGGTAGGTAGAACTAGAATAAAGAATAAAGAATTGGCATTTATGGTCCATAAAATACGAAAAGGCTACCCTACCGGCCATTGGAGCTGGAGCTGGTGGGAACGAAAGTCCCCAAAAGCATAGGAGGCACTTGAGTTGAGTCCCCTGGATCTAGTTCACAAGAAACCTGGTCTTCAAATGTTTTGGACTACAAATGTTACAGGTCACAGTGGGCAGGACTGATGGAAGTTGTAGTTTCAAATATCTGGGCAGGCACCAGGTTGCCTTTCCGTGATGTAGTTGGTGTGGGCCACCCATGGAATCTAAAACTCCTCATCCTTTATACCATGTGCTGAACACCTCAAGGAAGCCTACTGTTTTCCCACTTGTTGTTCCTTGCATCCGATCAATGGCATTTGCGTACCTGTGAGTAGGAATGTTCCTCCTATCAACCTCTTGCTGCTCATTTAGATGACATCCTAGAAAAGTTACATAAGAAGTAATGTACAATGTTGAGGGTTGGGTGGGTTGAATTTTGATTCATATATAAAGATTATTTTTATACTTTTTTGCAGCAAAAGACTTGCCTGTAATATTTGTACATTTCCCCTGCCCCCAAGTGAATAAACAGAAATCTTTCCAAAACTCTCTTTATCTCAGGCTGTTGGAATAAGTCACTCACTCTGTGTCCTCTGTTGTTGGTTGCTACCCTTCTTGCTGTGCTTGGTGAAGAGATTCAACTGTAGATCTCCTGGGTAGCTGAGTGGCTTTCCATTTCCTTTGGTAATCCAGCCAACTTCATCTGCGCTGCTGCTGCTCCATGGGTGTGGGAGACGCCAGATCAGTTGGCCACCTGCTGCCTTCGGGGAGGAGCTGTGCTCAGAACATTCGCCTGGTGGTTTTTAAAGCCACCTACCAGCTCCTTTAAGAAGGAACACGGCTGTGCATGGAAGCAGTTTAAAGGCTTTCAGTGAAATAAGACTCCTGATGGAGTTTGAGGTGAGATTTGAAAGGGAAGTTTGGTGGCAAGGATTTATCCTTAGACAACCTTGGTATGTTACATGTTAGGCCTTAATAATCCTCAGAATCAAGCCAATTAATGATTCTGAAATGGTGTAGTTGCATATTTGCACCGAGGTCCAAGTGAGTTGGACTGCAATTCCCATCAGGTTGAGCCCAAACAACCAATGAGGAATGGGGGGAGTCATAGTCCAGCTATTTTGAAGGAACCAAGTCCCCTCTCCCCCCCCCCCCCAACAACCCTGCTGCTTTACACCAGTATTTCCCAACCATGATTTCCCTCAAGCTGGACTAACTTCATCTCTGGCCATCATGGTCAGTGGGGTGGGGATGATTGGAATTACAGTCCATCAAGAACTAGAGACCCAACATTGGGTCGGAGCCGCGCAACCTTCTGGTGCAGTGGGGCCTCCCGCTGCTGGGGCTGAGGGGAGGGGGGTGTGGAGCCCCACTGCAACGGTAACCTTAGAAGACATTCCCTTTGCACGCCTTGATACAATATCAAGGGCAAGTTCAAGTGCTCCTCAACCAATATGATCTATGCCATCTTTTGCAAACAATGCCCATCTGCACTCTACATTGGACAAACAGGACCATCTCTAAGAAAACGCATCAATGGAGACAAGTTTGACATAAGGAAACCACAATATACAGAAACCTGTCTCAAACCATTTCAATCTACCCGGCCACTGCTTGAAGGATCTGAAGGTCATACAAACAGAAACAGCTGAGATCAAATTCATATGCATGATGGACAGACACAAGACTGGATTAAACATAAGCCAAGGTTTCTTGAGTCATATTGACTATATTGACTATATTGCCACTGGATTTTTTTCATGGAAATTCATCTTCCACCAAAAGGTAAAAACTTTGCTACTCTCCTCTCTCTCTTCCACCCCCCCCCCCAACTGGTCTGTTTTTCTATCACATGGCCATAAAACTGCCCAGAGTTCTGTCCAGAAGATGGGCGGTATAGAAATACAACAAACAAATAAATAAATAAATAAAACAACACCAACATATCAACAAACTGCCTTCAAAACCAATTCCCCTCTTCCTCTCCCCCCTCCCCTATCCACCCTTACCCCAGCTCTGTCCCTATGGGAAATTACAAGAGGGCTTGCATGCAAATACGCCTACATACAACACTCAAATGCATATTTGGTAGGAAACATATATTCCATTACATATTATATTGCACACCTCAATCTGCTTCTGGCTAGTACTTGGAAGGGCGACCACCAGGGAATACCAGGTACTGTAGGTGCCTGGAGATCGAACTGGCAAGCCACACCAGTTTTCCTGCCAAGAAAACTCCATGGACATGGTGTCACAAAGAATCGGTCAGGACAGGAATGACACAAAACACATGCACATAGGTACGTCTGAAGAAGTGGAAATGTCCACAAAACGTTCCATTAAAATACAGTAGGGCCCCTGTATCCACTGATTCATTATTCACTGATTCAGTTATCCACAGTTGGCAGAGGAAAAAAAATTAAATAATTCAGCAGTCCTAAAGCAAGCTATTGTCACAAACAGCAGCTGTCAAGCAAGCTATTATCACAAATAGCATCTGTAAAGCAAGCTACTGTCTCAAAACAGCAGTCATAAAGCAAGCTACTGTCAGGAAAGTGCAGTTTGCAGATGGGTGGGCAGGCATTCTCTCTTATCCACGGTTTTCCTTATCCACGGGAAGGTCTGGAACCAATCCACAGCGGACACTGGGGTCCTACTGTATGAAAGTTAGTCTTTAAGGTGCCACATGTGTTGTGCCTTTTGTATCTTTTGCTTTATTTTTCTTTGATTCTTGCCTGGAATTCTCAGGAGGAGGAGGAGAAGGAAGAGGAGGAGGAAGACTGGTGGGAAGGGAGGAGTGGGGGGGGGGAACTGACACCTAGGCCGTAGGGCTCCGCGGTGGGAAGGGCCGTTCGCCCGTCGCGCTGCCGCCAACGAACCGCCTTGCCCATCCAAAAGGCGGGGGCGGCCGCCGTCTTCCTCGGCACCTCTCCAGGCCGGCGTGGGGAGTCTAGCCACCGCCCCGGAACCACCGACGGTTCCAGGAGGAAGAGGAGGAGGAGGAAGAAGAAGAAGAAGAAGAAGGAGCGGAGGCCGGGCTGGTGAGGTGGAGCCTCCTCCTCGGTCTCCCCTCGAGGGCACCCCGTGCAGAGAGAGAGAGAGAGAGGTGGGTGCGAGCGTCTCCCTCTTGCGTGCCCGGGAGCCCCCCTGGCGAGGGTCCTGGCCCTGCCGAGACGGAGGGGGCTCCTTCCCTCTCCTGGGGCCGGGGCGCCCCGGGCTCGGGTGGGCGCGCGAGGCGCCCGGGTCGTCGTTGCTCTCGCCTTCATTCCGGAGTAAAAGTAACGACGTTACTCCAGCAGGGTCGTGGCAGAAACATTCCAAAACGCTGCAGGATAGGAACTTGGGATTCACCCTGGAGGCGGTTATAATCAACAAGGAAACAAAAGCAGCACATTTTGAGGCTTAAAAAGAATCTGTTTCGTTTGTTTCGTTATAAATCCACCCTCTTATTTTCCATAAAGATCCTTTGGACTCTTTTTATTCCTCACAGCAATGACCTGTGTCTTCAGGCAAGCTTTCCCTGAATGATGGACTCCCATTGTGTCTTTTATTGGAATCTACCAGACACAGACTTTTTGTGTTAGTAACCACTTATAACTTTGTGTTTGTTTCTCTCCTTGTGTGGTTCCATGGACACTATGTTATCAACTGTTGGTTTTAATGTTGCCTTCTAATGCTGTAAAGATACACCTCAATTCCCTGTTTCTCAAACTTGAACATGTCTTAATTGCGCGGGACTGTATATCCTTCCTCCTTGCTGTAAGCCGCCTTTGGTCCTTTTGCAAGGAGGAAGTTGGGGTAAAAATACTCAAAAATGAATAAAGTGAACAGTAGGATAGGGTTGGCAGGGGCGAAGGCTTTTCACTCCCTGTCCCCACATTTATTTATTTATTTATTTATTTATTTATTTATTTATTTATTTATTTATTTATTTATAAATTTTATTAATAAATTTATTTATTTATTAATAACTTTTATTAATAATTTTTTTAGCTGCCCCACTATCAGGTGGTCTCTGGGTGGTGATGCCATGCTGTGCATAAAAAAGAAAATTGTATGTATAAAGAATACTGGTGGATTCCGTTAGAATATACCTCATGGTGTTTTGGATCGAGTTCCAGGTATAATCAAATAATGAACCATAGAGACCTCTTTATTCACTCGGGCCCCACCCCCACCCCAATTCATTCAGTGAAACAAGACTGCTGGTAGAGTTTGAGGTGAGATTTGAAACAGAGGTTTGGTGGCAAAGATTTATGCCTTAGACGGCCTTGGTGTGTTACATGTCAGGCCTTAATAATCCTCAGAATTGAGTAAGCCAATTAATGATTCTGAAACGGTGTAGTTGACTATTTGCAATTGTAAAGGTTTGTACTTCGACCCACAACTGTACCTCTTTCTGTCTTAATGTAAGTATTTAGCAATGATTGATTCTTCCCACTGTTAATTTTATGTACTGATTCTATTTTATGTCTGTCCCAAGTTCCCCACTGAATTTCATGACTCAGTGGAAACTATACTCTAGTTTGACATCTTAATCACTATAGCATATTATCATAGCACATTTGTAGGCCTCTGATTACCCCCTCTCTTGTCTCCCTTGGGAAACAGTCTGCACTGCACCAGTTTCTACTGCTTTACAATGATTGCCCAAAATGGAAAAGCAGTTTATTCCAAGCACACATTGGGTGTTGCTCCATCTTTCTTTTACCCTAGGATCATAGAATCATAAGAGTTGGAAGAGATCTCAAGGGCCATCTAGTCCAACCCCCTGCCATGCAGGAACCCCCATCACAATATTTCCGGCAGATGGCCATCCAGCCTCTGCTTAAAAACCTCCAAGACCCTCTCGTATGCTGTGCAGATGGTAGTCAATGAGCATTTGACAGAACCTGGAAAAGTTACTATTTTGGATTATAGCTTTTTACTGGCCATGCTGATTTGAAGATTCTGGGGCTCACGAGCTAGCAGGGTGATTTCCCAAAACTCTCACTTGGAGCAATTTTATAGATACAGGTGCACAAGTGAATTGCCCTTTGATTTCATGATGGTATGTTCCAAAGCTGTGGGATCTCACTGATAAAACAGGAAAATTGCTCTTAGAGCAGGCATGCCCAAACTTCGGCCCTCCAGAGGTTTTGGACTACAACTCCCACAGTCCTTTGCCATTGGCCATCTAAGCTTAGAATTGTGGGTGTTATGGTCCAAAACATCAGGAGGGTCATAGTTTGGACATGCCTGTCTTGGAGTGTACGTGTGAGATTTCTCTGCCTGGATCACTCCCATACTTAGTTTGTGGTGGTGCTTTATTCTCTTATAGGGTTGACTCTCAAGTCAGACCCAGGGGGACAACAGCATGCCGCCCTCCAAAGATGTTGTGAAAATTGCCGTCCAGATGATGGGGGCCATTCCCCAGCTTATAGAACTTAATCAGGTTGGTGCCTTGCATTCATTTTTATTCTGTGCTTTGGTAGCAAAAGTTTCCTGGCCTGGAAGTTTCACTATGCTTTGTAAAGTGGGATTTCTGCTATTCTTGAATATCTTCTGTTGAGCAGCTAGCTTAGCAGGAGTGAAAAGAGCTGATTTTGCTTCTTCATATGTATGATCTGTTGTTCAACCCACTGATGAAATTTCCACTTGCTGTTTGTTTTTAACTGCAGGCCAAACCATTGTCTGCGGTTGTGAAAGAGGTTTGCGATGTGTGAGTAGCTTACTTTTTGCCTTCATCTTGAAGCTCAGGAAATAATGATGATTCTGTAGACTTTCCAGGCAGAAAACAATGTCCTGTCAATATCTGCAGAGTTCTACTGTAATTTTCTGCACATACACTGTTTAAATATGCCTGTTTTTATTGGACTTTACCATAGTCTAAATTAGTTGCCCTCCATGGGTTTCCTAAGTTACCTGCCCTTCTTGGGTTTCCTGGACAAGGTGTCGCCCCTCCAGTCCCAGTAGAGGGGAGTGTAGTTCACCTTAAAAGTGGACTGCATGAAACACAAGAACCACCACATCTGTGGCTGGTTCAACCTGTGTAATCTTTGGAGGCATTCCCAATTGTGGTGGCCTGTGCCGCAAACATGAAATGTTGGGTGTGCAGCCCTTTCCAACAGGCACTGGTGAATTTTGAAGGGTACCTTAATGACTAAGAGTGCCTTAATCCAGATCATGTGGTTACACTTAGCTGGGGTCAGTTTTCAGGAGATCTCTAAACGAGGGTTGAGGTTGCTGGGGTATTCACTGGTAGTTCTGGTTTCCTTCTCCTGCAGTACATTATCCAAAGAACATTTGGCCATGCAGAGTATGGGAAAAAAATTACTGGAGTGTCTGATCTCCTTATGGGGCAGGGGAAGCATTATTTGGAGGTGGCCGTGTTGTCTGGGGAAGGTTTGATGGCTTCTCTGCTTCCTGTCGTAGCAAAACTCTGATGGGTGGTTTCTAATATAGGTGGAACCTGAATAATCCAGAGCGCTATGCACTACAGTATGTGGATGGCCATCAAGCATATATCACAGAATCGGTGAGTGCGCCTGACAGATTATTTGGGGTACCCTTGTATTGAAACACTAGTCTAGCTGACATAAGCAATCAAGGATTGCATACAGGAATGTGAGGTGGGAAAGGAGGAACAACTTGTTCCATCCCTTCAGTTGGCCTGATTTAAACCCAGTTTATCACTGACAACATGACCCATGTCCTAATGTCCTGATCTCTATAACTCCGAGTTTGTTTATAGGCTAGAAATTACAGTGGAACCTTGTATAACAAACGGTTTGTATAACATAAAATCTGTACAACTTAAAACATTCCGGAGATAGGGGAAATTTGCTTAACAAAATTGTCTATGGGGCAAATCTGTACAACATTAAATGGTTGCGATTAGGGATTACTCTGTTTTCAATGCATTCCTATGGGAAATTTGTATAAAGAAAATTTTGCTTAACATAATTTCATTTGGAATGAATTAATTCCTTTATACAAGTTACCACTGTATCTTGGTTTTATATGCAAGCTCCTTTAGTGTTTTGTTTATTAATTGGTAATTAATAAGTTAATCTCTTTGATGAGCTCGTGGCGGCATGTATCCCTCTCTTCATTCCCACAAAATTTCAGTGATGTGTTCCATGGCTCAGTGAGAACTCCCAGGACTTAGTCCTACGCTGCAACCCCTTAGCTCGGCTGCCTCTTAGCCCGATTCCACGTTCAGTGCCAGATGTTGGGTTTTGAATGCACTCTCAGTTTCATGTCTTGTTTTACTAGAACCGTGGAGAGATTAAAAATGGGAGCATCCTGCAACTAACAACTGCTCCGGTAGGTTCTAAAATTATTCTATATGGTAGAAATAAAAAGAACAAGACAAGTTGCAAGCAGGATGTGGGTTGCAGAATGTGTGTTTTTTGTGTGAATGTTTTTTTTCTTTTTGTTTAACAAAATTTGTAAAAGTATGTCTGTGTGTGTGTGTGTGGGGGGGGAGTTAGCTTCAGTGGAGTGCTGTTGTCCATGAAAGATTCTGCCAGAGGCGTTGCGAGATCAACCAAGACACTTTGTAAATGAGAGCTGGAAGATGCTATATAACTGGGCCCAGAAGCAAACAAATAAATAAGGGAAGAAATAGTTATAAGGATGTTTGTACAGTGCTCACTAGAATCCGTGGAAGACTTGCAGATGGCCGGTCAATAGCGAAATCATTAATCCTTTTATATTAGTAATAGACTAGTAAGTGGACAGGGTTTGTTTGTGTCTTCACTTCTAAATTTTTTGTCCCTTTTCTCTTTTTATTTCTTTTGTGCCCTTATGAGTCTGGTCATTGGAATGGCTGTTTTGGTTTGTTTGCTACTATTGTATATTAATAAAGAAAATTTTAAAAAATATACTGTTTCCCTAGGAGAGAAAAAAAAAAGATTCTGCCAGCATCACCTTCAGCTGCCGCTGCTTCCCACCAGAGTTTTCTCTAGCTCCCCATCACTACTGGAGCGATTCTTTACCTTCTGCTAATCCATCCTCCTGAAGAGGAATGGATGAATTTTAGGATGGTGACTCAGCTGGCAGCTTGCTAAGAATCTTAGGAGATCGTGCTAGGAATCTAGGCTTGTGATGGGGTCTAATTTCACGTCAGAATTGCTCTTTGTTTCCCTGACACACTCAGATCACCTCACCACCTGAAAGCGTACAGCAGGCATGTCCAAACTTCGGCCTTCCTGATGTTTTGGACCACAACTCCCAGAATTCTAAGCTTAGCTTGCCAATGGCAAAGGAGTGTGGGAGTTGCTGTCCAAAACATCTGGAGGGCCAAAGTTTGGACATGCCTGGCGTACGGAACGGTGAAGATTTTTTTTTAAAAAAACAGCCTTTTAAATTCCTCCTTGACAGGATCAGGAGGCAGCCAAGCTTTACGGTGGGATTCAAAGCAACAACTTGGATGTGAAGTCCGACTCGCTGAAAAAGCTGGCGAGCCTCTCCCGAGACGTAACCTTTGCTCAGGAATTCATCAGCCGAAACGGTCTCAATCAGCTCTTCCTTATAGTGGAAGAAGATAACAGGTGGGTGATCTGGGAGCTCTTTTCCCTTTGGGAGCAGCAACTAAGAAGGCCACGCCCTTTGGCAAGTCTCTCTATTTTACTGACTTCTTTTAAGGGTATCTTCGGCCATGTGCCTTTCTAACAGGTTAAACTTTTCCGATGAAGTAACCAGGTTTTAAGCCTTTAGATTACACATCTCCATCATGCTTTGTAACCTGTGATGGACTTTTCCTCCAGGAATCTGTCCAATCCCCTTTTGAAGGCATCCAGGCTAAATGCCATCACCACATCTTGTGGCAGGGAGTTCCACAGACTAACAACATGCTGGGTAAAAAAATTACTTTCTTTTGTCTGTTCTCACTCTCCCAACCCTCACTTTGAGCGGATGTCCCCTAGTTCTGAGAGGGAGAAGAGTGTCCCTCTATTCATTTTACTCATGCCTGGCATTATTTTGTACGTCTCAATCATATCCCCCCTCAGGTGCCTTTTTTTCCTCCCTCCTTCTCCTCCTTCTCCCCCCTGTAGGGAGATGAGATGTGGAATCTGGGGTGTCCACCTGTGGGTCTGATCCAGCAAGCTCCACCGAACCATAGTAAATCCCTGTCTCCAGTTCTCATCAATCTATGGTGTAAATTATGATTGTGATGATATAACAAAATAGTGTTTATGTTTACATCCCATCTTTCTTATACTGTGGTCAACATAGCTTTCCTCTTCTCTGGTATGTTCTTATAACAACCTTATGATATACTGTAATAGGTCAGGTTGGGATTGGGTAGCAGGTCCAAGATCATGCAATTTCAAGGAAAGATGTAGAGCTTGTTCACCAGTGAGCTGAGATAGATATTGTAAAGTTCAGGGGTGTCCAAACTTCGGCCCTCCAGATGTTTTGGACCACAACTCCCAGAATTCCTAGCCTCTATTGCCAGTGCCAAAGGACTATGGGAGTGGTGGTCCAAAACATCTGGAGGGCTGAAGTTTGGACACTGCTGTTGTAAACACTGGCTGCCAGTTGCTGCCTGGGCCCAATTCAAATTGGTTACCTTAAGGACTGCTTTCTTTCATATGAGCCTGCCCGTTTCTTAAGATCTGGCCAGAAGGCCCTGCTGAATGTGCCATCCTTCAAAGAGGTGAGGGGGGTGGCATGTCGAAACAGGGCCTTCTCGACAGTTGCCCCCTAACTTTGGAATTCCCCCCCCCTTACAGAGATCCGCCTGGCACCGACACTTTTGGCTTTTTGGTGCCAGGCAAAACCTTCTTGTTCAGCCAGCATTTTAATTAGACAGTGTTTTTAGCTGGGTTCCTGAGCAGCAGGATTTTATAATCTGTATTGTATATTGATTGTTTTCAATTTTTATATTGTTTTAATAATCATGTTGTCTTCTAGTTTTAATACATTGCTGTATGCTGTCCAGAGACCATTTGGCAGTGGGACGGCTAATTTTTTTTGGGGGGGGTAAATAAATAAATAAATATACAAACAGCTCTGTATTGTGCCACATTCCTTGCTGAATGTGGTTTATACTTCCCCATCCCATGTGTTAACCCTACAGTGATTTTCTAAAGTTGGGAGAAGCAAGCTATAGTAATCAGTCAAAGGATTCAAAAATTGAGCAGAATTCTGTAGAGCAGTGTTG
The DNA here is from genome assembly GCA_023846285.1 of Phrynocephalus versicolor. Classification (NCBI taxonomy): domain Eukaryota; kingdom Metazoa; phylum Chordata; class Lepidosauria; order Squamata; family Agamidae; genus Phrynocephalus; species Phrynocephalus versicolor. Next base: position 27,556 of record JAHTLZ010000178.1, read on the forward strand.
GCGAACCTATGGCACGGGTGCCAAAGGTGGCACTCGGAGCCCTTTCTGTGGGCACCCGACATCGCCCCTTCACAGCCACCTGTATTCAGGTTAAATTGCTGTATTAGCACTTTGTGAAAAACTAGTGGGTTTTGAATCGCAGTTTGGCCACTCAGTCTTTAAAAGGTCCACCATCACTGCTCTATAGCCTTTGCTTGTGCTATCTGAAATCTTTTTTTGTTCTTTTCAGGGAAATCAGGTTTATTCAGTAGCCTTCTCGTCACTTGTCTCCTTTTCTCTGTCTCTTTCCTTGCCTTCGACTTCCTCCATTCTCTTTCCTTCTCTCTTTGTAGGTGTCTCTAAAGCATCACATTCCTGTGATATCTGGGTGTCTATATTCCCACCTGTACTTTGGTCCTGAAGGGTGGCATTCCTGGGGCGTTCTCACCCTGTTTGCTGTCTATTGCTCCAGTGTAGGGGAGATTCTAACATATGCTTTGGAGGCCTTTGTGGAGCTGATGGAGCACGATTTCGTTTCCTGGGAGACTCTCAGCCCAGCTTTTATTAAAAAGGTAAGAGCGTCCTTAGAACCATGTGCATCCTTGCCTAGGAAGCTAGTTGAAGCAAAGAATAGCATGTTCTGTTAATCCATTGAAGCTTCATAAGAACATAAGAACATAAGAAGAGCCATGCTGGATCAGGCCAAAGGCCCATCTAGTCCAGCTTCCCGTATCTCACAGTGGTCCCATCAAATGCCCCCGGGAGCGCACGAGACTAGATATCTGTCTCCTGGTACCACTTCCCTGCATCTGGCCCTTGACGTACCCTGGTTTTAAGCCTGGAGATGACACATCCCCATCATGGTTTGTCACCTGTGGCGGACTTCTACTCCAGGAATCTGTCCAATCCCCCTTTGAAGGCATCCAGGCTAGATGCCATCACCACCTCTTTTGGCAGGGAGTTCCACAGACTAACAACATGCTGAGTAAAAAACTATAAAACTATAAAACAACATAATTATTAAAACTATACAATGCAACACAATTTAAAACAATCAATATACAATACAGATTCTAAAATCCTGGAAATGACATCATGTGCTATATTTACTTTATTAGTACAGTACTTATTAAGTTTTTGGACACAATAAAAATAAAATATAATTTCTAATTTTGTTCTTCTTCTGCCTTTATCAAATCTAATGGGATGTTAGTGATAAAAATTTTGTAAAAATGAGCTGTTGTTCGTAAACGTTGAAGTTTTTTCAGGATATGGAGGTCTAGATTCCAGACTGGAAAGATGTGACAGTGTGTTGTTTGTCAGTTGTTTCTTTAAAGCAGAGGTTCTTGATTTTTTTTAGTGGTTGGCAACTCATTGAATCCAAAAATACATTTTTATGCCCCCTTGAAAAAAATGTGTCCAATTTATTTGTTAGGAAAATATATTTATTGTAAAAGATGTAATTTATTAAATGAAAACAAGGTACACCGATAGGCCATAAAATTAAAACCATGCTGCCTTTGCCAATTGTGGAAATTGTTCTAACTGAGCATGGCAGATTGTTCTAAGTCCAATTTTTCTAAATTTCCCTTTGAGAATTTCATTTGAATATGTACATACTTGAAGAGTTGCCACAGAGAAAAGGGCATTGAATTATTCTCAGTTGTACCTGACATCACTTTCTCTCCGCCCTGGTTAACAATTGCTGCTTTAAAGAATAATGATAAACAGTTCTGATTATAAATCAAACAACTTCCCATCTAATGATAAGAACTTAGTTATATTTTTGAAGTCAGTAATGATTAATGGAAGTAATCAAGCCTTTTTTTTAAAAAAAGCAAACCAATCATGATGTAGTGAACTCCTAGTTTTAAGATGCTATTACAGTAGGACCCCAGTATCCGCTGGGGATTGGTTCCAAGCCTTCCAGTGGATAATGAAAACCGTGGATAAGAGATACCACCAAAATGTCCCCCAAAACTGCTGTTTTGTGATAGTAACTTGCTTAGCAGCTGCTGGTTTGTGATAGTAGATTGCTTTACAGCTGCTGTTTGTGACGGTAGCTTGCTTTACGGCTGCTGTTTTACGACAGTAGCTTGCTTTACAGCTGCTCTTTGTGACAGTAGCTTGCTTTGCGGCTGCTGGATTATTTATTTATTTTTCGTCTGCCAACCGTGGATAACTGAATCAGTGGATAATGAAGCAGTGGATACGGGGGCCCTACTGTGTAGGTGTTGGATTCATGCAGAGGTGTGAGAAACGAAGAGGGCTCATAGAAGAGGCAGCATGCACATCCCTCTTATGTGAAGCTGTCTGAGCTCTTTCCCATGAGATGAGATGAAGGGTTGCTCCCAGTTCTTCATTTGCTGGCTTCTGCAACATACAAAGGAACATTCCTCAGCCGGCGTTCTAGATTCCTTGCGGATTGCTGCTCGTGGCAGTGCTCGGGAGTGTTGTTTTAGGATATCTTAGATTCCTTGCGAGAAGCCAGAGTAGTTAAAAAGATATAAATAGGGCTGAAGCTTTGGACTTTCATAAATGGAGGATTCTGCAAAATCTTGTCCCTGGTTGCAGATTGTCAGTTATGTCAATATCACCCCGACGGACGCCTCCATCCAGCAAATTTCACTGGCCATTCTGGAGAATATGGTACCAACCAGCCGTTCCTTCTTTGAGCTGGTCAAGCATCAAGTGACCCTGGACCGTCTGGTCAGCCTCCTTCAAGTGTAAGCACGGAGCAGTTTTACTTTTGTCACTTCTCATTTATACCAGCAAGTGTCAGAAAGGGTGCAACCAATAAACTATTTGAAAACACTTGAAACATTTTAAAACAATTGGATGCCCTTTACAGTGCTTTTAAATGGATCAGAATTTTAAACAGGACCAAAGGAAACTCAGCCATGGTCTCATTGGTAAGCTCCCAAAGGTTCAAGTAGGTTTTAACTTGGCACTGCAGAAGGTTGATGCAAGTCAGGCCTCATGGGAGGAGCATTCTAATGATATGCCTTTGAAGCAAAGCAAAAAGCAAAGTGTTCTGCTTATATACTGCCCTATACCCTATAGTCTCGGGGCGGTTTACAGTTTTTAATTACAGTATGCAGGCTACACATTGCCCCCCCACCCCACAGCAAGCTGGGTACTCATTTTACCACCTCAGAAGGATGGAAGCCTGAGTGAACCTTGAGCCAGCTACCTGGAATTGAACCCCAGGTCATGGAACATGGAGATCATGATTAGCTGTAAGCACTTACAGTATATCTGTTACACTTTCATAGTAGGCTGAACCTATGGAGTCCTGGAATTCGTAGTTCGTTGAGTACTTAGAATGTTGTGCTACAGAGCGCTAGACCAGTGGTTCTCAACCTGTGGATCCCCAGATGTTCTTGAACTGCAACTCCCAGAAGTCTTCATCACTGTCTGAGCTGGCCAGCATTTCTGGGAGTTGCAGTCCAGGAACACCTGGGGACCCACGGGTTGAGAACCACCACTCTAGACCATGCCCATGAACTAGAACAGAATTCTAAGCACCTCACCAAACCACAGATCTTGATATTCGAATCTATAGGGTGGGGTCACAGCAGTTAAAATAGTATCAGACTGCTATGGCTATATACTATAGACCAGTGGTTCTCAACCTGTGGTTCCCCAGATGTTCCTGGACTGCAACCCCCAGAAGTCTTCATCACTAGCGGTGCTGGAAGGGGGTTCTGGGAATTGCAGTCCAGGAACATGTAGGGACTCACAGGTTGAGAACCACTGGCGTAGACACACCATGAGAGACTGGAGTGGGAGGCAAGGAGATCCTGGCACACCTGGATATTAATCCTCTGCCTTTCCCCCTCCCTTTTCTAGAATGAACCAACAGCTGCAGCTAAAAGCCATGACTCTTCTGATCGCTCTGCTTCTCAATGCCAATGAATCGGAGAGGAGGGTAAGTGGGACCCCATCGTTCACTTGGCTGTTTCCTGGAGGGAAAGAGGAGTTGGAATCCTTTGCTCAACTGTTTTGGTCTAAGACAGGCATGTCCAAACTTCGGCCTTCCAGATGTTTTGGACTACAACTCCCACAGTCCTTTGTCATTGGCAATCCAGGCTTGGAATTCTGGGGATTGTGGTCCAAAACATCAGGAGGGCTGAAGTTTGGACATGCCCACTCTAAGAACACTAGCTGGGTCAACATTTAATGGGACATAGGGACGCCAGCTTTACCGAATCAAATGTTACCAAGAGGCAGCCTTTAGAAGAGTGGTGTTTATACCAAATTGTTGGGAAAACACCCAGAAAAGTCCGGGTGAAGTTAATAAAAAGTGTGTTAAAGTTTTTTTGTGTTCAAAACAGTGTGTTCGCATTATCTCACTGCCTCCATTTCCATTTTTAGGACATGATGAATTATTTAGGAGAGAAGAACCTCCGGCAATTTATCCACAAGGTGGGCATGCAGGCAGCCTGTGGGTGTGTCCGTGGCTTCAGTTTCTTTGTCCTGGATTTCTCTGCTCCTTCATCCCTGAGTTCCCAGCCGGATGCTTTGAGTGAGCCACATCGCTCCTTTCTGCTCGTGTTCCAGCTTTGCCAGAAGCTTCTGTGCCCCCCCCTGTTTCTTTCTGTCCCTCACACCCAAGTGCCCTGCTACTTTGACCTTGACAAGCCGATGCTTTGTCAACAGAAGAAAATTTGGACGTTCACTTCAGGGAAATGAAACAAGGGGACTGGGAAGTAGCTGAGGGAATTAGCTAAAGCTTGGACAAGTCATTCTTTGGGATGACATGTTCCAGCATCTCCCAGCCAACATAGCCATTGGAACTTGTTGTCCCCAAAAGTAACTACTGTATATACTCGAATATAAGCCTAGTTTTTCAGCCCTAATTTTGGGCTGGAAAAAAAGGACCCTCGGCTTATATTCGGGTCAATACTTTTAGGCACTGAGGCAAGTGCTTGGGTTGGTGGCTAAAAGTCATTTTTAAACACTGCGCACCACTTCTCCTGACCCCCCCCCATGTTGCAGGGGAATGGCCTTTTAGCCACCAACCCAAGCACTTGCCTCGGTGGCTAAAAGTCATTTTAAACATCACACACTGCCCTCCAGCTCACGAAGAAGTTGCTGCCAGGCCCTGCTGCATTTCCCACCCTGGACTTATACTTGAATCAATAAATTTTCCCAGTTTTGGGGGATTAAATTAGGGGCCCCGACTTATACTCGGGTCGACTTATACTCGAGTATATACAGTAGTTCAAACTCTGAATCCGTTATGCCTGTTTTGTGCTTTCCGTAGAATATCATCCATGCTTCGGAGCCAATTGGGGACGAAATGGCTCACTATCTGTACCTGCTTCAGTCGCTCACGTTAAACTTACTGGAACGCAGGATGAGGACGCCGATGGACCCCTATTCACAAGTTTGTTTGTCCTTACCTGACTCTTGAATATTCTCATCTTTCCTGCTCCTTTCTTGGGAGGGGAGGCAGAAACTAACTGAATTTATATTTATATGCCATTTGTCTATGGGGAAAAAAGGAGGTTGTAACACAACGTGGCAACGCTTCTGTTTTTTTTTTTAAAGCAGTATATGCGCTTGTTTTATTTCTGTCCTGTCTTATATGTCAAGCTGAGAGAGACTGAATGTTCTTGTTTTTATTTTAGTTTATAGCTGTTGATTTATTCGGCTATAATTGGGTTCAGCTTCTTGTATCTCACAGTGGCCCTACCAAATGCCTCTGGGAGTGCATGAAACTAGATACCTGTCTGCTGATACCACTCCTCTGCATCTGGTCCTTGAAGTACCCCGGTTTTTAGCCTTGAGATTACACATCTCCCATCTAACCTGTGACGGACTTTTTCATCCAGGAATCTGTCCAATCCCCTTTTGAAGGCAATCCAGGCCAGATGCCATCACCACCTCCTATGGCAGGGAGTTCCACAGACTAACAATGCGCAGAGTGAAAAAAATATTTTCTTTTGTCTGTTCTCATTCTCCCAACCCTCAATTTGAGTGGATGTCCCCTAGTTCTGGCATTTTGTGAGAGGGAGAGGAGCGTCCCTCTATCCACTTTACTCATGCCCTACATTATTTTGTACGTCTCAATCATAATCGGAGAACTGCGACTCTATGGATCATCAAGTCCAGCTCCTATTATGGAGTGGGAAATCAGTGTCCCAACCACTGGCTCCACAGCAAGGGACCTACAAACCACTATGGCCAGTCTGCTTCAATATGTGAACTGGCAAATGGAATGAGGCCATCTTGTCCTTCCAGGAGCAGCCTTGCTTTATTTAAAAAAAAGTCAACAACAACCAGTCCGTATTATGGTCATTGACCAGTGCAAGGGCATAAAATATAAAATATAAACAGTTTTAGGCCCCTCACAGACCAAAATAAGCCCGTATCCCAATATTGGGGAGCAATCCAAGAATGAACATTGATGTTAATAAAACTATTATAAAATAATCTACGGAGCAATAAGAGGTAATTATTCGTTCCAAAAAGTTATAAAAATACAAATACCAAATACAAATACATATACTGTGTATCTATATCTATATCTATCTATCTAGAGATAGATAGATAGATAGATAGATAGATAGATAGATAGATAGATAGA
>JAHTLZ010000178.1:43786-62145 GCA_023846285.1 Phrynocephalus versicolor
TATTTATTTATTTATTTATTTATTTATTTATTTATTTATTTATTTATTTATTTATTTTTGCATTTCTATGCCGCTCCCATTTCCCAAAGGCACTCTGGGCGGTTCACACAAAAAGCTTAAAAACAAACATCAATAAGACAATATAAAATGGTACTGGGCAAGAGGCTAAAACTAGACAACCATCAAAAGGAGAGAGAAAAAAAAACTGGTACCACATTAGCAGTCGCCAAAGGCATCCCTGAACAGCCAGGTTTTAAGGGCTTTTCCTGAAGGATGCCAATGAGGGAGCCTGCCGTATCTCACCGGGTAGCTTGTTCCAAACCGATGGACCGGCCTTCGAGAAGGCCCGTTTCCGAGTTACTACTCTGTGGCCCCCCCTGGGGTTGGCTACCTGGAGAGAACATCGTGGCGTGGGTGCTTATTCCGCCGCTGCTCCTGATGTTCTGGGTGAGTGGCAGGGCACGGGCGCCTCTTCTGCCGCCACCCCCAATATCCTCCACCCCTCCGGAGGGCTCCTGGCTGGCCCGCAGTGGTTAGTGAATCAGCGGATATAGGGGTCCTTCTGTAGAATGTTGGAAAGGAGGCACATCCTTACTGATTCTGTCCATCGGTAGCAAATGTTTTTGAATTATCTAGGCAGGAAATACATGAAATAATAAAATTTAGTTTAGTTTTGAGGCCAGAACATTATGTGCTATGAAACCCTTTAGTTTATGAGTTAAACTTCACTCCGAACCCATTTCTGTCGCCCATAGGATCTCCTGGACCTTGCTTTTTCCATAAGCTATGATGCTGCAGAACATCTGAATTTCATTGCTCCTACACGGTACGAGGTGAGTCACGGCCAAAGAATTGTTGTACCTAAGGAGCATTTTTTTTAACAAAAAGAATGCCGAATAAAGCTGGGCTTGGATCAATAGAAGGGACTGCCAAATTTAGGGGGGGGGGAGTTGGCGGCCAACCTAAAATATGTTGTTGCAAGAACATGTCCGTGGCCTCTGTTTCGAGCTGCGTTCTCTTGCTCCCTCTGTAAAGTACTATACAAAATCTGGGACCAACAGGAGTTCTTTACTCTTCAGCAGGAGAAACGTGACCAGAGGTTTACAAGGGGTCTGTTTTCAGGTGCAGCTGCTGCTGCACTTGGGCAGAAAAGAGATGCCTCTCCTCTCCTTCAGTTCAGAACTGGAAAAGGGTGAAGAAGGCCTATGAAAATGTATTTACTTATTTATTCATTTTTGCATTTCTAGACCGCGCCGATTTTCCCAAAGGAACTCTGGGCGGTTTACATGAAAGCCAAATAAATAAGCAGCAATTAAAATCAATAAACAAACCAGTCAATGTCAAACAAAACAGATAATAATTACCTGTTCCTTTGCACGTTGGGGATATCCATCTAGCATATGCAAAAGCAAGTATTTGCTGTCCTCCAGTTTCTGGCGAGACATTTATTCCTCAATGGGTTGTAGGAGGAAGTGGTGGGCAAGGTCAAGGTTCAACATTGAATCTCAGTTTGCTGTTAATTGCCTTTCCTTTTGCAGCTATTTAGGCAAAACCTGGCTTTGTAGGTCAATTCTGCTTCTCAGCTTACAGTGCCAGTCAGAGCTTCAAACAGTCATTGTGAATGATTGCTCCTGGATTCTGAGAGTTGTCATTCAACATGTTAACTCTTTCAAGATCTCATAGAATCATGGAGTAGGAATAGTCCAACCCCCTGCCATGCAGGAACCCCCATCACAGGACTCCTGACAGATGGCCATCCAGCCTCTGCTTAAAAACCTCCAAAGGAGACTCCACCACCCTCCGTGGCAGCATATTCCACTGCCGAACAGCTCTAACTGTCATGAAGTTCTTCCTAATGTTAAATTGAATCTCTTTTCCTGTAGTTTGAGACCATTGCCCCACATCCTAGTCTCTGAAGCCATGGAAAACAAACCAGTCTGCTCTTCAATATGACATCCTTTCAAATATTTAAACATAGCTATCGTATCCCCTTTCAGTCTTCTTTTTGTAAGGCTAAACATTCCCAGCTCCCTAAGCCGTTCCTCATAAGACATTTCTTCCAGACCCTCATTCATCTTGGCCGCCCTCCTCTGGACTCGTTCAAGGTTGTCAACATCCTTTTTAAATTGAGACGCACAGAACTGGACACAGGACTCTAGGTGGGGTCTGACCAGAGCAGAATAGAGTGGTACTATCACTTCCCTTGATCTAGACCAGGCATGTCCAAACTTTGGCCCTCTAGATGTTTTGGACCACAATTCCCACAGTCCTTTGTCATTGGCAATACAGGTTTGAAATTATGGGAGTTGTGGTCCAAAACACCAGGAGGGCCAAAGTTTGGACATGCCTGATCTAGACACTATGCTTCTGTTGATGCAACCAAGAATCGCATTGGTTTTCTTGGCTGCCGCATCGCACTGCTGACTCATGTTCAATTTGTGGTCCACCAAGACTCCCCGATCCCTTTCACAGGTACTATTTTCCAGCCAGGTATCTCCCATCCTATAACTGTGCAAATCGGGTTCAGGCTTCTTTTCTACAAAGGCACTTTGAATGGAAATTTCCTTTTTACTGCATGGGGTGGAGCTCGGGGATTTAGTAACACCACCGGTAACCATCTTTTTCTCTTCTTCTTCAGTTCTGCCTGTGGACCGATGGCTTGAATGTGTTGCTTGGGCGAGAAATGGTGAGCGAACGGACACAGAGTGACCTGGATATCTTGCTGTCCATGGAGCTCAAGCTGTGCCTGCTAGATCTGGAGAACATCCCAATCCCGGATGTCCCCCCGGTTGTTCCAAAGCCCCCTTCCAACCTAAATTTCTGCTATGATTTCACCCATATTGAACAGTAAGGACGGCTGTTGTTCGACATACCCCATCTTTTGTCAGGATCTGCTCAAGGGCATGCAATGCTTCTCAGATTTTGCTGTCTCAGTCTGCACGGTCCTCCAAACCAGAACATCAATGCACGATTCCCTTCCTGTTCCCAGTCTTTCCTACCATTTTTTTCTATATGTTTTCAGGTTTCCTCTGACCAATGATTAGCGTTACACCAAAACTGTATGAAACACTAACCTACCAGCACCTTTCAAACCACAGTCGGAGAGTCACGTGACTCACTAACCTCACTCAGACATTGAGGCAAATGAAATTGCAAGCAGCTGCAAAGTAGGGAAAGGGAGGCTTGTGTTTTGCTCACAGCATGTTGCCTGAATTGAAAAAGGTCTATTTGAAATCCTCATCGTGTGAAGGTCCGATTTAATTTAGTGGACACGAGTGTGTAAATGCGTTAAAGCACTGTCTTTGTGCAGCTTTGTTTGAAATATGAATTTGCAACCATTTCCTCTGGGTTGTTTGGCCTGGCACCGGGGAAGACACAATAAGTATGGACGCGAAGTACTGCGACAAAGGGAACAAGGCTGAACCCTGTCACCCATGACTTGCTCCTCTTTGTAGTAAGCGTCTGTGGCAAGGGTTAGGAAGTTACGTTTCCAAAAAAAGGGGGGAAAGTGAGAAGAAATATGGATCTCGAATCCATATTTAGAGCTGAACTCCAGGATCTGATAAGCATTCACAAAGATGCTTGTATTCTTTAGGGCAGTGTTGGCAAACCTATGGCACGGAAGCCAAAGGTGGCACTCGGAGCCCTATCTGTGGGCACCCGACATCGCCCCTTCACAGCCACCTGTATTCAGGTTAAATTGCTGTATTGGCACGTTGCGAAAAATTAGTGGGTTTTGAATCACAGTTTGGGCCCTCGGTCTCTAAAAAGTTCGCCATTGCTGCTCTAGGGCAAACTGTCAAGTTTACTAATGGTCCGTATCTCATTGCTGGTTCTGCAATAAATGCTGTCTCCCCACTGCTGATCCACCTACCTAACCACACTTTAGTTGCTTAGTTTGAAATGCTCTTGGCATCGCCCCTAGAGCCGGACACAACTAGCACACATGTGTGGGGGGAACCTTTACCTTACTTACCTTTGGAACTGTTTTGCAACACATAAATTAGCACTTTGAACAACCACTTCCCTCATTCTGTGAAGGAAGGAGCTGTATCCAAGGCCTTTTCCTCCTGTTTCTTCAAGAGAGGTTGGATAGTATGGAGACTAGAGAGGTTCTTAACAATCCTACTTCCACGAATACTGTACTTTTCTTGACAGGCTTCTAAATCTGTTGCCCTTTGAGCCTATCCTTGAAAAGAACCCTTTTGTAATATATACCAGATTTTCTTGCACACTGTTTTATGGTACACCACTTGGCACTTAGGGCTGTATATGTTTGTGCTTGAACTGTTGCCTTAATTTTTCACTGTTAAAAGCTGGGATGTCGTAGCTTCCCAAATTATTTCTTATCATTGCTTTGTTACTAAACTTAGGGTTTTTATGCGAGTTATAAGAATATTAACAAACTACAAAGGTACTGAGGTCTCCCATAGGTACTTAAGCATCATCAGTTGACATCTTGTTTGATCTCCAGCCTGAGGAGATGTTATCTTAAGGAAAACACACTTTAGCATATATTGTCACATTGAGAGGAGCTGGGGATGTATTTGTTTTTAAAAAGTGAGTTCTGAGACTCTCAGAGAGCGTATTTTGAACCCTCTTGCCTGCATTCAAGACAGTGGTGGAAACTGTGTGGCCTAAAAGCACATTGGGCTGACAAAGGCCTTCTGTGCAACCACCTTGCCTCCTGCAAGCCACTTCTCACTGAAATAAAAAGTTCAGCAAATGTGGAGAATTGTTTCTTCAAAAGGCAGAGCTTTCCACCATAGGCCTTAAGAGAATAAGTTTGAAAAAAGGGAAGTACCACTGTGGTGTTGTTGGAAAGAGCAGGATCTGAGGTGATAGGAAAAAAAGCCCCATGGTGGCTTAAGGCAGGTATGTCCAAACTTCGGCCCTCCAGATGTTTCGGACTGCAACTCCCACAGTCCTTTGCTATTGAAAGTCTAAGCTTAGAATTCTGGGAGTTGTGGTCCAAAACATCAGGAAGGCTGAAGTTTGGACATGCCTGGCTTAAGGGCACTTTCAGTGGTGGTGTGTTGAGATAGCAATAATGTTCAGCATTTATTGCGATCATAAATTTAGTTAGTTCTTTATTCCAGTGAGAAGGATGTCAAAGGATACTGAGCAGGACCAGAATTTCTCTTGGTGCCCTAGTCACCCCCCAAAATTGTCATTTCATGGTGTGCAAAGCTGCTCCAGTCACTTTTTTAAAAGAAACCTCTGTGGCCTTTTAGGTCAGGCCAAAACAAACTTAATTGATGGGTTTTCCCCTTCCTGATTAGCTATTTTGAACGTAAAAGTGATTTTTTGTTGTTTGTATCATGTGAATGTTATATATACACCCCCCCCCACACACACACAGAGCACATACATATATACATGCACACACACTCTCAGAACACTGTTTGTCTCTTTACAAACACTGAGTCTACAGCACTGGAGAAATCCTCTCACTCATCTCTTTGTGTATATAAATTAGTCATGCGGCACTGTAATTTTTAACTGACTAGCCCACTTTTAAGCACTCTCTTTGCTTATCTGGTACATTCTGTAAAAGGAATTCCTTCCTGCTCAGGTGCTTCTACTGTAACAAGACCCTGTGGTATTGCCTTGGGCAAAGAGGCCTTAATAATTAAAATAAATCAAAAGGGAACAATATTTATTGAGTCTTTGGTCTTGCTATCAGTGGTTGAACTTCCAGGATGTCTGTGTGCATAACATAGCAATGAATTTTATCTCCTTATCTTGATATACAGTATGTTGTATTTGAGAGGTCACCACTCTCTGTCGGAGACAATACACTGCTGTGTGGCCTTGGACAAACTGCACAGTCTCAGAAAAAGAAAACTGTGTACCTCTTCTGTGTACTTTCTAACCAGAAAATCTTGAAAAGGGTCAACATAAGCCAAATTGGATTGAAAGCATACTATTTTTTAAAATGTATTTCATGAACGTTGTTATTCTGCAATACTCTACAATAACTTTTAAAAGTGGATTTTATGGCTAGCAAGATCGAGTTCTTTATTAATATAATGGTTCTGTGTATGCACATGTGCAAAATACTACGTGTATAAGATTGAAGCATTTGTTGAAGTATTTAGGATGTCTTAAGGATTAAGTACAGTATGATGGAAATGGCAGGGCTTGAGTTTACAAGTTAGCAGTTCAAGGCTGCCTGCCTTCTTGCCTTGATTTTATCTGCAGAAAACTATGCCTTTCTGACAACAGAAATAACGTTTCTGGAACATGCCAACAATTGCTTTGGTATTGGAGGCCAGAGCCCCCTTCCAAAGACACCATGGGAGAAAAATACAAAATAAGATAGGCAACGGTGTACTCCAGGTTGCCTTAAGGATTAGCATCTGAGAATTTTATTCCTACCTCTCCACAAGGATTTGTGAGCTACAGAAAAGGATCACAGCTAGTACTTTTCACTGGCTGTGTCAATTCTGTTTTTATAGCTATAGTTTTGTTTATTGTTACCGGGTAACATTCCATTCAGGGTCAGAATCTGCCTTGCTACAGTCACTTACTCCTGTCCCAAGGTCAACTTCCTGACCGAGCTTGTAGGACAGGGTTGCTGGTTAAAAGATTAAAAGGCTCACAAGATGTTTTTATCAATACCGCCAAGTCAATGGTGAGGCACCTGCACTTAACCATTCAACAGCAGCTGTTTCTTCAGGCCGTCTCCTCATTTTCTCTGGCTTTTGCTGGGGGTGGACATTGATATTTAGAGTTACTTGGGGTCCACGAAAGCCTCCCTCAAAGAGTGATGGAGAGGTCTGCGCCACCCACGAAACGTGACTGGATACTCGTTTGGCTCTGTGGTGGGAGCTGCGATTGGAAAAGATCAACATCCACCATGTTAATCTTGCTGCACATGGAAACATCCAAGCTTTTCAGCTGCTGACATTCTTGCCCAACGGCCTTCAGAATCCTGCAAGAGAACAAGCTCAGTTAGTTACAAATTGTTTTTTTGCTTCCCCCCCCCCCCCAATCCTTCTCAACCCTGGCACTGAACATCTCCTCATTACTTACCGGGGTGTTAGTTGGTTGCAACCAGAAACAACAAGATGCTGAAGTCGACGCAAGGAGCGGGCTGCCTCCACGAAGCCTTCATCGGTCAGGTTCACGCAGTGACTTAAAGAGAGGCGTTCTAAGCTTCGGCATTTGTGAGCAACGGCCAGGAGGCTTGTATCTGTGAGGTTTGGCACAAGGCTCAGGGACAGGTAACGGAGCTCAGGGAAGCTGATGATCTGGAGAAGAAAATACAAGAGAGCAATGACACCCTGGGGTGGGACCTAGAGCAGAGCAATCTTGCCAAACATTAAAGAAACTTCTGTTGTGAATCGATTATGTTTGGATCACTGTCAGAAATAAATGCACAAAAAAACAGTATACGGACTTCAGTGATGAAACTGCAGCAGAGGAAGATTCAGTTTTGCTGGGGGGGGGGGGGGAACAAAGCAGAGACAATGGAGGGATACAAGTTATACATTTACAGGCAGTAGCCTGATACAAACTTCCTGGACTAGACCAGTTCAGACCCCAAATGTTAGGGTGAGGAAATGCATCATCAGATCAAATATTTCTCATCAGATCAAATATTTCAACAAGAAGGCACATCAACAAACATCACAAGAGGATTAGGGTCAGAGCCTAGCTTCCTGTCCCAGCTTTCAACAGAGAGTCTCGTGCCTACATGCAGCCCTCTATCTGCTACAGTGTTCCCCTGCCCTTTGGCGGTTCATATACTGCAGTCCCGGAATATTGCATTCTGTTCTTACCTCAGGCCTGGTGCTGCCCCAAACAGGCCTCTGATGGCCTTCCTGGGCTTGTCAGAGGCCTCAAAAGTGCTTTCCAGAGAACCAGAAGTCATTTCTGGAAAACTGGAAGTCACTTCCAGATCACTGAATACTACTTCTGAGACCTCCTATAGCCTTCTTGGGCATGTCGGAGGCTCTGGAAGTGCTTTCTGGTGAACCAGAAGTCACTGCCGGAAAACCAGAAGTGACTTCCGGATCACTGGAAAGTACTTCCGGGACCTCTGACAGGCCCATGAAGGCATCGGAGTCCCGTTCAGGGTAGCACCAGACCTCAGGTAAGTAGAGGGGGACCCAGACAGGCCCCCCCAGTCCTGACCCAGCATCCACATATCACAGATTTTCAATTATCGTGGGTTGGGTTGGGTCCCTAACCCTCGCAATAGGCGGAGGGGGGGGGTTAACAGTATATAAAATGATATCCCCAAGGACTCTACTGTGCCACTGATCTCAGTGAAAACAGCTTGTTCAAACCTTGGCTATGCTCATATCTGTCAACTTCCCGCAAGCAGTCAGGTCTAGTTCTTGCAGATGGGTCAGGTTATTCAAAGAGGCGTTGCGCTTTTCTTGGGCATCTTGCTTGGCAGGATCAACGAGAAGCTTGGTATTCTCTTCCAGATTCTGCGGAGGGGGGTGGAAGAATCCCATGTTGCCAAAGTTTCTACTGAACTTTGGGCCAGTATCGTTCTGTTGAGGCAAATATTCGTTTTCAAAAATTAAGCCCAATGCAAGTTACAAAACAAAGCTGTAATACAATGAAACACAATATTTGATGCAATACACAATCCCACATAAAATAGTGTAAAATAGTATCAAAGCCAAAAGATATGTGGTACAAAGTGAGGTCATTTTATTGAAAGGGAACAGTGAAATTTCACAGTGAAATTGTGAAATTATCCATTACCAGAGTCAATGTATGTGGAATATGATGCCTGCTCCTATTAACTCTAGTCCCCAAATACCCATGTATTAGAAGAACTATAGAATCATAGAATACTGTATTTTTCTGTTGTATACAATGAAAAATACAATTATTTTTTCTAAAACCATACATTGTATACATCCATGTGGAGTTTAGAAGTGGACGTAGTACAGTCGTACCTTGTATAAAGGAATTAATTTGTTCCAAATGAAATTATGTTAAGCAAATTTTCCTTTATACAAATTCCCATAGGAATGCATTGAAAATGGAGTAATCCCATTTTTATGTTGTACGGATTTTCCCCATAGGCGATTATGTTAAGCAAATTTCCCCTATATCCAGAATTTTTAGGTTGTACAGATTTTATGTTATACAAGCTGTTTGTTATACAAGGGTCCACTGTAATTTAGATGAAGCCTAAAGACAAGATTAACATGTTGCGTGTGTGTGTGTGTGTGTGTGTGTGTGTGTGTGTGAGAGAGAGAGAGAGAGAGAGAGATTGAGAGGGGGAGAGAGAGACTCCCATTCCTATTAAGCAAATAGGGTTGGAGTTGACAGTTGACCTCCAGTGCCACAGTTTCCCCCCTCCCTTTCTCTTAGCTGGTGTGAAAAATTGAGCACTCTGAAACACGGTGAGTGAAACACACTCCTTTCCTCTAAAACCCTCACTGTCTGAATGCCACTGATAATGCTAGTACTGATTCTTCCAGTGCACAGTCCTCCCAGCCCTGGCCGGTGTTGTGACCAGAGGACTCTGTTCAATGCCATGTATTTCTCACCTCTTTAGCATGCTCACCCTCTTCCCGGGGCTCCTCAATCCCCAGCAGGCCCCAATCCGTCAGCTCCTTGCACCAGGCCAGACGTAGGACTCTCAGTCGCAAAAGGTGGGCAGCAATTGCTTGCACGCTTCTGTTGCTCAGGGATATGCAGGAGGAGAGGTCCAGAACACGGAGACTTTTGCTGAGGGCTGCGGCCAGCCAGATGACTGAGCAATCCTAGATGCGGGGACCGAAAAGCAGATGATCATGCTCAGTGCTCTGCACTTTATTCCAAGCGCTTGCAGAATGGATCCTCTCAAGGCAGATCTCTTTCAAGCAATTTATGTTTGTATAAAGCAGGCATGTCCAAACTTCGGCCCTCCTGATGTTTTGGACCACAACCCCCAGAATTCTAAGCTTAGACTGCCAATGGCAAAGGACTGTGGGAGTTCCGGTCCCAAACATCTGGAGGGCCGAAGTTTGGACATGCGAGGTGTAAAGCAACTTTCATTGAGGACCTGGGCCGTTTACCACTGGGGAGAAGGTAACCCAGCAGCCTCCTTCTATCCTAGAGCCCAAATCACAATCCTTAATAAAGGCTGCCAGCAACCTTCTCTTCTCCACGCCCTTCACACATGATCTAAAAAACAAAACACTTTGGTTACACAGTCATGGGCAGTGAAGCATCAGGAATTAGATTTGATCCAAGGTAGCTCTACAAAACTGAAACCTCAATGCCACAAGTGGACTATTTCTCAAAGGTTAAGTTTTTTTTAAAGCAAAGGAAAAACATTGTTAAAAGAGTAAAGCAATTGGGTTGCACGGATCCCTTTTCATCATTTCTTATGCAAAACATAAACTAGCCACATGCAATATACAAATGCACTTACCTTAACCTAGCTAAATTCTCCAACAACTATGGTTTGACAAAATCTTGCCAGCCCTACTTCTGTGGATATTGATTCTGGCTCTTTTTCCAGAGAATCATCTCTGTACTGTATTCAGGTTACATCTCTCTATCTCCCCAAATTTTCTCAGCTGCTTACTTAAAAACTCTTTCTACTGAGGGACTTGTATTGTGTGAGAACATGCTGACTTAAAAAAAAAGCTCTGAAGTGTACGTTCTGCAATTTAGGGGGAAAGCTGTTTTCCCAAGTGTGTATCAGATGGCTCATTATATCCCCACTGATAAGTGATTTTCCTGTTAACATCAATCTTTCGCAAGAAGTACTAAATTTTTCTCTGCTTTTTAAAATGTAGGAACTCAGAGACATTGATGTAGGAAAAAGGACATCTGTCTTTGGTTAATGATTTAAAGTTACAGAAACAGCATTAGAATTAAAAGCCAATGTATTAAAAACAAAACAGTCCACAGGAACACAGCACCTTGGATTCACCCATTTCTTCTGAGAGAGTTGCCATTTTGCCAAGGATCTTGAAGTGATAGGTCCTTCATGTTAAAAGATGTAGGACCTACATGATTGGTTTCCTCCAGGAAACACCTTCTGGGAACAGTCCCACTATGGGAATGGGTAAGAAAAAAAACTAGCTTGTGTCTCATAATTGTCACTGTAAATTGTACCATTTGGATTAAAGCACAGGCAGAGAGTTCACACTTCATAGATTTCAGGGAGGAAGATAATATAACCTTTTCATCAACCAGATCTATCTGGTGGTTTATAGATAGATAGATAGATAGATAGATAGATAGATAGATAGATAGATAGAGTGATACCCCAACTTAAGAGCATCTTGACTTAACAGCAATTCAACTTAAGAGTGGGAAACTTGGCTTTTTAACTGCTGCCTTACAAATTTTACATATGGTCTGCTCAACTTACAAATACATATTTTTTATTTTTTAACTTATTTTTTCAACTTTTTAAATAGGTACCCCAACTTAAGAGTAGTTCGACTTAAGAGCATACATTTGTAACAGATTAAATTTGTCAGTTGAGGTACCACACACACGCACACACAGTATTTGTATTTTCAAGTGAATTTTCAAATTGTTTTTGCATTAAAAAAAACAGTCACTGAGAATACACTCAGGTCAGATAAAGTTTAATTACTCTAATATCCCGTTTTCCAGAGAAGTCATTAAGGTATCTTTCAGAAGCCCATGAGGGAGGAAGGCAATAGCCCTTTCCCTTTACTCCCCCAAACTGATGTCCAGTGGCATTAAGGCACCTTAATGGCTCCTCTGCAAAACAGGATGCTGGACTAATTAAACTTTTGATTTGATCTAACAGCACCTTTCTTATCTGACCTGGACGTACTGGCAATGTCTGGTTTTTATTTTAATGCAAAAAATAATTTAAAATGCCTTTGAAGACATAAATATCTTAGTACACTGTTGAAGAACCTGTCATGTCATAGATGTTTTCAGACTCCGACACCCAACGGCTCCAGTGAGCAGGGCTAATCACCAAAAAGGTAATCGGAATTGGAGTCACTCCACCAAAGGGGACCATTGGCCATCCTAACTGGAGCTGCTGGATGTCAGAATCCAAGAGTACTTGGAGAACCCTACAACTGGCTACACCACCCATCTGACTACAGCTCATGCTAGTTTGGTAAGAGAGATGCCAGAGCTCAGTAAGGCCCGGAGGCCACAGGCTCCCCTGCCATTATTCCGGACTCACCTGCAATAAAGAACAGAAGGCAACATTCAGGGAGACAAGTCTTGGGCATCCCTGGACAGCCCTGAAAGCTTTCACCAGCTCACCACAACTCACAAGGCTGCATTCCGACACATCCAAGCTTTGGAGCTGCCTCAGGTGTGAAACCTTCTGGAAGGCAGACTCAGTGATCCGCGGAAGCTTCCTCAGGTGCAAGTACTGGAGGTGCAGGAGGTGGGAGCTGATTGTGAGGACAACCTGGTCAGTTAACTCGGAACAGCCACTCAGGTCCAACGTAGTCAAGCCAGTCTGGTGCTGGCCCAAGACGCTCACGGCCTCGTTGGTCAGATTTTGGCACATCTGCAACACTAGCTCCTTGAGGTGCAGGTTTTCCACTTGGACCAGCGACTTCACTGCATGGCTAGAGATGCTGGTGGCACTCAGGTCCAAAACTTTTAATCTGCTGGCTCGCTCTCTGAAGAACTGTAGCAGGTTGCGGAACGACAGCACGACGGAAGAATTGTAGTTCTTGGAGTTGTAGTAAGCATCAAATTCAAACATGATGTGGCAGCGGGCCAGGGCCAACGTGGCCAAGTGTGGGCAGCATCGAGTCAAGCGATTGAAGGTGAGGTCAGACAAGTATTTCACGCCAGACAAATTCAGCTCCTCTAGGTTGACGAGGGCTTTCCCAGCTTGTAGGCTGGCGTCCTCTTTGGAAAGCAGGGTCCCAGACATGAAGAGACTGTTGCAGCCACTCAGGTCCAAAGCGGTGAGGCAAGGGCAGTTTAGAAGGAGCTCTTCAAAGCTGGCCTCTGTCAGGATGCTCCCATGGAGGCACAGACTGCGCAGGTGGGGTCCCAAGTAATTGGCAACGTACCTGATGACATCCCTGGAGGTACTGGAACCATCCAGGTTAGTCATCTTAACGCTGCTCACATGCCTTTGGGCGAGGTTCCTGATAGTCTTGAGGGAAGCAGACGCTGCAGGGATGTTGAAGACAAGGTTCTCCTGGAATTAAACAGGAAGGGTGAATGAGGAAGACACGAGATAAAAATGAAGGCAAGGACCACCCTTGAGAGCAGAGGTTCCGAAACTTTTTCACCCTGTAGACTGCTAGTCGATTTTTTTTGTTTTCAGTTAGACCACCCCTGCCTGCCTAATATTGACTTTTCCTAAACTTATTAACTTCAAATGTGTTTTTGACAGTTGACACAGTGCGGCTCACTTTGATAGGATTTTTTGTAGCGTGCAAAAAACTTTCAAAAATGACACCAAAACTCACGGAAAATGGCGCCAAAAAACCCGTTAGGTGTAATAAGACATTTACAGAACACCTAAATGTTGATGATGACCTGCCTAATTGAGTTCCACTCATGTGGACCCCCATTTACATTTTGTGTACCCCCATTTTCTCTCTCACTGATATGGACCCCCTACAAGTTGAAAATGACCCCCGGGGGACTATATAGACCACTTTGGGAATCTCTGTTTTAGAGGATCAGAAGTTCACAGTATAAGATAAAGCCACATGTCTATATCTGGGAGTGTCAGAGTACAGAAGCCTAACAATAAGAGACTGGGAAAGGTGCTGGACTACAAGTTCAAAGGCAATCTAGACTTGGAGATCCTGGGAGCTACAGTCCAATAAATGTAATATTTGCACACACAGCTTATCCTATATCGGGACAGAGACCATTTTGGCCCTGCAGACAGTGGCTGGAATCCTGTTTGTCTTCTTCTAAAATAAAGTTAAGCCTGTGTAAATTTGCCAGGTGTTCCACAGGAAACTAGGAGAGCACAACAGGTCATGGGATTCCTCTTGCAACTGTTGCACAACATGCCTGTGGAAATGCTTTGTGATGAGAACAACCACTTGGATAACTTTGAGCCCTGTGGCGCAGTGGTTAAACGCCTGTACTGCAGGTAAAACTGTGCTCACAACCTGGGGTTCAGTCTCAGGTAACTGGCTCAAGGTTCACTCAGCCTTCCATCCTGAGGTCAGTAAAATGAGTACCCAGCTTGCTGGGGGGGGGCAACAATGTGTAGCCTGCATACTGTGATTAAAACTGTAAACCGCCCCGAGACTACATGAAGTGGTATGGGGCAGTATATAAGCAGAACACTTTCCTTTTTGCTTTGCTTCAGAGTAGCTGCTCCATATGATTTCAGTCATTGTTGGACTGTCAGTACCATCAGCCCAAGCCAGCACAGCTAGCAGTGAAACATGAAGTCCAAAAATATTTGGGGGAAGATACACACTCTCTATCCCATATTTCAGTGTAATCTTTGAAATAAAAGTCAACCATCAGGGAAAGTCTTTTTTTTTTCTGTTTTGAAAGGAGAAGGAGGTGGATGGGCAGGCTAGGCCAGGAAATGTAAATGAAAAGCACTGCCACTTCGACACTACCAGTACCCAGAAATACTTCATCCTTCTAGATCAGGGGTCCTCAAAGTTTTCAAACAGCGGGCCGGTCCACCACGACCCAGACACCACTGAGGGCCGGCCCACAGTCCCCCCCCCCAAAAAAGGCGACATGGAAAAAGGGGGGAGGGAGGGGCAAGTAGCCTCCACTAGCCAGCATGCTGATCATCTGGGCAGTGGTTGGGGGGAGTGGGAGAAGCAACATAGCCCACTACTTTGAACTGCCTCAGCAATAGAAGTAGCTGCAGAGGCTGGCTTCTTGCAAAGCAGGGGGTAGGTGTGTGTGTGGGGGGTTGCAATTGGTCCCGGGGGCTGGATTCAGGACCTTGGGGGGGCGCATCTGGCCCCGGGGCCTTAGGTTGAGGACCCCTGTTCTAGATTGTTGGAGGGAATCGTGCACCTTCCTCCCATTACCATTTGCATGGGTCCAAATGCCTTCCTTCAAGATCTTTCGGAGCAAGCCTTTTATTTTTATTTTCTCTTTAAAAAGTTGCTTATTTGTCTTTGAAATACATTTGCAACCTGCTGCGCCGTGAAGGAGAGCCTGAGAGCCTGTGCCCTTCCAGAGGTTTTCTGCTGTCTTTACTTCACTCATATTAGCAACCTAGTGAGCAGTTCAACAGGAAACAATGCCACCACAGAGGAAAGCAATGGAAAAGAGCACTCAGGGCTCTTTTCAACGAGGCAGGGCTCTCGTTGGATTCAAAGGATGGAAAGAATGATTAGTTACTGCTGGATGTATGTACAGTCACCTCAGCCCAGAAAAGTTCCTCCTAGTCATATAAATGACAAATAACATGCAAAATTGCAAAGAAACCTCCCACAGCTTTGCAGACAGAAAATGTTGCACAGGAGATCTCCCAGTAGCAACAGGTCTCCTCTCTCGGGTGAAAAAAAAAAGTGTTTTTCTTAGGGAAGCATTTGCAGGGAATGGGGGACTAAACAGTTGGGAAGAGATGAACATGTGACCCACTCCTGCTTTAGACTAGGATTTGTTAACAAGCCCGTATGATTTGGCTTATGATCTTGGCTTGTTTATCAATGATCATGTGAAGAAACCAGATTTTCTCCTTCTGATATAATTCTTTCTCTCTTTTCTGGATACAGAAAAGTTTAAATAGGGAAAGATTACTTCCCATCCCTTTGTAACCAGGGCAGGTAAGACCCCAGTAGCTGAACTCCAAGACTCCTTGTTGCTTGTTCATATAATATTAAACGGTGGTTAGCTTTCTCTGTGAAAATGAGACCTATGATTCTCCAGCACGGCAACCCCATTGATTACAGGAAGGATAAGTAATAATAATGATAACCTTTGAACTGCAGAGAGGGAACTCTCAAGGAAGCACAATGAACTTTCAACCTCTGCCTCCACAGCCAGAGACGTAAGCCACAGAGATATCCAGTAAAACCAAGAGGTTCTTACCTGATGCAGGGAATCTTGAGCTGCCATATACCAGGTTTGGTTTACCAGAGCGGCCTCTTTCCTGTCAGGTATGGGCAAAAAGCTCAAGATGTAGGTGATAACCTGTACATAAAGAATACGGTGAAGCCAGTGGAAATTTTCAGGAAAATATAATCTCCCACCTTGCAGTCACCCCATCTCATTGTCTCCAACAGCTTCTCAAGTAGTTAATTCATTAATATACTGCCACCTGGCAGCAAAGCCATTCTGGGCAGTTAGGTCACTTTGGAAATTAAAAAGAAACCAAAGAGTTTTTTGAGACCTTCGGGAGGATGGAAAGGTTTCACCAGGGCATTGCTACAATGGAAAAACGAAATGATATCAGGGCAACTGGAATCTATCAACGCTTGCTGACTACTGTTGGACACGGCAACGTGATGCAACAGACACTGAATACAAATGAAAATCGGGAGCAAAACACTTTCAATTATGTTGAACCTAATAGAGCATTAGAAACATAAATACGATGAAACACATTATTGCCAGTAAGCAGTTAACTGTCTATTTCTCAGAGTTCCTATGGGATGCAGCAAAACCAAAACTGTATTTGTGCATAACCACCAGGAACCTGTCACAATCTGCAAAAACTTTTCAGGAAGCAAAACTTTTCCAAAAAGAAAATATTGTTGTGCAATGAAAACTTTAATTCCCCCTCAAAACAACATCAACAACAACAACACTGAGGCTGATGATGTCTGATTGCCCCAGTTTACCTCATTGTCTCCAAGTTCATTTAGGCCAGGCTGGGAAAACCATACATGTCAGATGGCAGAATAGTACAGCACAGTGGTACCTTGTATAAAGGAATTAATTTGTCCCAAATGAAATTTTGTTAAGCAAAATTTCCTTTATACAAATTGTTCATAGGAATGCATTGATAACAGAGTAATCCCTAATCATGACCATTTTTATGTTGTACAGATTTGCCCCATAGACAATTCTGTTATGCAAATTTCCCCTGTCTCTGGAGTTTTTTATGTTGTCCAGATTTTACGTTATGCAAACTGTTTGTTATACGAGGGTCCACTGTACTTCTCTTCCCATTAGCCATACTGTCTGACTTTTCTCTAGGTTCCAGTTCTTCTAAAGTGTGTACCAAAAGTAGAAAAAGTAAAGTAAGTTCTTAGGTCAGTGCAGTAGGACCCCTGTATCCACTGATTCATTATCCACTGATTCAGTTATCCACGGTTGGCAGAGGAAAAAAAATTAAATAATTCAGCAGCCACAAAGCAAGCTGTAAAGCAAGCTGTTGTCACAAACAGCAGCTGTAAAGCAAGCTACTGTCACAAACAGCGGCCGTAAAGCAAGCTACTGTCAGGAAACAGCAGTTTGGGGGTGGGTGGGTGGTCAGGCGTTCTCTCTTATCCACGGTCCGCATTATCCACGGGAAGGCCTGGCACCAATCCCCAGCGGATACCGCGGTCCTAATATATTACTCTTCTGTTTGTCAAGAGAATCTTTTATCAGGACTCCGTGACCGAAATCCGGAAGCATAACCCAGTAGCTAGGCTGTGTTAAGGCTGAGGTCAGCAGCTCTCACCTCCACCGGCAACAACCCCCACGTCTCCATCCTTGCCCAGAGAGCCGAAAAAAGCGAATTATTATTTTGTTTTAAATGGACGAAACTTTTAAAGCACAAGCCCCGTCATCGGGACTTTCCTCCTTCTCCTTCTCCTCCTTCTCCTCCTTCACTGGGGCTTCCCGGAATCCCCATGGCGACGAGCGGCGGGGGGGGGCGGGGGGAAGAAGAGTTCTCTTTCGGCGCCTCCTGATGACGTCGACGCTCCTGCGACGAAAGCCGCCCTGGGCGCTGCTGAACTGTGTGGATTCCTCCTCCTCCGACTCCGCCGCAGCCGCCATGGCGGTGAGTGAGAGAGAGAGGCGTTCGGAGCAGCAGGGTCGCCTCCCGCCCTTTTAAGGCTTGGGGGGGGGCTTTGTTGTGGTTGCGTGGCCTCGCCTTTGGGGTGGTGTGGGGGGGTCTGCTTTTCTCTTTCTGCAGCTGCATCCCAGGATCGGCGTCTTTCCCCCCCACCCCCCAATCCCTTATTGCCGTTCAGGAGCTTTCATTTATCATATTCCGACCAAGTTTAAAGTTTAAATTTTTTTTTTAATGCCCGCCACTGCTGTCAACCAGCTTAACTGTCATGATGCTTTCTGAGCAACCTCTCAGGACAAGGGTGCTTATATGTTTTAATCAGTTTTAATATTGTTGTATTGTTTGCTTCTGTTTATGAATATTTGCTGATTATTCAGCTGTGTAAGCCGCCCAGATTTCCCTCGGGAAGATGGGCGGGGTATAAATTCAATAATAATAATAATAATAATAATAATAATAATAATAATAATAATAA
>JAHTLZ010000178.1:66232-89507 GCA_023846285.1 Phrynocephalus versicolor
ATAATAATAATAATAATAATAATAATAATAATAATAATAATAATAATGACAGGATTTTGGAGTATAATACCCCAGATATTATGATTGTGGAGAAGAAAAAAAGTGTGAATCATTGATGATGATGATGATGATGATGATGACGACGACGACATGAACAAGAACAAGAATAACAATAATAGTTCAATTTATATACCACCCATCTGGCAGAAAGCCAATCTGGGTAGTTTACAACATAAAATAAACTGATTGCAAAATACAGATACAGATATATAATAAAAACCAAAAATATTACAAATGAAAACATAATTAAAACAACAACATTCATAAAAATTTCTAGAAGCTGTATTTTAAAAAGCAGCTTTCCAAACTGTCCTTAAGCGAATTAGCATGGTGTTCTGTTGCTTGACTGATTTTCTTTTTATTATTATTATTATAGATTGCATTTATGTTCAGCTTGATGATTTACGGTGCTAGTTACCACTCCATGAACTCCATGGCGAAGCCTTCTTTTGCAGAAGACGGCAGTCTGGCCGATGGAGGGATCGATCTGAATATGGAACAGGGGATGGCAGAGTGAGTGTCTACACCACACATCTAGGTGAGCAGGACCTGCTGCCTAAGCATATACACAAATCTCATTCAACCCCGAACAGGAAGCGTAGACAAGTTGCAGAGTTTTTGTGGGAGTGAACTTTCACTTCCCAAAAGTTTTCTCCTCGGGGAAGATGCCAACTTTCCTGCTTATGTGGTCTCAGCTACAAAAGGAATGCTCAGTGTTTATTTATTTGTTTGTTTCTTTGTTTGTTTTATATAGCTTGTATGCCGCTCACTACCCAAAGGTCTCTGGGTGGCTCACAATCAAAGTAAACAATTCAGATAATTAAAACATCAAAATTGCAATAAAATTAAAACAAGAAAACATTTAAATGCAATAAATACAATATATTAAAATACTACACTAAAATCGCCATCAGGACCCACAATAATCAGTTAAAAGACTTCTGGAATACGAATGTTTTTACCTGGTGCTGGAATGTCATCAACGTTGGTGCCAGGCGGGTCTCGCTTGGGAGGGCTTTCCACAATCTGGGGGCAGTTGCCAAAAAGGCCCTGTTCCTACAAGCAATCCCTTTCACCTGCTTGAGGGATGGCTTTTTCAGGAAGGCCCCCTGGCTGGATCTTAATTGCCAGGTAGGTTCATATGGAAGGAGGCGGTCCTTCATGTATCTACGTCCTAAGCCATTTAGGGCTTTATATGTCAAAACAAGCACTTTGAATTGGGCTCGGGCAGCAACTGGTAACCAATTAAGGTTATACAGAATCGGCGTGATGTGTTCCTTTACAAAATGAGAGGCTGCTGGGCCCTTCTTTTTCCTGTTGCCCTAGCATCTTTTGATATTTGTTGCCTTGATATCCACACTCTTTGTTCTTTCTGCCCTCTGTATTCCACGTTGATGCAAATAAATCCCTAACAGTGCATAAACCTACATGTTAGGTTGTAGGAAAAACTATTTTAAATCTTTGTCTGTAGAAAATCCCCCAAAATAGTTAGAATTATGTGAGTTTATTTATGAATTTATTTATTTTTAATTTTATAAACCGCAGTGATTTTCCCAAGGAAACTGTGGGCGGTGCACAAACAAAGCGAACAACAATTAAAAACACCCCATTTTTTTTAAAAAAAAGGAAGCATACCAAAAGAGGAAGAAAAAAAAGGAAAATAATCCGGCAAGAGGCACAAACAAATACTAACGGAAAACAAATGAATCACAAGGGGCACAAACAGACATTAGCTCTTGCCATCAGCTTCTTTAAACCGCCACATTTTCAGTAATTTCTTAAATGCTGTGAGAGAAGGGGCCAGGCGCATCTCGGTGGGCAGTTCAGAAACCACAATCATTTGGCTAGTTTTAAGATATTTTTTTCTTGCTCTTTTAATTACTTGAAGCATCCATGGGATTACTAGAATAGTATAGGAAAAAGGAGGAAAGTGGAGTCACCCCCCCCCAAGATAGCTTGGAATGGTTCAGGGAGAACAAGGCTGGATATTTTAGAAAAGAAATCCAGTTGCCATGACTCAGCCTCTGGATAACCCCACCCAGATGACTGAGATTCTTCGCAGACATAAGGCTCCCTGAAAGAACAGAGTGAGTACAATTAAGGAAATAGCTTTGCAGCATTGTGCTTATTAATGATCAGAAGGCTAAAACATTTGGGGCTCTTTAGTCTGGAAAAAAGGCACCTGAGGGGGGATATGATTGAGACGTACAAAATAATGCAGGGCATGAGTAACGTGGATAGAGGGACACTCTTCTCCCTCTCACAGAACACCAGAACTAGAGGACATATACTCAAAATGAGGGCTGGGAGAGTAAGAAGAGACAAAGCAAAATATTTTTTCACCCAGCATGTTGTTAGTCTGTGGAACTCCCTGCCACAGAAGGTGGTGTTGGCATCTGGCCTGGATGCCTTCAAAAGGGGATTGGACAGATTCCTGGAGGAAACGTCCATCACAGGTTACAAACCAGGCTTAAAACCGGGATAATTCAAGGAACAGATGCAGGTCTAATCTGGGAGAGACGTCTGAAGTCATCTATCTAGTGGTTCTTGGCTTATGTTCCTCTAGACCAGTGGTTCTCAACCTGTGGGTCCCCAGTTGTTCCTGAACTGCAGCTCCCAAAAATCCCTTCCAGCAGAGCAAGTGGTGGAGGCTTCTGGGAGTTGTAGTCCAGAAACATCTGGGGAGCCACAGGTTGAGAACCACTGCTCTAGATGTTTCAAACTCCAAATTGTCGAATCCCCGGGACCAGCATTAGCAATGATGGAAGTACACATACAAAATATCTGGGCCTGAATCTGGCTGAAATTAAATATTGAAACAAATCCCATTGATTCCGTGAGCCTAGTCTAGTTGGCTTGAAACTAGAGATTGAAAATATGAAATGTAGTTCATTGCACTGCTCATTGCAAGATTCTTGTAATTGCAGCCCACCACCTGACAGGTGGCCACTCATCTCTGATAAATTAAGAGCAATGAATGCAAGTCTGCCTCCTTACAAGGCCATTTGTTCCACGGTCAACCTGTTACCATGTTTACCACAATACTTAACCATTTCTTTTCTCAGTTCTCATCTTGTCCTCTGCAGTAACCAAGTAGAGGTCCGTCTACTGGCTCTTAGAATAATTTGCCTATTGGATGTTGCAAGTTTAGTCCCTGGCAACTCCAGATAGGGCTGAGAAAACTCCTGTATGAAACTCCCAAGAGCTGTATCTGGTATGAATGTTACAGACTAGTTGGACTGATTAATTTGATTTGATAAAAAGGCAACCACTGTACTTGTTTTCCTTTATAGTTATTTCTAGGTTGTTATGTCTTTTTTCTAAGCTTCTCTTCTTGAAGCTAAATGCACCATTTTTTTGGACTCTTCTTAATAAATTTTAGTTTCCATACCTCCCGGACACGCTTTAGTTGATCAATAAACCGGCAAGGACTGCTATAGAAAAGCAAAGCACTAAATTCTATATTGCTCAACAATTATTTTGTATATGTACCTGCAGGCATCTGAAGGATGTAATCTTACTTACAGCCATAGTCCAAGTCCTCAGCTGTTTTTCCCTCTACGTGTGGTATTTCTGGCTCTTGGTAAGTCTTTCACCCTCCCTGTATCCCGGATATAGTTAAGCTCTAATGTACCTTTCCTTTCTTTGTGTGTCTGCAACTCTGAAATTATGTTATTCATAGGCTTTCCCTTTCAATACCTGTTTGGGAAGACAATGTGCAACGTTTACTTCATTTAAGTACAGTATTAATCCACATTTTATTTGGCTTTTTGCAAGCATATAGTTATCAAGGAACTGTAAATGTGTTTCAAGAAAGTGACAGTTTTCCATTTGGGAAAAATGTTGGCTTGACTCATCCTCCAAATGACAAGAACTAAAGCTGGACTTCTTGGTTACTGGAAAAAATAAACATATACAGTGGAACCTCGTATAACAAGTGGTTTGTTTAACAGAAAATCTGCTTAAAGGAAAAATTTTTTGGAGATAGGGTAAAATCACTTAACAGAATCGCCTATGGGGTGAATCCGTACATCAGAAAAATGGTCGCGATTAGGGATTAATCCATTTTCATTGCATTCCTATGGGAAATCTGTACAAAGGAAAATTTGTTTAACAGAATTTTATTTGGAACACATTAATTCCTTTATATGAGGTGCCACTGTAATTTTATCTGGGTGTTTTAATTAAAACTCTTGCTTCAGTTGTTTTAATACTGTAACTTATTCAGGTATGCCTTAATGTTATAACTCGTTGGCCTAAGCCCAGTTGTTAGTCCCAGTTAGAGTAAACACCCTGAATCCATGCAAATGTTTTTATTTTGACTTATATAGCACCCTATATTGTTTAAGCATTCTGTGGGCAGTTTTCAAACAACACTTTAAAGATCATCATCATCATCACCATCATCATCATCATCATTCTAGAACTGTATACCTGGAAGTGACTCTATGGATCACTGAGCCCAGTTTCTGTCAGGGAGACACAACTCCCAGCCTCTGGCTCTAAGCCAGTTCAAAGGCTTTGCCATCCATCATGCTGGGTGCTCATTTTACTATTCTGGGAAAAGTGGAAGTCTTGAGTCAACCTTGAGCTGCCTATCTGAACTCATCAAGCTTGAAATCGCTGAGGCTTTCAATGCCCTACTGCTGTCTAAGCACATCACCCCCAGGGCTTTGTTTCAACCTGTGCTGCCTTTTTAAAATCAAAAGTGGAGTCCATATTCACCGGCATCTGGATCTCCATTTGTAGACATTAGATTGAGCCGAGATGTCCAGCAGCACATTGCCTTGCCTGCCTGCCTAGGGAGAGGCCCAAAAGGGGCTCTCAGGTAGCCGGCTCATGATTGACTCAGCCTTCCATCCTTCCAAAGTCAGTAGAATGAGTACCCAGCTTGACTGGGGGTGGGGGGTCAACGTGTAGCCTGCATAATTAAATTGTAAAACCGCCCAGAGAGTGCTTGAAGTGCTATGGGGTGGTATATACGCAGAACACTACTACTACTACTACTACTACTACTACTACTACTACTACTACTTCCTCTTCCTCCTCCTCCTCCTCCTACTATTGATCATGTTCATCTATATTTTAGTATATATGTTAATGTGAATTTGGCTCTGATTTTTTTCTTTCTTCATTATTTTATTTTTAATATTGTATTTTACGTTGTTGTATTTTAATCATATTGTACACTGTCCAGAGTGGCTCTCAGGCCAGATGGTTTTGCAGTATAAAAATTGATTGATTGATTGATTGATTGATTGATTGAATGAATGAATGAATGAATGAATGAATGAATGAATGAATGAATGAATGAATGAAATGTCGCTATAGTTGAATGTCTAGAGAGAGTCTGTAAATTTTCACTTGTCTTCTGCAGGCTCCAGGGCGGGCACTTTATCTCCTGTGGGTTAACATCTTGGGACCATGGCTCACTGCGGACTCTTCAGTTCTTAACCAGGAACCCAATGAGAAGAAGCAGCGCCGTCAAGTACGCCGTCAGATGAAACATTTCTAGCAGCAGTTCTGGGAACAGCAATAATGCCACGTTTTGTCTGCAAGTGGTGGTTTATCAGGGATCTGATTTTTTTTAATCAATCAAAAAAATGTCAGGGGCTTCTTCTCTCCTCCGTTCTCTGCCACATGCTTCCTCTACCATGTTGGTAGAACAGTCGTGTCAGGTTTCTGCCTTGAGACGAGGGGTGGGGAAAAGGAGGTTGAAGGCGTGTAAATATCTTTATAAAGTGATGCTATAATAGGAGTTCCAGAATAGAGGTGTTTCAAAGTTCGCTGAAATGATACATTATAACAACAACCCAACCACAAACTACAGAGTGTATATGCGAATACATGCGGTTGAAACTGATTTTACATCTTATTTTTATTTATTTATTTATTTATTTATTTATTGCATTTCTTGACCGCCCGATTTCCCAGCAGGGACTCTGGGCGGTTCACACGAAAGCCAAATAAATGGAAGACAATTAAGAACAAACGAAACAATAAAGAGCCAGGACATACCACCAAACACACAATGGAATAAAAAGCCAGGCAAGAGACAAAACTAAACGGTGGCGAGAAAGGTACAACAAAATAGGGCAATACAACATTACATTACCAGTCGCCAAATGCTTCCCTAAAAAGCAAGGTATTTAATGCTTTTTAAAAGGCTGTTAGGGCCTCTATTTGGTGCATTCCTTCCCTTTTTAATTGGTCTGTTTGCCCAATCATGGTCTGGACAGATACAGCCTGTAAAAACAAAATGCAAAAAACAGGAAGCCAAAAACAATAAGTTTACTTGGCATTCTTAAAGGTACCAGTGCCATTTAGGGGAAAGAGCGCTGCAGGGATGTTCAAAAGATGTGTGCATTTAGAGCCTGGATGTCATTAAAAATGGTGTGGGGAAGAATAGGACCTCTGGTGAAATGGCACATCATACAGAATTGTAAATATCCTACCCCTCAAAAAAAAAGCAGATTGCAGAGGTGAAAATAGTTAGGTCTGTCATAGTGAATTGCAGTGTGCTAGGACCATCATCAGTGAATTGCAGACCGCTGGGACCATCATCATGTCTGCATGTCTTGGTGGAGTAAATGATTTATGTAGGACAGGGGTAAGGAAAGTGCAAACCCCAAACCACACGACTCCACTAACGACTCTTTCGTGGCCTAATGGAGCTTTCCATGTTTCTAGGTGTTTTAAAAGATTTGGCACGTGTGTGGGGGCAGTGCAAGGTCAGTGACCTATTTTATTATGCCTGAGGCGGTAATTGCTTCTGCTGGGGAAGCAAACCTGGGAAGAGGCAGGTGAAAAGGAGCGGATAGTGGAAAGTTCACTGAAACAGACAACTCAGGTAGGAATATGTGAAGCCACAGGCCAGTATCCGTTCCAAATGTCAAAGCCATGTCAGTATCTACTATCATCCATAAGGAGTGTCCAAAGACTAAGTCCATACATCTATAGCAGATTTATGTTCCTTTACATCTGTCAATTAATGTTCAAAAGAAAGGCTTTTACTTTATGTGGAGTGAAAAATGCCTGATTTTCAAGTGGGATTTTGAAAGGAACTCAAATTCATATTGCAAATATTCACTGGCTATTGGAGAGCACCAAATAATTTCAGAAGATCAGCCTAGGCCTTATAGCAAAGCCTCTGTACAGATCAGAAACTAGGACTTGTTCTGAATGACAGAGGGTTTCTTATAGGCCAGAGGTTCACAACTATGTGTCCCCACATGTTAAATCCTGGCCAGTACAGCTACTGGTGAAGGCTTTTGAGAGTGAAAAGGAGCGGATAACATCTGAGTAACATCTGAGGACCCAAGTTTGGAAACCACTTTGATAGGCAAAGGTGTCAGACGAGGATACATTTTGTCCTCTTATCTGTCCAGTCTGTACGTAGAATATATACAGAAAACCAGACTAGATTCAGTTGAGGGAGTGGAGATAGGTGTAAAAAACACCAAAAATGTAAGATGCAAATGATCTTACTGTGAAATGCAACAATGACTTGAAATGATTTTAGTGAAATTGAAAGAAGAAAATGCCAAAGCAGGACTGCAAGTGAACATTAAGAATAACTGCAGAAGAACTGCACAGCTTGAACGTTAAAAATTAAGAAACTGAAATTGCTTAAAATGTATATCTTTGGTTGAATCATCATTCAATCCAAATGGAGACAGCAGCCAAGAAATTGAAAGAATGAGACATGGAAAGGCATAAATCAAAGAATTAAAGATCATCAAGTGTAAGGATGTGTCACTGGAAACGAAGACCCAAACCATCCACATTCTTGTAATTCTAATTACCGTGTATTGGTGTAAAAGTTAAACAGTAAAGAAAATTGGCAGGAAAAAACTGATATGTTTAAAATGTGGTGGTAGAAGAGAGCTTTGGAAATACTTCCGACTGCCAGGAAAATGAACAAGTGGGCCTTAGATCAAATTAAGCCTGAAGTATCTCTGGAAGCAAAAATGTTGCAATTTGAGGCTGTCCTACTTTGAGACAGCAGGATTTTCTGGAAAAGAAAAAGGATAAAGGCCGCAGGAAAAGAGGAAAACCAAATTCAAGATTTACTGCAGCAAACCTCTTGCTGAGAAAGCAGAAAACAAGATGGATTAACTCCCAAAAGGGAATGGTGAGCCACTTGTTTCTCAAATATTTTTCACATCTGCTTTCAGCAAGTTCTCTTTTCAGATTTGCTAGTTTGTCACATGTACGGTTTCCTCCAGTGTAGCTGGGTGGGACTTAAAAGGTGCTTTCCTCTTCAAGGATTGAGTAATGAGTTCTCCAAGTAAAAGAAACACAACACTATTTTATTATTTTATTATTTGTATATTGTTTTTAACTTGTTTTGATGGTTTTAAAATGTTTATTGTTTCAATATATTTTTCTACGCCGCCCAGAGGCCACTTGATAATGGGGCAGCTAAAAAAAATCTGTAAACAAACAAACACTATTTATTTTTATATTCATATACCGCAATCCGATTTTCCTGAAATGGGCGGTTTACAATAACAACTTATAAAACAGCACCCAAGAACGTAATAATATGAAATAGGAAGAGGCAAAATACCAGTGCAACGGACTAGAAAATGTGTTAATTTGAATTAAGGTAGCTTGAGCGGTGTTCATTTTACGAAACGGGGGGAAATTGCTCTTATTTAAAAACAAGTGAGAAATGGATTTGGGGGACCGTCTTGTCACTCAGCCAGTGCGAGAGAGAAAGTACTGTAGTTTGCTGCGGCCTTCAACTCCCAGAATTCATTACTGTTGGCTACAACACCTAAGGCTGATGGGAGTTGCAGTCCAAGAAAGGCCTGCCCGTCACCCGCCTCAGAATTTAGGGGGGGGGAAGAAAACACGGTTTCGAAGGCGTGCCATTTGCCGCCGAGCTGGTCACGTGTCGCTGAGGGGTCCCGGCCAGCCCCACCCTCAGCTGTTGCGAGAAGGCGAGGAACGGGCCCGAGCGCGCGCGGGGGAGGGCGTGGCTTGACGGGAGGCAGGCGGGGTCCCGGCCGCCGCCGCCGCCCTCGCCGTCGCCATGGAGACGGACCTCGCGGCCTGAGGAGCGCCGCGAAGCCTGTGGTCCGGCAGGGCCGTCCCGGAGGACAAGGGCGGGCGGGCGGCTCCCTTGTCGCCCTCCGGTCCCCCGAGCATGAGGGAGGGCGCGTCGGCCACCGCGCGGGGACCTGGAGCCGGGGCGAAGGTGAGAAGCGGCGGCTCGGAGGATGGCTTGCCCACCGCGCGGTGGGATTTGGGCTTGGCCACCTCCTGGGACGGGATCCCTAAACGGGGATCTCTTGGGCAACTTTTGGGGTGAGGCGTTCCGGAGATCTGACCCGACTCCGGAGTTTGCAGTCATTAACGGAAGCTCATTCCAGGGTGCCTCAGAAAAGAGACCCAAGACATCTCCCCTCCCCCCCAATCTCTGAGCGCGCCTACTCGGGAGTAAGTGGCCATTTCCTGCGGGACACTCGGATTTCCTTCACCCGGGAAGCATGCAAACGGAATTTGATGGTTAAAAAGGTAAAAGTAAAGGTTCGCCCCACCACCACCAGCACATGTGTGCTAGCCTTGTCCGACTCGAGGGGTCTCTTTCTCCCATGATTTTTGCAGTAGCAGCAACGATGAGGCTCTCTCCCTGCTTCTAAAATCAGGTTGCTAAAATGAAAAAAGGGGGTAGCGATACTGAAGATAAAAAGGCCCTCTGTTCCTTAGCTCCAGTTTTTGAAGTCCTTGTGATTTAAGTTGAAGTCAGCTGAAAGGTGACACAAAAGAACAAGGTTCTACAAGCTGAAAGTCAGCTGGTGCTTGTTTAACGTAAATACTGTATACTATAGTGTCTTTGTCAAGGCAACTTGCGATCTCTGTTTATACTTGACCCGGGAAAATAAACAAACGTTTTAGAATTGCATGGTGTTTCTAGCATGAATAACCCAAACTTCTCCTTTAAGAATTGTAATCTTTGGACGTATGTTCTTTTTGGCATGATTCAGCGCAATCCAAATAGTTGGTTGATGAGTTTATGTGGATGGGGTACCTTGCACTAAGATGGCACTGGTGGCAGAATTAACTGTAGTGACAGCCCTGTAATTGAAAGGGATGATATAGAAACCCTTTCTATTTTTGTTGTCTTTTTTATATTTCCTTTATCAATGTGGTAAAATTCTAGTACTAGACAAGGTTGATATATTGCCATTTCAATATGCAGCTTCTTCTTCTTCTTCTTCTTCTTCTTCTTCTTCTTCTTCTTCTTCTTCTTCTTCTTCTTCTTCTTCTTCTTCTTCTTCTTCTCCTCCTCCTCCTCCTCCTCCTCCTCCTTCTCCTCCTCCTCCTCCTCCTCCTCCTTCTTCTTCTTCTTCTTCTCCTCCTCCTCCTTCTTCTTCTCCTCCTCCTCCTCCTCTTTTTACTCTCAACATTTGTTAAACTCCCTATCTTGCCTTTCTTGTAGGCGTGTAGGGGATGCACTTCGATAGAGCTAGGGGCAAGATTATCAAATTTGTCTCTGCATACTTCTCATTTTCAGAGGAGCTCAAAGTTGAATACCTGAAATGCTCCTTTGATCTCATTTAAGACAGTTCTTACCTCCTTAAATCCTAAATTCTAAAAATCTACTTCTAAGCACTATGTACGAAAACCAGCCTTCAAGACTACTCACAATTGGCAGGTGTCTGCCTTTCTTTCTGTGCATTCAGTGTAACATGTTTGTGTTGTCTTGGCACCCATAATAAAAGCTTTAGCCCAAAAGTTTCTGCTGTGCTGAAAAACCTAAATTGATTACAATAGTTCTATGGAAGCTTCATCTGTACTAGTTTGTATTTACATTTTACCTGCTTTCATTTTGATTAAAAGCCTTCCTATGGGTAATTGAACTTTATGGCATGTTGCCGTAACTGGGATTGAGTAAGAGTTCCTATAATTCTAAGTAAAGACAGCTACAATATTTTCATGTTTGTCTTTCACACCATGAATCTCTTCTTTAAAAATACATTTTAAGATCTGTTCATGTGTTTCTGTTGAGCTTCTGGGACTCCATGCTAGATGATGATGGTCTGTAAGCCATGCTGTGGTTGATACTGTGAGCATTTTAAATTGTAATAATAACATCATTTTTAGTAATACTTTCTCATGTTCCTTGAAACGAATTTGTAAAAAAAAAGCCCAATGTAAATACAATATATGTATTTTGAAAAGTGTTTTAATCCTTCGAATTTTCACTGACTTCATTTCACTTCTGCAGGTAGGGACTGTGGACCGTGTCATATTTTAAGACCTCCATGACTGTATTAAGGAAGCCTGAACTTTAAAAGAGACACCATCATCTTGAGGCTGGGGTAAGGAAAGCCTCCATGACTTGGGGAACTGTTTTTGGTTTGTTTGTTTGGTTAGATTAGGTTCTACCTTCATGTTTTGCTTTGGGTTTGTCCAGGTCTAGATCTTAGATTCACTCCCTATTACTTGGAGATTTTGATGTGGTATCTGTGCTGTGTCTCCCTGGGTCATTAATGGAGGCTCCAGGAGTTGTAGCAAATTAAAATATTAACTTGGGCACTGTATATGGTTGAAATAAGGTTAAGGTAAAAAGGTAAAGGTTCCCTCCGCATTGCATGCTAGTCGTGTCCGACTCTAGGGGCGGTGCTCATCTCCGTATTCAAGCTGGAAGAGCCAGTGCTGTGCAAGTCCATGGCCATGTGGCTGGCATGGCTGCAAGGAAACACTGTTTTACCTTCCCGCTTTTTACGGCGGTACCTATTTATCTACTTGCACTTACATGCTTTCAAACTGCTAGGTTGGCAGGAGCTGGGGTTATATAAAGTTATATAAGGGTAATTTGCTTGCTGAAGCTGTTTATGCAGTGGCCAGAGTCTTTTGTGTATAGTTTAGCCCTCTTTTCCTACACCCATAGTTGTTTGACAAAACAGTAACATACAGGAGTGGTTTCTTAGGCTGCATGGGAAGAGAGGCCATATTAGTTGTAGGTACACACCGTGGAAACAGATGGCTATATTTAACTTCATTTCTCCCTGTACCTCAAGCAGCTTATAATATAAGACTGTACTAACAGTGTGGTCTTCAGACAGTGTTCTTCTGCACAGTATGCTTTCTCTGCAAGAGAGTTGTTGCAGTAAATTTGTCTTCTGCGGCTCTTTGTGGCAAATATTTTTTCAGCCACACTCTCTTTTAACTAAAGACTGTTTTTCTTTTCGGTTTGTTACAGATGAACATTTGCAATAAACCTCCAAACAAAACAGCGCCAGAGAAGAACGATGAGACAGTTCTTGAGGTCCGTTCCCGATGTCCCCGGAAAAATGGCTGGAGTTGGCCTCCACATCCTTTCCAGTTTGTTGCATGGCTGCTGTATCTCATCTATGCACTGATTGGCTTTGGCGTCCTTGTGCCGCTCCTTCCTGCTCACTGGATCCCTGCTGGGTACATTGTATCCATTAAAAAAATGAATGTTTTGGCATTGCATTGCAAACACAATTATCACTAATCAATGGGGAGATCATTGTCGTCATTTAGGCAAGCAGAGAGTTTCTGGTAACCAAAGTCAAGGAGTATTTCTGTCATCCCTTGAGGCTGTCCTAGCTTTTCTCGAATTTGTAGGGCTAATACAGTGTCTTGTTCATACTGTGAAACCAACCCATAAGCTTCCCATCCTGTGTCATATGTCCGATCACAAAGCTGTTTGAGCAACCAGTCTGATATAGGGCATGCAGTGAGGAGGGTGCTGGAGTTATGGAACATTTAAATGATTGCCCTTCTGTAGCTGTGTTGGAATTGTTGCATTTGAGCAATGTTTATGCACATCTTATATATACAACGATTTACCATTGTGTTAAAGAGATAAACTGTGTCCACTTAGACTGGACTCGAAAGATGGAACTCTGCAGAGATCATCCTTAACTATGCTCACTTCAGTGTCCTGGAGTTTTTTTCCTCTACCATCTAGTAGTCCATCTGACAGCCGTTTCCACTGACCCAGCTGATGACAGGGTGCGGCAGAAGAATTACCAGGGGCCACTCACAACGTTCAGTCGGAGCCAACATGCTCATGTCATTGAAAACTGCCACTGTCATATCTGCAATGTTGATGTGTAAGTATATATTACTCTTGCTTTTGGTTTGTTCTAATTATTTATTTCTCTAAATCATGTCACAAAAGCAGAGAAAATCGGGAAGATCTAATGAAGCACACAGGGCTGCCTAGATGCCCTAAGCACATCCGATCTCACCTGATTTCGGAAGCTAAGCAGGGTCGGCCCTGGTTAGTACTTGGATGGGAGACCACCAGGGAATACCAGGGGCTGTAGGCGCCTGGAGTAGGAGCTGGCAAACCACTCCTGTATTCCTGCCAAGAAAACTCCGTGTACATGGAGTCACGAAGAGTCAGTCGGTCACGACTGTAACGACACAACACACAATGAAGCACACAGCTTGTGCAACATTTGTGAAAGAAGGCCTTGCCATTGTTCACATATTACTTCAAAACTGTGTGCAGTTAGGATGTCAACTATGTAGTCTTTTTATGATCTAGTCAATAATTTTGTTAGCAGTGCATTCTTCCCCCTCCCCCCACTGAACCCCTGTTCTACTTAGACATATAAATATTGTCATGGCTCTGATTAATGTCATGCGAGTCTTGCATTCTGCATTTCTTTTTCTTGCTGTGTTCTTCTGTAGCTTAGCTTCATGTGAGTTGGATTGTCACAAAATACATCAATAGATTTTGTAGTATTTGTAGTCTGAAAAGGCAACCAAACATGCAAGTGTGCAGAGTGTTTTGACTACAACAGAGTGTCCTTTCTAATCTTCTCTACATAGTGTTTTGTTATGTTTTAAGTAGAGTTTGACAGAGCTGTGTTTTTGCACTGCAGCTCCCAGAATACGCTGGCCACCGTGACTGTCTGGCTAGAAAATTTTGGGAGTTGTACAAAAAAAGATCAACTTTTGTCAAGTTCTTTTTAAAGAGACTTGGTTTGAGTTAAAGAAATAGATGTAGACTGTTGCAGCTTTTGTGCCACTTTTTAAAAAAATTGCAGTAGCATGACCATCCTTTTTATTGTTAGGAGTTCCAAAACGAAGCACTGTGGGACCTGCAACAAATGTGTGTGTGGATTTGATCATCACTGCATGTGGCTGAACAACTGTGTAGGAGAAAGGAACTATTGGTATGGGACATGGCTTTCATAATATTACTGCAAGCAAGCTACTATGGGACTGTGTAGCATCCCTGTAACTTGTTTTATAATCTGCTTTGAAATACAGTGGACCCTTGTAGTTTGTATAACATAAAATCTGTACAACATAAAAAATTCCAGAGATAGGGGAAATTTGCTTAACAGAATCGCCTATGGGGCGAATCCGTACAATATAAAAATGGTCATGATTACGGATGATTCTGTTTTCAATGCATTCCTATGGGAAATGTGTATAAAGGAAAATGTGCTTAACATAATTTCATTTGGAACAAATTAATTCCTTTATACAAGGTACCACTGTATAGACTTGCACATACAAACTTAATTTGACTTGCTAGGTTCTACATTGATCAGAGAATGCATCTTATAAAAAACTTAAGGAAAAGGTGGGAAACATGCAGCCATGAGGGCAGTTCTTAGCCTCTCGTCTCTTTTGTATTCCTTGTTTGTTTGTTTGTTTGTTTGTTTGTTTGTTTGTTTGTTTGTTTGTTTGTAAGGAAAACATTATCAAAAACGACCTTTGTGCGCTATCAGGACTCTCGGGACCATTTTTACATCTTCTAGGAGAGGGGCTCCTCAACACCCAGGGCCCCATTTATCCAATAATGGTAAAAGATTAAGAAAATTAGATACTGGAGTGTACAGCTCCAAAGCTGGCAGTATATCTGATTTTCTAAAAAAAAAGGTGTGCTTTGCTTTAATGACTCAAAACCAAGCCAGCAGAAGTGTCCTTCAGGTCATCTGTGGTGTCTATAGAGGTAGCTATAAAGCAAAGTGTTCTGCTTATATACAACCCCAAATCACTTCAAGTAGTCTCTGGGCAGTTTACAGTTTTAATTACAGTAATGCAGGCTAAACATTGCCCCCCGTCCCCGTCCCCAGCAAGCTGGGTACTCATTTTACTGACCTCGGAAGGATGGAAGGCTGAGTCAACCTTGAGCCTTGATCCAGAACGGGGTGGGAAATGGCTCCTGGTCCTCCAAAATTGTCTCCTCCTATGATGAGAACTCTTTTCTGCTTCCCTGGCAGGCTCTTCTTGAACAGCGTGATATCTGCCATCCTTGGCATCCTCCTCCTCCTGCTCATTGCCTTCTATGTCTTTGTGGAGTTTTTCCTTAATCCCATGAAGTTGCGCACAGATCAGCACTTTGAAGGTATTTCTCTAAACCCTGCATGACCCTCTTTATCGGGTAATACCTCTCAAGTGAAAGCCAGTTTCCTGTTCTTGAATCTTTTTCCTGCTTTGTAGGCCTGAAGAACCAGACAGATCTGTGGTTTGTGTTCCTTCCGGCTGCTCCCGTTGAGACTCAGGCAGCAGCCATTTTGGCATTGGCTGGGATTCTGATTGTTTTGGGTCTGCTGACTCTGTTCCTTTTGGGCCATTTGCTGATCTTCCACATTTATCTCAGTATGTATCTTACCTTGTTTGTATTATTACTATTCATTGCATTCAACAAGTGTTCAGCGTATCCCCCTGCTTCCCGTCATAGGAACGTAAAATGGTAAATGCTAGTCATGTCCGACTCTAGGGGCGGTGCTCATCTCTGTATTCAAGCTGAAAAGCCAGTCTTCTGCAAATCCATGGGCACGTGGCCGGCATGGCTACAAGGAAACACTGTTTTATCTTCCCACTTTTTACAGCGGTACCTTTTTATCTACTTGCATTTACATGCTTTTGAACTGCTAGGTTGGCAGGAGCTGGGGTTATCAGCGGGAGCTCACTCCGCTGCATGGCACCCGGGATTAGAACCGCCAAGCTGCCGACTTTGCAGCTGACAGTTTTTGGAAGCCTTAGTCTACTGAGAGAGGGAGTGTTCAAATTAATTTGAGTACCCTGCACTTCTACACAGTGGTTGAAATTCTGTTATATTTGGTGTAGTGTCTCATTACACCTGTGGAGCTTCACAAGTTACACCTATGTAGTCAGCATGTGTGACAGTGTAACTGACCCCACAACTGCAGCTGCATACAGCTTCTACCATGATGCAAAATTCACGTAATCATAGCTATGCAACAGGATTCAGGCCAGAGGTGTAACACCGTACAGCTGGTTAGCTGAAAGTCTTGCATATTGTTTGGAATTTCTAGCTTTGTCATCTTCTTTCCACATACAGTAATACCTTGGTTTAAGAGTACCTTGGTTTAAGAGCGTTTTGCAAGACAAGTAAACATTTCTTCTAAATTTTACCTTGACCAAGGAGCAATGTCTTGCAATACAAGCACTGGAATAGGTCACATGATTACAAGTGAGCCAGTGGTGGCTCTCCTTCTCTCTCCCTGCTGGATTGTGGGTGATTGGAATGTTCCATCTCAGGCAGGCCTCAAAGCAGAGGGAGGAGAGAGGAAAGGAAGGCTCCCTTGTACCAGTCAGGATGTACCATTCTCCAGCAAACTCTCACTTCTTTACATGACCACAACATCTGATTAAAAACTTCTCACCTGCATCTTACATTTCCAACATTTGTTTGATACATTTGTATACATTTTAGCTAATTTTGTAGGTGATATATACAATATATAAAACACCTTATATAATCTTTGAATTTTACAGATATTGTAAGCCATATATTAACTTTCCAAATCTATGCCTAACATTCGGTATCAATATTATGCCCTATTTTGTGCTCACTTGATTATACAATCTTTTGACCATCTCATCTTACATTTTATATTGCAGCATATATTCATACCTTTTCTTAACATTTCATTTGAGTCTAACGGAAACTTGTCAAATAATGTTTTGAAAACACTAAAACCCAGGATCGTCACAGGAACTTTGTCCCCCCCCCTTTTCTTTTTTGCCATTTAGCTTTGCTCACTTGGTGACTCATCAAGCAGATTTTCTGCCCTTTGCCTTAATTACTGTCCTTTCCTATGTTTAGTGTGGAATAGAATGACTACCTATGAATACATTGTGCAGCAGCGCCCCCGACAGGAGGAAAAGGATCCTGACAAGCAGACAGAATCTTGCCCTCCCCAAGTGAGGCCCATTCAGGTAAGGGACTCATTCGGAGTTGTACATCCTCAGGTACAGTCTCTACTATATTACTGTGAGGTTTTTTGTTTTTGTTTTGTTTTTATGAATCATTTTGGTTTGGTGTGATATTTTATTATTTTTATTTATTTGAAATATTTTTACCCCACCTTTCTCCTTGGAAAAGGACCCAAGGTGGCTTACAATAATGAGGGACAATATACAGCCCAGAACATTCAAAACATATTCAAGTTAAGAATAGGGAATTAGAAGAGGCATCGTACAACATTAAAGGGTAACATTAAAGCTACCAAGAACACACACACACACACACACAGAGAGAGAGAGAGAGAGAGAGAGAGAGAGAGACAGACAGACAGACAGACAGAGACAGACAAAGAATCCTTTATGAGGGATGGAAACTAGCATGGAAACACTGGTGTTCTTATGAGATCAGTCAATTCAATCATGCATGGTAATCCATCTAAAAGTCACATAATAGGTAGTCCATCATTCAGGGAAAGCTTGCTTGAAGAGGATATAACAGAGCTATATCATTCCACCCTCGATCTGTCCACTTTTCATGAATTTTCTGTGCAGATAACAAAATCATCTTCCAACCAATGAGAAATTGGGATTTTGGGAACCCCACACTCACCTTTCATGCCTGTCAAGTCAACTTTCTAGCCCTGATGGATGAAGGAGAAAAATAGTTTCAGAACCTTCGGGGACCCCGCTGCGCACTTCGCTCCATCTAGATATGATTCCATTGAGGGTCCCATGTTGGGTGCGATTGGTCAGCCAGCTGCAAAATCCATCTGGTAGTTGCACTGGCCATCCCACTTTGATCTATTTTACACAGAAGTAATTTGTGGTCTACCTTGTCAAATGCCTTACTGAAATCTTAAGTATACTATGTCCATTGCATTTCCTTGGCCCGCCAATTTAGTCAGTTTATCAAAGAAGGCAATAAGATTTGTTTGGTGTATCTTGTTAGCATAATTAGGAGCTGAATTCTTGAAGTTGTAAAGCAAAGCAAAGCAAAGTATTTTGCTTACCGTATATACCGCCCCATGCCACTTCAAGTAGTCTCTGAGCAGTTTACAGTTTTCTTTTTAAATTATAGTATGTAGAACAGCTGTAACAAATGAGTTGCCAGAAAGAGTTGTAGGATTTGAAAATACCAAAACTAGACATGGAGGTGATACCACCTTTTTAGTTGAACAAGCTACTGTTCTGACCTGTCCTTAACTGAACACAGCAGAATGTTCATAAACATTATTGGATTAATGATCTTGAAATTGGTAGGTACCTATAGTATGCTAAAGAATCCAAGTGTTTCTTCATTGTCCAGCTATGTGGAAACAGTTGTAAAACAGAATTTAGCAGTTACTTTTGATTGTGATAAAGAGAGAGATTCTAACTTGCCAGGATGACTTGATTGCACACTTAAAAATACACGTTTATTTCAGGAAGTACAGTTTTACACAGGAAGCCTTGGATATACCAATCCTGAACTCCAAACAGAGGACTCTTCAGGGTTAACATCTGGGAAAGAGTGAGTACAGCTAATCCAGAGTTGGCTTTCATATAATTCAGCTGTCCCAGACCTTATTTTAATGCTGTCTTAACTTAGATTTTCCTTCTGGAGGAACCTGGCTGTCTCGTCTTGCAGAACCTGAGATAGTATCGCAGCTCTGAAATAGCTTATTGGGTGGAGAGGTGTAAACCTTATGGCACAGCCATGTTCAATTATGATCAAGGTCCAATCATCATTAGTGACAGTGCCTTGGGTGTTGCTATATGACACTACTGAAGAAATGTTGTGGTGATTGGTAGTCACGAGGCTGTGAATTTCTGCATGTGGGAAGTCCATGTTACTGCTTGGATTTCTTATTGGGACATTTTGAGACACCAGTGGACCTGCATTTGGATTTTTGTGCAAGTTGTCTGAAGTCCTGAGGCAAAGCCTTATGTCTGTTTGAAAGATATCTAGTGGAAAATGAAAGGTAAGGGTATTTCCGACAAGGCCTTTAAGATCTTTGGCAGAATTGTGATGAAAAGTTTATGGATTTAGATGTACAGTATACATATTTATTGCATCATAAACCAATCAATGGGTTTCGTCTCTTTGTATAAATTTAGTGATTTGATTTATTTGTAGAGCTTCATAATATTTTTCCAATTGTGGTATCCCAAGT
This sequence comes from Phrynocephalus versicolor, assembly GCA_023846285.1. Classification (NCBI taxonomy): domain Eukaryota; kingdom Metazoa; phylum Chordata; class Lepidosauria; order Squamata; family Agamidae; genus Phrynocephalus; species Phrynocephalus versicolor. The sequence continues at coordinate 85,669 of JAHTLZ010000178.1, forward strand.
TGTCCTTTTTCACCTTGACCATATTTAGCACTATTTAGGAACCTTATCTTCTTTCACTTCCCAGCAGTACACTTTTCTAAATGACCTTGCCATAATTTTATTTTTTTAGATATCAGGTTGTAGAGATATATTTTGGAATAAAAATATAAATTTTGGTTATATATGAACTTTGACTAAATATATTCTCCCTAACATTGTATGTGAGAGTCCCTAGAGCAGTGATGGCGAACCTTTTAGAGACCAAATGCCCAAACTGCAGTTCAAAACCCCCTAATTTTTTTGCAAAGTGCCAATGCAGTAATTTAACCTGTATACAGGTGGCTATGAAGGGGCGATGTTGGGTGCCCACAGAAAGGGCTCTGAGTGCCACCTTTGGCACCCGTGCCATAGGTTCGCCATCCATGCCCTAGAGAGGCCCTGGCAATATTGAGCTCGATGGACAGATATAAAGAAGCTTTGGTAGAAAATAGTTTCCTGTGTCTACAGTATATGTAAAGTTTCAGCTTGATAGGTATCTGCAAAACCAATATCCATACTTCTGTTTTCAGCCTACTCAAATTTTGCATTCTCAGTGATGTCTCAGAGGACAAGCGTACTCCAACCCCTGAGGTTCCAGAGCAGCAAGATGGATACCAGCCACAGGTGAGTGAAATGAGAACACTATAGCAAAAGTGAATGAAAATGTTTTGACATCAGATGAAAGCATTAAAAGAGTTAAAACAGGCATGTCCAAACTTCAGCCCTCCAGATGTTTTGGACCACAACTCCCAGAATTCCAAGCCTGTATTTCCAATGGCAAAGGATTGTGGGAGTTGTGGTCCAAAACGTCTGGAGGGCCGAAGTTTGGACAAGTCTGAGTTAAAACACTCAGTGGCAGACCTGGGTCAGAATTTACAGGAGTTAGACAAGCAAGTCAAGGCCACACAAGAGAATGATAAAAATCTAAATGGTGGAAGTTGATTCTTGGCTTTAAATAGATGGACGACAAAGTTCTGGGATTGCGCATTCTAGTTAAATGTAACTTGACCAGATTAATGCATCAGGAAATTGCCATCGCTGATTTAAAGACCCAAGTGGTTCTACAGGAGGACTATTCCAAGAAAAATCATCTGAGAACCAAAGGAGTCCAAGAATTTGACGTAGAATGAAAAGATCTTCTGAGATTAACCCTAGCCTGGTTTAAAAAGTGGCTGCAAAATTGAATGGTCTTTTTTTGACATTGATAAAATCCATAGATCTGGACAAACCATTCAAAGGTTAACCCCATCATGTTTTTGGTGAGATTTGGTGAAGGCCGTAAGGAAGAACCCAGAGAGCCTGAGGTTTGGAGAAAATCACATCCGGGTATTTCATGACCTGTCACATGTGACATTGGCATATAGAAGTCAAATAAGAATTAGTCCAACAATCTTCATTGGAAAGAACATTAGATGCAACTGGGGTTCTCCAGTGTTCTTAAAATTACTCTACAATGGAAAATAATATAACGTTACATCAGCTGTAGAGGCACTGGGTTCATTAAATTTTTTTCTCTAATCACATTCATACAGCTCAGTGGCACATAGCACGGGCACAACGTTCAAAGCAGTCCACCCCCCCTATAGACCTTGAATAAAATAAATACATAGTAAAATGTGTACCTTTAATAAATATACACAATAAAATATGCACTTTTAATAGAATAAATGTACAGTAAATTAAACCAGCTATTTACAAAAAGCATTGAGGAAGCATACTCCCAGCATTCAGTCACACTGCCTCAGACTGTTGGTGTTTTTTCTTATTCTGGAGCTGAAGAAGAAGAAGAAAAAGAAGAAGAAATTACATAAGGTCCCCTCAGGGTTGGAAGAAAGCTCACACACAGGTGCTGCTCCACAGTTCTCTCCTCTTCCAGCTTTACAGCCAGGTAAGCAGAGACAGCATAGAAGACCTTCATCCCCACCTTTTTGTGTAAGTGAAATGTGCTTTTTCAGTCCAGAGAACTTCTAAGGACCATCTCTTGAATAGGCCTTCTCAGTAACAAAAAGAGTGTGACCCTTGTAAGTCATGTAAACCTTACCTTGTAAATCAGTAAATTAGCGTAACTCATGGCTCTGTGAGTGGCTTTTAGATTTGGTTAATTTCATTCTACAAGCCAAACAGTTTCAACTAGTTTCACATTCCGAAGGTTGCGGAGGAAAGGTCTCAAACTTAGTCGTGTGTGAATTATCCACAAAAGCAGGCACTGAAATATTTTGTTTGTGCAGTGGTACCTCGGTTTTACAAGTACCTTGGCTTATGTGTATTTTAATCAGCGAGCAAAAATTTTGGATGATTTTTGCCTTGGTAAATGAACAGTGTCTTGCAAAATGAGCACTGGAGGTGCTCGTTTGCTGTTACTCCTCTATACCCGCTGCTCACCCCCTCCACGGGTTCCTGACTGTTGCTGACGCCAGCCTCTAATTTCTTAGGAAATAATGAAAAATATGACTCCAGAACAAATCATCTAAGTTTCCATTATTTCCTATGGGGAAATTTTCTTTGATATATGAGTATTTTGGTTTACAAGGATGCTTCCGGAACGGATTATGCTTGCAAACCAAGGTGCCATTATATGTGTTTGTTTTGCTTTGCTTTGCTTTGGATTTCTGTTTATGTCTGCATAATCTTAGCTCTATTTTCTCTTGATCTTCTGTAAAAGAAAGGAAAGAACACTTCCTAATACCTGCTTCCTTTTTTTCCATTGGCAGAATTATCCATCACCACCACTACCAACTCTTTAACATCATCCTCTTCCAGCCTCCACCTCCCTGTATCTGCTGTCCTTCCCAAAGTGATCACAGGCAGCAATGGTCCAGTCTTGGCTGCAGGTCCCCCAAGTGACTACCATTCCGAGTCTGCAGAGTCCATGGAGGAGATTCCTGTAGCACAGACACGCCTGGGGAGCAGTGCTCCTAACGCAGATCTCAAGAGCAGTCCTCGGCATTTGACTTTACCTGCTGCCCACTCCAGATGGAGAGGGGCAAAGCACCCAAAGGCTGGACCCGTAGAAAAAAGCAGGACATCTCAACTGGTCACAGCAGGGCCGTTCATGGAAGAACTTGAACTCTCTAGTAAGGTCCCAGCTGTATTTGTGAGCAAAAGCAGCGGAGACCTGCCTGTTGCCAGCCCATGGCCTAGGGAAGCAACTTCTGAGCCCTCTCACAGAAAATGCTCCAGCAAACAGCATATGGAAGCCCATCGGGACTCCCTCATTTGGGACTCAAGTGCCAGTTCAACAGCAGGTTAGGTGCTTGATGCAGGAAAGAGCTAGGAAGATGTAGAGACACGTGGTTTGCTTCCTCTCCAAATATATTTGTTTTCAGGGGGTTTTAATCTTCTTGAGTCTTTTGTCTCACTCTTGGGGTGTTGGGTAGCAGATGTTGGGTTGCCTCCCTTTTGTGGGACTTATTTTGCCTTTTGTAGGGGGTCCAGGGATAGTAAGCCATTTACAGGGGAATTGTTTTCCTTTGCATTTTGCACCATGAGTTCTAAGGTTCCAAGGCTGAAATCTTTGAGATGGCTAAATTCTTACCACGGGCTTATAATAGAAGCAAGTGAATTCCCTTTGCTTGGGACGGCATTTCCCAGGCGGAGTGTACCTGTGTGTGCCAAAATGGAAAGTGCAAAGAATATCAGATACCACACAGCTCTCCTCTCCTCTATGATGGCCTGTTTGTGCATTGAAAGGCAAGCTCGTGTTTTTTAAATGCTAGCTTCAAAGATAAGAGGCAGTCATTTTCCTTAGTTGTGTACTTTTCTTGGTAATACAAGACCGTATTCTGGGCCTCCAGCTCCCAAAGCCGGCATTACCAGCAGTC
>JAHTLZ010000178.1:89517-109877 GCA_023846285.1 Phrynocephalus versicolor
TGAGTCATGGCTACTGGACTTCTTTTTTGAGAGATAGAAACGTTTCGATGTTCATCCAAACAGCTTCATTGGTCAGACCGATGAAGCTGTTTGGATGAACAGCGAAACATTTCTATCTCTCAAAAAAGAAGTCCAGTAGCCATGACTCAACTTCCAGATAAACTCATCATATTGATTTAACTTCCCCTGACTGAGAGTGCACCTACCTAGTTCCAGTCTGGCCTAGCTCCAGAGTTCTGGATTTGTGAGTAAGTGCCATTCCTCATTAAATTCCATCTGATGTGATGTGCCCATTTTGGTCCATTTGCATTCCCCCAAGGGAGAAAGAAGTAAAATACAGTCTGTGCTCTTGGACGTTTTGGAGGATGTGTTGGATTACAGTGGCAGGTGCAGAAGGGGCTTCCCCGTTGGGACATGGGGTACACCAAATCACAGCCGTTTGCCTCCAAAACAGTTCCTAGTCTTGTGGTGGTCATTGTAAGTCTCCTTAGAATAGAGCCGAAGAGCCTAACGTGATCAGAGGCTCATCTGTCCAGTCTTAGAGGTTCAAAGGGAAATATCCGCCACAGCCACTGGGCCTAACAGCTTCTGTCTCTTCCCCTGCCCTGCTCCCGCTCCATGATAAATGGTTCCTCTTTGTGCCCCGACTTCTACCAATGATATAGCCAGGTCATGGTTCGAAAGTTGGGGCCTTCATGGGTGGTGAGTGAGTGGCACCCTAGCATTCATGTGGCAGAGGACCCCTTAGTTGCAATTCATTTTGACCGCCATTTTGTGTTAGGGAAAATATATGTTAAATCACACACTTTGAGACTGGCTGTTGTGCTCAAAAGTCACAGAGGGCATATTAGTAAGCATTTTGTGCCAAGACTCCATTATTCTAATACAGTAGGACCCTGCTATCCACTGCGGATTGGTTCCAGGCCTTCCCGTGGATAATGAAAACCATGGATAAGAGAGAACGCCTGCCCACCCATCTCCAAACTGCTGTTTCCTGGCAGTAGCTTGCTTTATGCCTGCTGTTTGTGACTGTAGCTTGCTTTACAGATGCTATTTGTGATAATAGCTTGCTTTGTGGCTGCTGAATTATTTAATTTTTTCCCTCTGCCAGCCGTTGATAACTGAATCAGTGGATAATGAATCAGTGGCTATGGGGGTTCTAATGTACTCCTTGGCAATATATTTTTATTAGTTGGTCATAGACCCTATAATACAGATGCCTCAGACAAAACAGGCAATATTAGTAAGGGAAGCAAATAAAAATGAATTTTACTATTACTATTCATCTTAAATGTTGAACAGAGAAGAGGAACATAGCCACTAGTTCCGTAGATAGCTTTTTTGAGAATCAGCCAGAAAATATTTCAAATACCATTGTGAGGATCTACCAGGAAATCTTACGATAGGGCCAAGAAATCTGATACATTCATCCCTATAAAACTGCATGCAAAGAAAACATGCCCCGGAGATTTAGATTCTGAGTCAATGCAAGGGCATAGCTGATTCTTATGTGGCACTTCTTATGAGAATCACCCTTCTAAACCTGCAAATGAGAGGCAGTTGACGCAGGCTCTGGAAAAGACATGATGGTGATACTTAGGAATGGTCAGATTTCCCAAATATTTTTAATTAAGAACCCACAGGAGGGGCGCATTTTGGTATTACGAAGACAGACCTCAAAAAACCCAAAAGGGCGCTTTTCGCATTTGGATGTAATCCTTGGAACCAAATTGGAACTCAGGCTATAGCCTTAATAGTGTTCTCAGCTACCTATATAGCAAACTCATTATGAAGCTCAAGAGACAGAGAGAAGAGTGAAATGTAACATCCCTATTATATGAACTGCTTATCCTGACTGGCCTCTAATTGTTTACTCATTCAGCTGAACATGATGAGCAGATATCATAATTTTTGTTTTGGAAACATTAACAGATAGAAAATTGTCTTTACAATAAGACATAAGGGCTCGATGGAAACGTTTTAGGCCTGTTTTAGATAATGGCATAAGAACACTACCATACGCATGCAGCGATAATAGGCATTTATTTTTGGCAATTAAGGTGGACGGAATTCTGATGCTATGCAGTACGCATTCAATCCGATAAAGGTTGAATAATCAAGGACCCATTATGTAGCCCTGACATAGCACTCTAAGGACAGTGATAGTTTTTTGTCTAGTTCCTAGTTAGCCAACATCTTACATGAAGTGTAGTACTCTGGTAAAGGCATCGTACTAGATAAAGCAACCTCTATTCTGACCAAAACTACAACCAATGTCTTTAAGGCTTAAAAATTGTCTCAATAGTGATGTTCTGTGCCCAAGTAGAATGTACTCGAGAGAGATAAAGAGTGCAACTATGTGGGCAAATAAGGTGAGAAATGATGCGGGGTTGGAATGGTCACATTATCCATTGACTACATGATAATCCTTGCAAATGAGTCCAAAGGTCCCCCCCTTTAACCTGTAGCTTTTAATTCTGCCGCTGCAATATTTTAATTTTACTTGAATGTATTTGCATCAGTTTAGGCAGTGTTGCTTGAGCCAATGAGGAGGTATTTGAAGCCATTCCAGCTGGCCACAGCAGCAATGAAAGAAGCATTGAAGTGGGAACACTGGCTGCCATTTGAATCCTTTCCTCTGTAAACCTGGTGGCTGGATCTGCATGTTTCCTTCTCCCCTTCCTGTTCTGTTTTTCCCCCATTTTCTTTTAAAGGCTTGCTAATCTACAGATAGGACAGCTAGGCAGTGGCGTAGCTATGGAGGGGCAAGGGGGGACCTGTCCCCGGGCACATCATCTGGGGCGCCAGATTGGGTGCCAAAGGGTTCCCCACCCAGGAGCTGCAGGAAGGCATGTCATGGGGGATCTGCCAGGGCCAACGCGGAGGGCTGTCTGGCCGCTGCCTTCTACATGGCATCTCAGCTCCTCCTTGTCCCTTGGGGGGGGGGAGCACAAAAACTGACTTTGCCCTCGGCCGCTGAAAACCCTTGCTACGCCTGTGCAGCTAGGTAACGAAAAAGTGGGTAGGGGAATGGGGAAGGATCAGCAGGAAAAGAGGAGAAAGTTATTAATCAACCTTGTTTCTGCCCTCACTGTCCCTCCTGCAAATCTGGATGACTAGAGCAGAACCACCTTAACAAGCTGCAAATAAGACTTTGGAGTGTTGCCCTCTCAACTCTTGTGTGGTGGATGGGATGAAGTAAATCGACCTGGAAAATCCAACTTCCCAGGTTATATATGGCTGTCTAATGTATCATCTGATTTTCATCTCTGCTTCATGGGACTCTCATTTGCATTCACACAAAGCCGCCTCTCTCTCCCTTGGTTCTGTCCTGACAAGAACAAAAAACGGTTGTGACAGGTTTGCAGGGTTAGAAAAGGCCAGAGGCATGTATGTATGCAGAGGCCTTGGAGGGAACCTTAGTGATGTCTCATGATTCCCATAGGTGTATCTTTTAAAAGGGTGGGGAGAAAAGTTTATGTCGTAGAGCGAGCTTTGAATGCAGAAGATAAAAGGTTCTGTCCTTGGCATTTTGAACAGATTACTGTCAGTAGCAGGACAAACCCCACTCTGCCTAAGACCCTGGATAGTGGCGACATGACCAGGCTACTTGAAGCAATGGACTGACTGGGCAGTAATAAATTGAGGTCCTAACCTGGCCATCTTAAGGGTGACCAAAGTAAGGCAGCGGGTTTTAGTTTGACAATGTAAGAAGCTTCTTACACGCAGTATATCAGAAGTGGCTCACACAGTACCTAAAGCAGAAGTAGACCAGTCCTCGTCAACCAACTGAAAATACCTACAAAAGTTCACAGGTTTACTTTCCAAGGAAAAGGCCTTTAAAAAAACCTTTAATACAAAAAAAGTTTGATCAGTACTCAAAATACTCAGAACGCAGCTTTTCTGTGTGTGTTTCGGAACCGTATCTGCCAGACGCTAGAAATATGGCAGAGTTATTTTGGTACTCCTATAGAAACCAGTTTGGGATAGCCTGTCTTGCAGGTCATTTAGGTATTCTTTAAGACCTGAACAAGAGCTCCCATATATGCAGTGTACAGTGGATGAATTATTTCCTTTGGAAGACTATCAGCCAAATTGCCCACCGTTGCATCTAACGTATCCAAATATGCGGTCAGCTATTCAGCTTCTGCTCTGTGATGCTGTTTTTTACAAAGCTCAGTGATGTAATCATATAACAATTTTATACAATATGTTCGTTTTTATCTATGAAGAACTATTAAGTAAACAGAAACATTTTATGCTTTCTCATTACCATCGTGAGTGAATGTACTGAAACAGTAAGTGCCATTGAGGTAAAACTAACAAGTAAGAGGTAGTCCACTGAGTGAGACTTGTAGCATAGTCTGCTCTGTAGATTCCTGTCTGAACCATTTTATTAGCTGTATAATTAGAGGAAATTTGAAGTTTAATTTTAGTTAAGGCTTCACTCAGTCTCCTCACACACACTGCCCCCAAGAAAATGCTCCATGCTTGACACACATGCTAGCTCCTCAGTTCTGTCAAATAAAGTTAGATTGCCCAGTGTTTTATCCAATGTCCTCATGTATCAAAGTGTGTGGTAGGTTATTGAGCCTTTGCTCTATGATGTTGCTTCCGAATGGCCTCTAGAGGGAAGAATGTAAATAGAGCTGTAGCCCAATTCTGTGCAGTAGCCTTTTCCCAAGGTCATTTTATTTGCCGGCTGTATTTAGTGTTAGAAGCAAGTAGCGCTGGTGCATTATCCCGTCAGCCAGAGGCAGCCAGACAAGTTCAAGGTGAAAGCAGGCTGTCCTTTCTATAGTTAATAAGAAATACTGTCTTTTGTTAGCTGGATTGTATAGATAGATTACATAGCTAAGAAATAAACTTCTGGTTTCTGCTATAACCTTTTAAACATTTCAGGTAAGGCAGGCTTTCAGGTTCACTAGCACTCTTCATCAGGCAAATACAGTATAGCATTTGAAATTAAAGAGTCCTGAAATTGGGTCAGACGTTACATTCAATAGCTTTTGAAACCAGATTGCAAGCAAGGCCAGGTGGTATTGTCACAGATTCCACATGAGCCTGAGGTATCAAAGAATCAATTTACAGCCTCTTGCCTCTTGACAAAAGCCTAGGTAGTTCCTTGTAGTTCCTTGAGTTGTTCTAACATAAGATCCATGGTTCACATCCATGGGGAAAAAATTGTTCTGCTTATACACCGCTCCATACCAGTTCAAGTAGTCTCTGGGCGGTTTACAGTTTTAATTACAATATGCAGGTTACACATTGCCCCCCAACCCCAGCAAGCTGGGTACTCATTTTTCCGACCTCGGAAAGATGGAAGGCTGAGTCAACCATGAGCCGGCTACCTGGGATTGAACCCCAGGTCCTGAGCACAGTTTTACCACTGTGCCACGGGGCTCCTTTATGTATTTCCCATGTGCTGTATACAAGTAGCTTAACATGTCTACCGCCCAGAATTGAATGGACATTATTCCATGTTTATTATTTTATTAATGATTCCTGCAGGAGTCAATATCCAGAAGAGTGGCTTTGAATTGCCCCACAAATTTCTGCTTCCCCTACTATTCTTGCTTTGAGTGAATTGTGCTCTGAAGAAAAGAGTTCTAAGGCATCCCCTTTGTTCTAGGTAACACTCTCCATTCCAGCTGAAATCATGTTACGGCTTCAGAGATGTGAATCAGAGAGCTCCGGCTTCGAGCATAAAGCCAGCCTTTGTAAGACCAATTACAAAACCCAAAAGATTCGCAAACCAATGGTGCCCTTTCATCAGACCCTTGTTGCAGCTTGTGACGACCTGTTCTGTAGACTGGACTGGGATCATGATGCCATTAGTGGAAGGACCACAGGAAGAGGTTTACTCCTGCAGAAGGGAGAAACAGACACCACATTTTACTGCCTAAGAAGATCTTTATGTAGATACGATTTATTTATTTATTTCTATTTCTTTATTGCCACACCCCGTAGTGCAGACTGCACTACTTGGGGTGGTTTACAGAACAGTCAATCATAAAATGCAGGTTAAAAAGTCATACAAAAACATCCTCCATCCTGCATGCAGAAAAGTGAACTGGATAGCTGTTACCATCCTAGTATAAGGTGCTCTGTTGGTGATGCCAGCAGATACAGAAAGCCAGAGAACCAGATGGGGTCTTTCTGGGCTTATGCTCTCCTCCTGTGCCTGGAGATTGCATTTGCTTACAGTGTTTAATTTCCTTCCCCCTGCTGTGTTCAGCTGCCAAGAGGAATGGAGCAACTGTCTTGTAAGGTTGCAGGATGCCAGTAGTAACTCGCATCAGCTCAGTTCCTTTGGATTCTCCCTACAATGCTTTCAGAGAAGCCCCCGCCCCCCTCACACACACACATACTGTACACCTAAACTCTCATTGTAGTTCCAATTCCTACTTGGTGATCACATATCAGTTTTGTTGTCAAAACTACTTGAAAAAATGTTTAGAGGCTTGTGTGGAGTCTTTGTTTGTTTGTTTGTTTGTTTGTGATTTTTGTTTTTTTGTTTATGATTTGGTCATCCCCCCAAAAAAAACAACAACAACAACCCACCAATACAGTGTTACTGGCTTTATCTAGAAATAACATCTGGCCCAGATAGTCTAGGAATTTTGCTCCAAAACCTGATTTCCTAAACTCCCATTTACTTAAATCTCTGGATGTGACTAATCGAAACTTGTGAGTCATTGAGTAACAAACATCTAGTTCAGCAAAATCGTACTACTAGTACTACTACATAAAACTACTGCTTTCTTGATGGCTAGAAAAGAAATTTTTTGCTGTTATCAGCAAAACTAGTTAAGATTGCTTTTTAAGATCACTCAGTGCAACTATTTAATTCCTTGATCTTTTAGATTAGCCACTCTCAATTGGGGCTATCTGAGCCTCTGGCGCATTTGAAGAGGGCCACAGACTAGAAACATTATTCACATTCTGTACTACCTTAAAAGATTTGTTGTGTGATTTATGCAGTCCTAATTCAATCTATTGGAGTAGGAACTGGCAAACCACTCCAATATTCCTGTCAAGAAAACTCCATGGACACGGGGTCACAGAGAGTCAGTCGGTCACGGCTGTAACGACGACAACAACCACACACACAAAAAAATTCAATCTATATTTCACATGTTTATGGCTCTGGCAAAAAAAAATCAATAATGGCTGCTTTATATGATAAACTATTGCACTTCTTTTTGGTGATTCCTTCAATTATTTCCCTGGTCAGATGGGGGTTAGTAAGTGTTAGTCTGTTGCAGAGAAAATGACAACAATATAATAAATAAATAAATAAATAAACAAAACTATTTTGACAGCATACTCAAGACATGCTCTGCTTGTGATAAGTTTCATGGCAAAGTTAGTATTAGTGGGAAAAAGCCATAACAGAGTCAGGTTTAACATGTTTTAAAACATTTTTTTTAAAATTTTAGTATGTGACCCACAGGAAACTTGGATTTTTTTTCTTCCAGGAAGCATGACTTTGGTCTAAATGCGAGGTATTTTACTGGGCAGGAAGGGGATTGTTTAACTTTTTTGTAAAAATTGATTTAGTGCGAATCCTATGTGTGTATAAAGACACGCATATAATACCAATGCATTAGTTCCTTAATACTCATGCAAATGCGCTGACACTGGTGCGCACTGGGGCCAAGATGGACCTATCCTCCCTTTTATAGCACCACATTCTCTCGGTAGAAGGGATGTCAACTGAGGATGCATTATCAGAAGCATGAAGAGAAGCACACTATTCATGGGAGCAGAGCTCAACAGAGAAGGGAGAGTCCGAGAGTGAGCCATCCCCTCCCTCCTCTAAGCCGGCTTGGGTGGACACAATGGGCAGGTTGCTGCCCCATGGTGAGAGGGATGGAGACTGAGGAGAAGAAAGGGGGGAATTTGAAGAGAGAGAGGAAAGGAAAGAGCCAATAGCAGAAGAGTTTTTGGTAATGGAGGAAGGTAAGTAGGAGGAGGAGTATAAAAAGGCTGAGGCTTCGAAGCAGAGGGCAGTTGGAATCCAGGTGGAGTCGGGTGAGGTGGGGCCTATTGAATGGATTGTGGATATGTATCCATGAAGGAAAGGTCCCCTGAGGAAGGACAACGGCTGGGATTGCACAGAGCATCTGAGGAGACAGCCAGAGCCAGGATGGGTGAGACACCACTGCTGAGGGATAATCAGCACCGTCTGGAGGGACTGGTTCCCTGAGGAGACCAATGCAAATTATTGGGGAGCACCTTTGTTAACTCCACAGAACCAAACATCAGCATTAAAGACTGGTTGGGTTGAGATATTAAGCATACAAGACCTTGCTGAGTGCATGGAGGTAGTTGCTCATAAACCTCATGAGAAGCTTTTCTCCACTCATGTCTCCTGTCCCGCCTGGATCCACCTATGAGGAAGCGCCTCAGATGACATTGCAACCCTTTCATAGTCCAGCTCATGAGAAGGTAAATTTCACTGTATTATTTACTGATCAAACCACATCTGGATTATGTCAAGCTCTCGGTATATCCAGCGGATGTTGAGTAGTTCTGCAAACCTAACCTTATGGGTTCTGAAACTTGAACATTGAGGAAGATAGACAGGAAAAAGATAAAGAGGCATTTGAATTGTGGTACTAGAGAAACTACTATGCATCCAATGGATTGTGAGGATGACCCACAAGGAAGTTCTAGACAAAGTCAAACCAAACATATATCTGGAAGCCAAGATCAAAAAGGAGAAACCCACAAAATGCAGAGGCAGTCCCTAGAACTATTGATTAAAAGAGCAGCATTCTCTGTCTCTTGACTGCAAACCACTAACTGTTTGAATCACTTGATAGAAGAGGCTACCTCATCCGCTAAGTACCCTCTGGCTCGGAGCCCAGAGCATAGATGGGAAATCCAATTAAGAAAATGTATTTCAAGGTTGCATGAGGAGGCTACTTCTGCTTTATGGCCATCCTGTCAGCCAAGGAACAGTAAGAAAAATTTCCCTGGGTCTTTGAAAGTGCATTTGGCTTTGAGCTTGCTGAAGAAACCACCACATTGGAGAGAAACAGCAGAAAGAGAGAGAATGAGATGGGAACACACTTACTTATGAGAGATGCAGAACTGAGAGAACATATGTCTAACCTCCCCTGGAACCAGCCATGGGAGGAGATGTTTTCCTGCACCAATCTGCAGGGGATCCAGGTTGGAGAATATGGGAAGAGAGCATTGGCTGGATATTAAAAAAAATCAACACCCATAACACAAAGACATTAAAGCAGAAGTTGGGTCTGGATCATTTGTTCTGAATCTGAAAGGACAACGGAAGTGGGGGCTTGCCAAATTCTCATAGCCCCCCTATGGCAAAAGTCAACTGGTTGATTGATGATAATCGCAAGACACTGGAGCTTGGAAAATGTGCAACTGTCAGAATGCCTAGCCAGGACAGGCAGTGTAGATCAAGAAAGCAACTTCTCCAGGCTCCAAAGAAACCTCCCTCCTTACTGGCTGCAAATTGTTTCCTATCCTGCATGAAAACGATCAGAATTAAGATACTGTAAAACACAATGAAAAACCCCTTTGCAAAATCTTGTCCAGCTGTGAAATCTGAGGTCCTTTCTCTCGCAGAAAAAAAAATTCCCCAGGCCCATTTATTATCAAGCAACTTTAAAAAAGAAAATCAAAATTATCAACAGTATGAGACTGTATCCATTTCAGGGGAGTTAATCTGAGAGTTCCAGAGCCAGAATTTTCTAAGCTGGACAGAAAGTTGAGAGAATTATTACCCATGGCAGCTAGTGAAATGCTGTGTGAAATTACACTTTTAACTTCCTGGCGACAGTGTGTTTGTGTGACACCTCTGGGACCATGAGATGCTTGCCGATGGGTTGTGGCAGATTGGCCCGAGTGCTGCTGCTGACCTAGTTGCTAGTTTGCACAGGCCTGGCTGCCGTGGCGACGCCTTTGCTTTCACGACAGAGGAAAACATTTCCCCCTTGCTCTGTTGTGCAGCCTGTTTGTTCGGTTCTTGGCACCCTCTCCATTCAGCGCGAAACAATACATCATGTGAAAGGCAGTGACGAGCTGTACTGTCCATTGACCTCTCCCAACCTACCACCAGTTTACGGACTGTTTCCCTCCAGACCTGCCCCCGCTCTCTGCCTCAGTCCACAACGCAGTTGCAGCACCAATGTTTTTATCTTGTGTGTTTCCTGACACCATGGAGATCGGTTTGGCCGAAGGTTGCCGGCGGGGTGGGGGGGGGGAGAGGGCAGACATTCTCAGCCCCATGTCATGCTAGTTTTGTCCACAATCCTCTAGCTTCCTGGTGCCATTAGTCACGGTTGTCCTGCCAGTGTTGGCGAACCTATGGCACGGGTACCAGAGGTGGCACTTGGAGCCCTTTCTGTGGGCACCCGACATTGCCCCTTCACAGCCACCTCTATTCAGGTTAAATTGCTGTATTGGCACTTTGCGAAGAATTAGTGGGTTTTTAAATTGACGTTTGGGCACTCGCTCTCTCTAAGGTTTGCCATCACTGCTCTAGGATGGTCTCGCTCAGTGGAGGAATTATTCTATGGGGTGTTGGCTGTTGCAGAGTGAATTGGTGGCTTCCTCATTCTTAGACTTATTCAATTGTACTGTTTCATGTCCAGAATCACATTGGAGTTTCCTCTGATCACTTAATCCTCTCCTCCTTGCTTTCCTTTTTATCCAGACGTACCTTTAAAAGCTCAAATTTGTTAATTATGTTATTTTGTGTTTGATTGGATAAAACACGGTAAGAGTCAACAGATTCTCCTCATCAGGTTCCAGGGTTTCAATGGGTTCTTTTAGCCACCCCACTGGCTGCTGTGTAACATTCTCTAGCAACTTCGTGATGGAGGTTTATCCCCAAATACTGTCAGTAGTATCCAGATCAATAAAATTAATGCTATGATTTCCTTTTACTTGGGGGCTGTTAGCATAATCTGTGGTAAAAAGCCCCAGTGGCAGAGGTGGGGCACAGTTCTCAAAAATTCTTCCCACATATATGCCCACGCTCATTCAGTGTACAGTGGACCCTCATACAACAAACGGTTTGTATAACATGAAATCTGTACAACATAAAAAATTCCGGAGATAGGGGAAATTTGCTCAACAGAATTGCCTATGGGGCAAATCCGTACAACATAAAAATGGTCGCGATTAGGGATTACTCCGTTTTCAATGCATTCCTATGGGAAATTTGTATAAAGGGAAATTTGCGTAATATAATTACATTTGGAACGAATCAATTCCTTTATGCAAGGTACCACTGTATCTTCATATGCCCATTCAGCTGAGCTCCTTTTTTTGTGAATATGCCCAAGCATGGCGATAATTGGAATATAAACACTCTACAGGTAAAAAAGCAGCTAGGGTAAAAGCTCCTGGAAAAGCAATTTCTAATTTTTTTAATAAGTACAACTTGCGCTTTTATTGTGGTGTAAACCCCACTGTCTTGGGAAAATTAAGCAAGGCATGCTTTTGTCTATTCAAGACTAGTTTCCAGCCATGATCTCTTGGGATCCTGTTCTTTGAGGGTCTAAGTTTCTGTGAGCCATGAGTCTATGTGTGTCTTTCTGTGCGTGAACTGATTTTGGTACTAGAATTTGAGTTAGAGACCCCTTTGCATTGAATGAGAGATTATCATAATTCTCTGGGTCTGCTCCCTTATTTACAGTTGGGTTCTCTTCCACGTGCTGGGTTGCTATCCAGCAATTTATTTTGAATCAGCATTTCAAACATATTTGTCTTTCCTATTATTATTTGTTGCCAACCCCTTTAGTAACTTTTTCCCATGAGACATATTACAAGCCATACAAGTAATGGTCGTTCTGTTTCCAATGGGTCTAGGTGCCTTCTGTATCGGATTGTAACCTAAGCTTTTTGCAAATGTCTACCAAAATAATTAAAAGTTTGATGATTCATTTAAGAAGGCTTTTGTATGCTGTATATCCTCTGTCAGGTAAAGTGGTCAGCTTCTTCTTTTTCTTGTAGTCTCAACAGAGCCAATTTGATGGTGGGAAGGGGTGGTGGTCAAGGACTATGCTTTTTTTTTATATGCTGGGTGTTAAACCGTATCCGGGACTTTGAAGCAGTCTTAAAACCTGATACCATCATCTAGTCTAGTGCAATGGTTCTCAACCTGTGGGTCCCCAGATGTTCCTGGACTGCAACTCCCAAAAGTCTTCACCACTTGCTGAGCTGGCCAGGATTTCTGGGAGTTGCAGTCCAGGAGCATCTGGGGACCCACAGGTTGAGAACCACTGATCTAGTGTATTCCATCTCACCAAAAAGATTATCAGCGCCTGATAGACTACATCCTCTATCAAGATTGCATTTTTGGTACAATGCTTTGATAAAGATAGCGAGTTGCTATCGAAAGCTTAGCTTACATTTTTTGTTTTACTAGTGACCAATAAAGGTTACAACCTAGCCTACTTTTGAATTTGTTTTTCTGGTCACACAGCTCAACCCACCTTTTTTACTTCTTTTTCTTAGCCTCTGTCTCAGTTGTTGTTGTTGGGGTTTCGCTGATCTGGCTTTTGCCTTCCATTTGGGATGGTCACAGGCTAGGTCTGGGTGAACCTGGGACAACTTAATGTCATTGTCAAGGGTGTTCATCCAGCACGGTTTGGTCATCCCCTCGGTCGAGATCAGCTGATCTCCGGGGTGAGACCCTATCTGGCCAGTTTCCTCATCGGTACGCAAGATGTGTCCGAACCAACGCAGTTGGGTTTGACTCATCTTGTCGGCGACTGGTGCAATGTATTTAGATCGGATATCATCATTGCGCACATAATTGTTTTGAATGAGGCCATAGGTCTGTTGCTGCATCTTTGTCTCCATGACAACAAGGCAATGACTGACTTCTTCAGTTGTCAGCATTCCACACCATAGACCTCAACAGGTGGGACAGGTGCTTGACTTTAAACAGACGCATGATGTCGTATGCCATTTTAGCCAGGCACTGTTGATCCTTGATGTGACTTCACAATTCCTGCTCCCATCAGCTGTGATTGTAGAAAGAAAGTACAGTATTTGGACTCATTTTCACGGTAGGTCAATCTCATCGATTTGGACTGTACCACTTTCATTTGGGTCAGTTGCCAAGTATTCCATCTTCCTCCATTTCAGGCATACGCCCAACATCGCCAGACAGTCACTTCGTGCTCGGGCTTGGTGCTTGAGATCTGCCCACTCTCCAATGCAATCATGATGTCATCAGTGTAAAGGAGCATCCAGATTCTGCAGATAAAGGCCAAGGGACCAGCTCTCAAATACTGTCATCTCCTCCTGGTGTTGACAGCTCCAATTATGAGAAACCAACTTTCAGCTGAGTATCAGTAAAAACTTCCAAACAGAGTACAGTGGTACCTCGGATAACAATGGTAATTCGTTCTCTGAGGTTAGTCATTATCCGAAACACATTGTTATCTGAAACGTGGTTTCCCATAGGAATGAATGGGAAACCGTTTAATCCGTTCTGGAGCCTAGGAAAAAGGCACAGACACCTGGTTATTTGCTCAAAACTCTTTATAAAGTGCACTTTAAAGGTACAGATGCAATGCCACCTGGGATAACTCTTTTTTACTGATGCATGCTGGAAATTCGTTATCCGAGGCAGTCCATAGGGAATATTCGTTATCTGAGGCAGACCTATACCTAGAAATTGTGATTCGTTATCCGAGGCAGCCCATAGGGAAAATTCGTTATCAGGGGCAGTCCTATACCCGGAAATTAGCAGTTATTTGAATTATTCATTATCTGGGGCAGTTGTTATCTGAGGTACCACTGTAATATGACAGGCGAACCAATTATCTCAAGAGATGGTGAGTGCTCCAGCACTGGAGGCATTCGAGAGAAATTTGGACAACCACCTGGCAGAGGTCCTTTGATTTGTTTTCCTGCATTGAGTGGCGGATTGGACTCTATGCCTTTGTAGGTGTAATGTAGTGGGTTCAACAGGAAAAATGCCAGCTCCAGGTACAGTGGTACCTCTGGTAACGAATGCCCCTGATAACACATTTTTCAGATAACGAATTGCAATTTCCGGGTATAGGTCTGCCTCGGATAACGAACTTTCCCTATGGGCTGCCTCGGATAACGAATCACAATTTCTAGGTATAGGTCTGCTTTGGATAATGAATTTTCTCTATGGGCTGCCTCAGATAACGAATCACAATTTCTAGGTATAGGTCTGCTTCGGATAACAAATTTTCTCTATGGGCTGCCTCGGATAACAAATTTTCCTATGGGCTGCCTCAGATAACGAATTCTCCCTATGGACTGCCTCAGATAACGAATCTCCAGCATGCATGGGTAAAAAAAGAGTTATCCTGGGATGCATCACATCTGTACCTTTGAAGCAAGAGTTTTGAGCAAAAAAACAGGTGTGTCTGTCATTTTCCTAGGCTCTGGAATGGATTAATTGATTTCCCATTCATTCCTATGGGAAACCGTGTTTTGGATAATGTTTTTTTTTCAGATAACTAATTGCCTCGGAGAACAAATTAAATTCATTATCCGAGGTACCACTGTACTATAAAACAGCAGTTTATTCCAACATAACAAGACTTATCCTCAGAAGAGAAGCGGACACACATCCTAACAAACCCACCCTAAATACACCTGGAGACAAGCATTCACTCCCAGCCAATCTTCCTCCCATTTTCCTGTTAAAAGGAATTCTCCAATTAGGAGGACTAAATAACCCATAACTCTGTTTTACCTGGCCGATTCCCATCGCCAAGACCCAACCA
The DNA here is from genome assembly GCA_023846285.1 of Phrynocephalus versicolor. NCBI lineage: Eukaryota > Metazoa > Chordata > Lepidosauria > Squamata > Agamidae > Phrynocephalus > Phrynocephalus versicolor. The sequence continues at coordinate 104,283 of JAHTLZ010000178.1, forward strand.
TAGGCCTCTCTCTCTCAATGTCACTATTCTGTGATTTCTGCAGGGTGGCTACCCTTAAAAGAGGCTACAGTGGAAAATCAAACTCCCCCCACCCCCGCCAGATACTTAGCTATCCAGCCACAACCAGTAGCCTGTCCAAATAAAAATGTCTTTTCCTGTTTAGGGATGATAGGAAGGAGGGGCTAGGCATCGTTAGCAGGCCCCGTTGAATGGTGGGAGAAAAATAAATGCCTCTTCGGATGATGTTAAAGATCTTGGCAGGCTCCTATGGGGAGGCAGGTTACTTTGGACAGAACCTTTCATAAATCTCCAAGCAATAACAAACCAAAACAAAACTGCTTCCAGAGCAGTTAGTCTGAATACGGAACGAGGGGGGGGGCAGCATCTTGACACTTGCCTCACTGAGAAAATGTCTTGGGCCAGCAGCCCTCCCCTCCCCGAGATACTGCATCGCATTTACAGCAGTGGTTCAGTTTGCTTAGTTTTTCTAGTAGCCTAATAATAGGGATCACCTGGCCTATTTTTTGCGTTTGATTTTCGTGATGGCCGCGCGTCTCCCTAACCTGTTTTGCTTCTCTTCAAACTAGATGCAAGAGGAGGCGGTGGGCTTTTGCACAAGACCGATCGGCCTCTTGACGCTCCGACTCGGCGCATCCATTCGTGCGCCAAAGGGCTCATTTGGGCTTCAGGCCAGGCGCCCTCCCCACCCCTGCGCCCTCTGCCGGTCGACCCCCATCCCGCCGCCTCCCCCCATTCCCTCCCTTCCTCCCTTCCCCTCCCCGCTGTGTCCGCGAAGTCTCTATGGAGATCTCAAGTCAACAGCAGCCCCGCCTCGCCCTGGAAGCAGCCGCGGTGCGCTCCAGCTGCTGGAGCCAGTCGGGCAGTCGGAGGGGCACCGTCTCGGAGGGGCGCCGTAGCACCGGGGGGAGCCGAAGAAGAGGATCCGAGGTAAGAGGGGGAGCGGAGGAGGGCGCGATCCGATCCCACGGCGCCCTGGGGCACAAATGCTGCCCTTGCCATCTCGGAGAGGCGCGCTGCTCTATGCCCATCCTTCCCCGCTGCCTGCACGGCGAGCCAGTCCGCCTCCGGTTTGCGATGGGTTTTGATTTGCATCCCGGGCGCGTGCACGCGCTCCCTCCCGGAGCAAAATCCCCTATGGCTGCAGTTTCCCCGGGGAAGCTGACATTATTGACGTGAGGTTGTGATTTTGTTCTATTTCTAGTTGCCATGCTCGTGGGAAGATTGTCTCCTTTTTTTTTTTTTTGCCATAGCGCGCGCAAGAGGGTGGGGTGTGCTTGCGCTCCCAGGCTCATCGGGCGGCTCCGTCGCTCGCCGGTTCCGTGTCTACCATCGGTCTGCGAACAACGGCTGCTGGGATCTTTTGTTTCCCCGGGAGCGTCGAAAGAGGCCAATTTAACTAAACCAGTTGTGAGAAATGCCCCTTCCGATTCGTCCGCGGCGGACCTTAGAATGGAGGGAATGATTTTGCAGAAGGTCGTGCTCAGGTGTCGATCTGACTCCTCCCGTTTGTTTTCCACCCTGAACAACCTGGTTGGGATGCTGCTTATTAGCCTGCGAATATTGATGCTCTGCCTAGATGCCCTAAGCACACCCAATCTTGCCTGATTTCGGAAGCTAAGCAGGGTGGCCCTGGTTAGTACTTGGATGGGAGACCACCAGGGAATACCAGGTGCTATAGGATCTGGCAAACCACTCCAGTATTCCTGCCATGAAAACTCCATGGAGTGGAGTCACAAAGAGTCGACTGTAATGACACAGCAGATGCTCTGAGCATATCTGATCTTGCCTGAATTTGGAAGCTAAGCAGGGTCGGCCCTGGTTAGTACTTGGATGGGCAACCACCAGGGAATACCAGGTGCTGTAGGCGCCTGGAGTAGGAGCTGGCAAGCCACTCCAGTATTCCTGCCAAGAAAACTCCATGGACATGGGGTCACAAAGGGTGGCTCACGACTCTAAAAAAGAACACAACACATACACAGGTAGGAGGGACAGGGAGGAGAAAGCGTTTCCCTCTTGCTGTAGAAGTTTTAATTGCAAATGAGGCACAAGATGGAGAGGTTAGGAGAGAACATACTCCAGATGTTTTGGACTATGACTCCCCTTCGCAGAACAGACTGGGGAGTGTGAGTACAGAGGCCCAAAACATCAGCTGTGCTAAAGATCTGTCACTCCTGGTGGCAAAAGTTGGTTTACACTAACTGCAGGCTTGAGCAAGACGGGCCAATGGTTGGAACCAATACAAGGCAATTTCTCCTGCTGCACCTATGCTTAAATACATGTGCCCTTGCTGTAGTACTTGGATGTTTTTATTTTAAATCTTCTATGTTTTTATAGTGCACTGCCCTCTTTTAAATGTGCACCACAAGATTAAGCATTTTAAGCATGACTAATCTGTGTCAAAGGGATCCTGCATATATGCATGCTTGTTTAGAAACCTTAGTAAAAAGAGCTTTGGGGGAAACCAACGAAGAGATCAATCAAGTAACTGATTGAGCAACTGGACTTCTTTTCTTGTGGAACTGAAACATTGAACTACTTTAAGAAGCCACTTGGATGTGCAACAAAATGTTTCAATCCCACAAGACAAGTCTAGTTTCCATGACTCAGCTCCCAAGTAACCTCACCTGGATGACTTGAGAATCTCCACAGACAACTAAGCAAGCAGTGCCTTGAATGTCATCCAACCCACATGCATGTGAGAAATTGACCACTGTTCTACTGATGACAGTGGGGCGTGGCGGCTCAGAGGGCGAGAGCACCGAAACTGTCAACTGCAAAGTTGTCAGCTCGGCAATTCGAATCCCGGGTGCCACGCAGTGGAGTGAGCTCCTGCTGTTAACCTCAGCTCCTGCCAACCTAGCAGTTCGAAAGCATGTACATGCAGGTAGATAAATAGGTACCCCCATAAAAGGGGGAAGGTAAACAGTGTTTTGCGCACAGAAATAAGTTCAGCCATGCTGGCCACGTGGCCGTAGACATGCATGACGCTGGTTCTTTGGCTTAAAAACAGAGACGATCACCACCCCCTAGAGTCTGACACGATTAGCACGCATGCACAGGGGAAACATTTACCTTTACATACTGATGACATGAACCAGAGTACAGTAGGACCCCTGTATCCACTGTTTCAGTTATCCACGTTTAGCAGAGGAAAAAAGTAAATAAATAATTCAGCAGCTGCAAAGCAAACTGCTATCACAAAGAGCAGCTGTAAAGCAAGATACTGTCATAAAACAGAAACCATAAAGCAAGCAACTATCACAAACAGAAGCTGTAAAGCAAGCTACTGTCGCAAAACAGCAGTCATAAAGGAAGCTACTATCAACAAAACAGAAGCTTTTTGGGGGGATTTTGGTGTTCCCTTTTATCCACAGTTTTCATTTATCCATGGGAAGGCCTGGAACCAATCCCTAGCAGATACTGAGGTCCTACTGTAGTGTAATGTCTAGCAGGAGTCCTGGGCTCATATCTTCATTCAGTCTCGGATCTCAAATCTGCCTTCATCACATGTGAAGTTTTGTTATCTGATTCTGATACAAAGAGCTGATAGGACCTGCCCAGGTCCTCCCTGACTCGCTGGCCTCCTCATCTTGGGTCATGCACCACCAGGGGATCCTTCCCCACCCCCTCCCAACAGCTAGCGCCTCCTCAGTGCCATGGGGGGGGGATCCCTGTTCTCCATCCTCTTCCAAGTGGTTGACTGTGAGTGGACGTGGGTAAGGGCTAGCTGAGCTCCTTCCTGGCACTGGCGCTCCACCAAAAAAGGAGGACCCCTGGTGTCAAGTGCCGAACAGTGAGTGGCTCAGCTGGCTGGAGGGGAAAGGGGAAGGGTCCACATGGCACCTGTGGTGAGCATCACACACAGTGCACCAGCTTGAGTTGTGTTCATCTCTGTCTGGCAGTTCTGTAGGGTAACCGATTGGGAACGGCGGACAAACATCCCTTTGCGAAGAACCCCTGGGTTGGAGTCAGAGGTAAAATCTGGATGGACTTTGAGAAAGTGGGCACATGACAGTAACTTCAGTTTGTGTTGCCTGGGGCCATTGCTGCCCCTTGTCTTTACAGAGAGCATCATGGCCCACAGCACGGACGTGGCCTCGTTAGAGGAGAGCTTCCGGAAGTTTGCCATCTATGGAGACACCAAAGCCACTGGGCAGGAAATGAATGGCAAAAACTGGGCCAAGTTGTGCAAGGATTGTAAAATCATCGACGGCAAAGGAGTCACTGGCACAGATGTGGACATTGTCTTCAGCAAGGTGAAGTAAGTGCCCATTTTCTTATCCGATCGTTTAAGAAAATTTTTGTCATTTCCCTATTTCGCTAGCATACATCGCAGTGGGAATAACAGTGCGGGTGTACAACTGGATCTTTAGTGCAACAGAGATTGGCAGTGAAAAACAAATTTGGCAGAAGTATTGAAATATATCGTTTTCAGTTTCTCCAGCATTGAATATGACGCTACCAGGATAAGTGAACTTGTTGACCTCCTTGATGGGTTTCTGTCCAACTGCAATATTCATCTTTGTTCGTAGCTCAACACTCATGGTATTTGTCTTTTCTACATTCATGCACAGTTCCACATTTTCTGCCTCCCTTTGCAGGCTAGTTGTCATAGTCTGCAGGCCTAGTTTTGTCCCTGAGAATAGTGCAATGTGATCTGCGAAGTCGAGACCTGTGAAGTGGGAATCTTCCTTCTATGGAATGCCTGCAGTGGGGTGGCCCATTACCTTTCACATGATGAAATCCATAGAAAGGAGAAATAGCAATGGGGAAAGAATGCATATCTGCCTCATACAGGTTTCAGTGTTAAAGAAATCGATAAACCCTCTCCCTGTTTTAATGCAGCAGCTTGAGCTCAAATACAAATTCTGAAAAATACTATTGTTCAAGTACTCCATAGGACTGCACAGTGTTCCACAGTGAGTCTCGATGGACACTATTAAAAACTTTATTGAAGTCAATGAAATTGAGAAGCAGTGCCTTTTAGAACTCTATGCACTCCTCCATGATGTTCCATAGTGTGAATATTTGCTCAGTGCAAGATGGTCCACGGCGAAAACTGACTTCTCTCAATAACTGCTCTACTGCATCTTCTACACTACAAAGCAGGACAATACAAAAGACCTCGCTCAGGAATGAGAGCAGTGTGGTGTTACAGTCAGTAGTGTTGCCTTTTTTTTTTTAAAGTAGTCTAACAATCACATTTTTTTCTCCACTAAGTGAGAACTATACATGGGTGTTTAATTTTGGAAGGGGTCCAGTTCTGAAATGAAAAACAGCAGCACAGCTGCCGTTCAGAACCAGGACCCACCCTCTGGAAAAAAATCAACCACTGACTTAACTCCTTTTTTGAGATGGTGTGCTTTTTGATTGCTTGTGTAATAAAGATCTTCTGTAATAAAGATCAAACATTATAGATCTGGTTTTAGTAGATTTAGGGTAGTGGGGAAATATCCCATACTTCTGTTGACTAAGATGGTTACTTCACGTCCTTCCTTGTTCCGCAACTAGTTTTGTACCGTGACAGTGTTGATCACGATCACATGGTTTTGTCCCCGTTTAGTCCCTGTTTTC